>OY757015.1:47451436-47648317 GCA_963580285.1 Lucinisca nassula | reverse complement strand
TTCCTATATAAGTCAATGTAAAACCCAGGGGCCCCAGAGCTATAATTTGAACAATCTTGATAGTGGTCTACAAGAAGAAGCTTCATACCAAATATCAAACACCTGAGCCTTCTGGTTTCAGACAAGAAGATTTTTAAAACTTTTCCCTACGTAAGTCATTGTAAAACGAAAGGGCTCCGGGGCGGGGGCATTTTTGGTCCCAGGACTAGAATTTGATAGATACTGCACAAAATCTACGCACCCCTAGAAGTGGACATATTTTTCTGTAACGTAACGTAACGTGTAACGGAGTGTTTGTGACTGTATCCTTATATAGACCTAGTTCAAATTAAAATAGGAGTTACAGTCTTGTTACGAAACGTTTCAGTCTGTTTCGTAACGGATTTGTAACAGAAACAAGAAAACACATGTATGTTACAGTCCTGTTTCGTAACGTTTCATTCCGTTACATAACAGAACTGTAACAGATTCTCCTTGCATCTTGTTTCAAGAAAAAAAAAGTGAAACGTAACGTAACGGCGTAACAGAATCCCGTTACGTAACGGTCCAGTCCGTTACGTAACGGATTTGTAACAGAAACAAGAAAACAACTATGTTACAGTCCTGTTTCGTAACGTTTCATTCTGTTACGTAACAGAACTGTAACAGATTCTCAATACATCTTGTTTCAAGAATAAAAAAGTGAAACGTAACGTAACGGCATAACAGAATCCCGTTACGTAACGGTCCAGTCCGTTACGTAACGGATTTGTAACAGAAACAAGAAAACACATGTATGTTACAGTCCTGTTTCGTAACGTTTCATTCTGTTACGTAACAGAACTGTAACAGATTCTACTTGCATCTTGTTTCAAGAAAAAAAAAGTGAAACGTAACGTAACGGCGTAACAGAATCCCGTTACGTAACGGTCCAGTCCGTTACGTAACGGATTTGTAACAGAAACAAGAATACACATGTATGTTTCAGTCCTGTTTCGTAACGTTTCAATCTGTTACGTAACAAAACTGTAACAGAGTCTCCTTGCATCTTGTTTCAAGAATAAAAAAGTGAAACGTAACGTAACGGCGTAACAGAATCCCGTTACGTAACGGTCCAGTCCGTTACGTAACGGATTTGTAACAGAAACAAGAAAACACATGTATGTTACAGTCCTGTTTCGTAACGTTTCAATCTGTTACGTAACAGAACTGTAACAGAGTCTCCTTGCATCTTGTTTCAAGAAAAAAAAAGTGAAACGTAACGTAACGGCGTAACAGAATCCCGTTACGTAACGGTCCAGTCCGTTACGTAACGGATTTGTAACAGAAACAAGAATACACATGTATGTTTCAGTCCTGTTTCGTAACGTTTCAATCTGTTACGTAACAGAACTGTAACAGAGTCTCCTTGCATCTTGTTTCAAGAATAAAAAAGTGAAACGTAACGTAACGGCGTAACAGAATCCCGTTACGTAACGGTCCAGTCCGTTACGTAACGGATTTGTAACAGAAACAAGAAAACACATGTATGTTACAGTCCTGTTTCGTAACGTTTCAATCTGTTACGTAACAGAACTGTAACAGAGTCTCCTTGCATCTTGTTTCAAGAAAAAAAAAGTGAAACGTAACGCAACGGCGTAACAGAATCCCGTTACGTAACGGTCCAGTCCGTTACGTAACAGATTTGTAACAGAAACAAGAAAACAACTATGTTACATTCCTGTTTCGTAACATTTCATTCTGTTACGTAACAGAACTGTAACAGATTCTCCATACATCTTGTTTCAAGAATAAAAAAGTGAAACGTAACAGCGTAACAGAATCCCGTTACGTAACGGTCCAGTCCGTTACGTAACGGATTTGTAACAGAAACAAGAAAACACATGTATGTTACAGTCCTGTTTCGTAACGTTTCATTCCGTTACGTAACAGAACTGTAACAGATTCTCCTTGCATCTTGTTTCAAGATAAAAAAAGTGAAACGTAACGTAACGGCGTAACAGAATCCCGTTACGTAACGGTCCAGTCCATTACGTAACGGATTTGTAACAGAAACAAGAAAACACATGTATGTTACAGTCCTGTTTCGTAACGTTTCAATCTGTTACGTAACAGAACTGTAACAGAGTCTCCTTTCATCTTGTTTCAAGAAAAAAAAAGTGAAACGTAACGTAACGGCATAACAGAATCCCGTTACGTAACGGTCCAGTCCGTTACGTAACGGATTTGTAACAGAAACAAGAAAACACATGTATATTACAGTCCTGTTTCGTAACGTTTCATTCCGTTACGTAACAGAACGGTAACAGATTCTTCTTGCATCTTGTTTCAAGAAACAAAAAGTGAAACGTAACGTAACGGCGTAACAGAATCCCGTTACGTAACGGTCCAGTCCGTTATGTAACGGATTTGTAACAGAAACAAGAATACACATGTATGTTACAGTCCTGTTTCGTAACGTTTCAATCTGTTACGTAACAGAACTGTAACAGAGTCTCCTTGCATCTTGTTTCAAGAAAAAAAAAGTGAAACGTAACGTAACGGCGTAACAGAATCCCGTTACGTAACGGTCCAGTCCGTTACGTAACGGATTTGTATCAGAAACAAGAAAACAACTATGTTACATTCCTGTTTCGTAACGTTTCATTCTGTTACGTAACAGAACTGTAACAGATTCTCCATACATCTTGTTTCAAGAATAAAAAAGTGAAACGTAACGTAACGGCGTAACAGAATCCCGTTAAGTAACGGTCCAGTCCGTTACGTAACGGATTTGTAACAGAAACAAGAAAACACATGTATGTTACAGTCCTGTTTCGTAACGTTTCATTCCGTTACGTAACAGAACTGTAACAGATTCTCCTTGCATCTTGTTTCAAGAAAAAAAAAGTGAAACGTAATGTAACGGCGTAACAGAATCCCGTTACGTAACGGTCCAGTCCGTTACGTAACGGATTTGTAACAGAAACAAGAACACACATGTATGTTACAGTCCTGTTTCGTAACGTTTCAATCTGTTACGTAACAGAACTGTAACAGAGTCTCCTTGCATCTTGTTTCAAGAAAAAAAAAGTGAAACGTAACGTAATGGCGTAACAGAATCCCGTTACGTAACGGTCCAGTCCGTTACGTAACGGATTTGTAACAGAAACAAGAAAACAACTATGTTACAGTCCTGTTTCGTAACGTTTCATTCTGTTACGTAACAGAACTGTAACAGATTCTCCTAACATCTTGTTTCAAGAATAAAAAAGTGAAACGTAACCTAACGGCGTAACAGAATCCCGTTACGTAACGGTCCAGTCCGTTACGTTACGGATTTGTAACAGAAACAAGAAAACACATGTATGTTACAGTCCTGTTTCGTAACATTTCATTCCGTTACGTAACAGAACTGTAACAGATTCTCCTTGCATCTTGTTTCAAGAAAAAGGTTTCATTTCGTTACGTAACAGTACTGTAACAGATTCTCCTTACATCTTGTTTCAAGAAAACAAGAGGACCATGATGGCCCTGGATCGCTCACCTGATCCATAGAGTAATAAGTGGGCCCCAGGGAGGGCCATTATTGACACCAGGGCTATAATGTGCATAATGTTGAGGGAGGTCTAAAAAGGTGAAGGTTCATACCAAATATCAACAAAGGCTATAATTTGACCAATCTTGGCAAAGGCCCAATAGATGAAGCTACACAACAAATATCAAAGACCTGGGCCTTGCGGTTTCAGAGAAGAAGATTTTTTTAAAGATATTCCCTACATAAGCCTATGTAAAACCAAATGGCCCAGGGGCAGGGGTATTTTTGTCCTCAGGGCTATAATTTAAATAATCTTGATAGAGGTCCACTAGATGAAGCTTCACTACAAATATCCAAGACCTGGGCCTTGCTGTTTCAGAGAAGAAGATTTTTCAAAGATTATCTCTATATAAGTCTAAGTAAAACCAAAGGGCCCCTGGGCGGGGGTATTTGTGGCCCGAAGGCTATAATTTGAACAATTTTGGTAGAGATCCACTAGATGAAGCTCCATACCAAAATATCAAAGACATGGGCCTTGCAGTTTCAGAGAAGAAGATTTTTAAATATTTCCCTATATAAGTCTATGTAAAACCAAAGGGTCTCGGGGCGGGGGCAATTTTGGCCCGAGGGCTATCATTTGAACAATCTTGATAGAGGTCTAATAGATGAAATTACACACCAAATATCAGACCTAGGCCTTTTGGTTTCACAGAAGAAAATTTTTAAAGATATTCCCTACATAAGCCTATGTAAAACCAAATGGCCCAGGGGCAGGGGTATTTTTGTCCTCAGGGCCATAATTTAAATAATCTTGATAGAGGTCCACTAGATGAAGCTTCACTACAAATATCCAAGACATGGGCCTTGCTGTTTCAGAGAAGAAGATTTTTCAAAGATTATCTCTATATAAGTCTATGTAAAACCAAAGGGCCCCTGGGCGGGGGCATTTGTGGCCTGAGGGCTATAATTTGATAAATTTTGGTAGAGATCCACTAGATGAAGCTCCATACCAAAATATCAAAGACATGGGCCTTGCAGTTTCAGAGAAGAAGATTTTTAAATATTTCCCTATATAAGTCTATGTAAAACCAAAGGGTCTCGGGGCGGGGGCAATTTTGGCCCCAGGGCTATCATTTGAACAATCTTGATAGAGGTCTAATAGATGAAATTACACACCAAATATCAGACCTAGGCCTTTTGGTTTCACAGAAGAAAATTTTTAAAGATTTTCCCTATATAAGTCTATGTAAAACCAAAGGGCCCCGAGGCGGGGCCATTTTTAGTCTCAGGGCTATAATTTGAACAATCTTTCTAGAGGTCCACTAGATGAAGCTTCATACCAAATATCAAAGACCTAGGCCTTGTGGTTTCAGAGAAGAAGTTTTTTATGCCCCCGCCTGCCTTGGCAGGAGTGGGGCATATAGTTATGCCCCCGCCTGCCTTGGCAGGAGTGGGGCATATAGCGTTTCGGCGTGATGTTACGTCCGTACGTGCGTACGTGCGTTCGTGCGTATGTCACGTTCGTAATCACCTCGGGCTGAAATGTCGACCTCAGGCTGAAATGTCGAGCTGAAACCTCGGACTCGCATATAATTTTTTTACCTGTTGTGCTACAAAGTTGAAATTTGGTATGACATCTACTCAGACCAAGACCTATCAGTTCATGTTCAAGTTGACCCAAAGTCGTGCCCCTGGGTGGGCCTAGGGGTCAGATTGCGTAACAGGTCAAAATTGTCATATAGGAATTTGCATGCAAAACTGTCAAAATGTCTAATTATCTTGAAAATTTATCAGATTCGAACACCTAAACCATATTATATTGTTGTTCCTTATGATATGACACATTCCATGACACAGACTTTGGGTCCCTACAGTCACCCCTGGGCCATGCCCCGCCCTCTTTGCTTCATTAAAGTCTTTATATCTTTAAAAACTATCCATATCCCCACCCCTTAACCATATATATTATTGTTCCTTATGATAAGATGCATTGACTGATACAGACATTGGGTCCATCCCGACCCCCCCACCCCCCCACACCCCCCCCCCCACCCCCCACCCCGTTATATAGAAATTTGTATGCAAAACTGTCAAAATGTCTGTCTTGAAAATTAATCGGATTCGTCGAACCCCTAAACCATATATATTATTGTTCCTTATGATATGACACATTCCATGACACAGACTTTGGATCCCTACGGTCACCCCTGGGCCATGCCCCGCCCCCTTTGCTTCATTAAAGTCTTTATATCTCAGAAACTATCCATATTACAAAGTTGAAATTTGGTATGACATCTACTCAGACCAAGACCTATCAGTTCATGTTCAAGTTGACCCGGGGTCATGCCCCTGGGTGGGCCCAGGGGTCAGATTGCTTAACAGGTCAAAATTGTCATATAGGAATTTGTATGCAAAACTCTCAAAATGTCTAATTATCTTGAAAATTAATCAGATTCGAACACCTAAACCATATATATTATTGTTCCTTATGATATGACACATTTCATGACACAGACTTTGGGTCCCTACAGTCACCCCTGGGCCATGCCCCGCCCCCTTTGCTTCATTAAAGTCTTTATATCTCAGAAACTATCCATATCCCCACCCCTTAACCATATATATTATTGTTCTTTATGATAAGATGCATTGACTGATACAGACATTGGGTCCATCCCGACTCCCCCCCCCCCCCCCCCACCATTTATATAGAAATTTGTATGCAAAACTGTCAAAATGCCTAATTATCTTGAAAATTAATCAGATTCGAACACCTAAACCATATATATTATTGTTCCTTATGATATGACACATTCCATGACACAGACTTTGGGTCCCTACAGTCACCTGGGCCATGCCCCGCCCCCTTTGCTTCATTAAAGTCTTTATATCTCAGAAACTATCCATATCCCCACCCCTTAACCATATATATTATTGTTCCTTATGATAAGATGCATTGACTGATACAGACATTGGGTCCATCCCGACCCCCAACCCCCCCCCCCCCAAACCATATATATTATTGTTGCTTATGATATGACACATTCCAAGACAAAGATTTTTGGTCCCTCCGGTCACCCCCGGCCCATGCCCCGCCTAATTACCTTGAAAATTAATCAGATTCGAACACCTAAACCATATATAGTATCGTTCCTTATGATATGACACATTCCAAGACGCAGACTTTGGGTCCCCCCTGGGCCATGCACCGCCCCCTTCGTTATATCTCAGAAACTATCCATGTCACCACCCCTAAACCATATATATTATTGTTCCTTAAGATGCATTGACTGACACAGACTTAATCAGATTCGAACACCTAAACCATACATATTATTGTTCCTTTTGATATGACTCATTCTAAGACACAGACTTTGTCTCCCTCTGGTCAACCCCGGACCATGCCCCGCCCCCTTCAATTCATAAAAGGCCTTATATCTCAGAAACAATTCATATCCCCACCACTTAACCATATATATTATTGTTCCTTATGATAAGATGCATTCACTGACACAGACCTTGGGTCCCTGTGGACAGCTCCGGGTCCCTCCGGACACCCCCGTGCCATTCTAGAGAATGGGTACAAGCCATATCGACAAAGATATATGGCGGGGGCATCTGTGTACTTTGGACACATGTCTAGTTCAAGATTTTCTCTATAGAAGTTTATGTAAAACCAAAGGGCCTCCGAGCAGGGACATTTTTGGCCCCTGGGCTATAATTTGAACAATCGTGGTAGTGGTCCACAAGATGAAGCTTCATACCAAATATCAAAGACCTGGGCCTTGCGGTTTCAGAGAAGAAGATTTTTTAAAGATTTTCCCTATATAAGCCTATGTAAAACCAAAGGGTCCCAGGGCAGGGGCATTTTTGGCCCCAGCACTATAATTTTAACAATCTTGGTAGGGGTCCACTAGATGAAGCTTCATTCCAAATATCAAAGACCTGGGCCTTGTGGTTTCAGAGAAGAAGATTTTTAAAGATTTTCCCTATATAAGCCCATATAAAACCAAAGGGCCCTGGGGCGGGGGCATTTTTGGCCCCAGCACTATAATTCGAACAATCTTGGTAGGGGTTCACTAGTTGAAGCTTCTAACCAAATATCAAAGACCTGGGCCTTGCGGTTTTAGAGAAGAAGATTTTTAAAGATTTTCCCTATATAAGCCCATGTAAAACCAAAGAGCCCCGGGGCGGGGGCATTTTTGACCCCAGCACTATAATGTGAACAATCTTGGTAGGGTACCACCAGATGAAGCTTCATACCAAATATCAAAGACCTGGGCCTTGCGGTTTCAGAGAAGAAGATTTTTAAAGATTTTCCCTATATAAGCCCATGCAAAACCAAAGGGCTCCGGAGCGGGGGCATTTTTGGCCAAACTTCACAGGAATGATCCTAAGGTGGTCCCCTTTCAAAGTTGTTCAAATGGTTCCGGTCCGTTGCACATCTAGGTCATAGGAGCCAAAAACAGATTTTTTTCACCAAAAACTTAAAAAGTCTTCTTCTCTGAAACCACAAGGCCCAGGTCTTTGATATTTTGTATGAAGCTTCATCTGGTGGACCCCTACCAAGATTGTTCAAATTATAGTGCTGGGGCCAAAAATGCCCCCGCTCCGGAGCCCTTTGGTTTTACATGGGCTTATATAAGGAAAATCTTTAAAAATCTTCTTCTCTGAAACCGTAAGGCCCAGGTCTTTGATATTTGGTATGAAGCTTCATCTAGTGGACCCCTACCAAGATTGTTCAAATTATAGTGCTGGAGCCAAAAATGCCCCCGCTCCGGGGCCCTTTGGTTTTGCATGGGCTTATATAGGGAAAATCTTAAAAAATCTTCTTCTCTGAAACCGCAAGGCCCAGGTCTTTGATATTTGGTATAAAGCTTCATCTAGTGGACCCCTACCAAGATTGTTCAAATTATAGTGCTGGGGCCAAAAATGCCCCCGCTCCAGGGCCCTTTGGTTTTACATGGGCTTATATAGGGAAGAGCTTTAAAAATCTTCTTCTCTGAAACCGTAAGGCCCAGGTCTTTGATATTTAGTATGAAGCTTCATCTAGGGGACCCTTACCAAGATTGTTCAAATTATAGTGCTGGGGTCAAATATGCCCCCGCTCCGGGGCCCTTTGGTTTTACATGGGCTTATATAGGGAAAACCTTTAAAAATTTTCTTCTCTGAAACCGTAAGGCCCATGTCTTTGATATTTGGTATGAAGCTTCATCCCACACGGCCATGGTCCTTCTTCCCCCCCCCCCCCCCCCCACTTCGGGGCCCTTTGGTTTTAAATGGGCTTATATAGGGAAAATCTTTAAAAATCTTCTTCTCTGAAACCACAAGGCCCAGGTCTTTTCTATTTGGTATGAAGCTTCATCTAGTGGACTCCTACCAAGATTGTTCAAATTATAGTGCTTGGGCTAAAAATGCCACGGCCCCGGGGCCCTATGGTTTTACATGGGCTTATATGGGGAAAATCTTTAAAAATCTTCTTTACGGAAACCCCAAGGGCCAGGTCTTTGCCAATTTTTATGAAGCTTCATCTAGTGGACCCCTACCAAGATTGTTCAAATTATAGTGCTAGGGCCAAAACTGCCCCCGACCTGGGGCCCTTTGGTTTTACATAGACTTATATAGAGATATTCCTTAAAAATCATCTTCTGAAACAGCAAGGCCATGGTCTTTGATATTTGGTGTGAAGCTTCCACTAGTGGACCTCTATCAAGATGGTTTAAATTATAGCCCTGAGGCTAAAAATGCCCCCGCCCTGGAGCCATTTGGTTTTATGTAGGCTGATGTAGGGAATATCTTTAATAAAAATCTTCTTTTCTGAAACCGCAAGGCCCAGGTCTTTGATATTTGGTATGTAGCATATCTAGTGGACCTTTGCCAAGATTGTTCAAATTATAGCCTTTGTTGATATTTGGTATGAAGCTTCACCTTTTTAGACGTCTCTGAACATTATGCACATTATAGCCCTGGGGTTAATAATGGCCCTCCCCGGGTCCCACTTGTTACTCTATGGATCAGGTGAGCGATCCAGGGCCATCATGGCCCTCTTGTTTATGAAATTCGGCTTATTAGTTTGGTTGCTATGGCAACTTAGAGTTTCCATAGACTTATAATGGGGAAAATTGAAAAATGGCATTTACTGCTAAGCCGCTGCAGATATTTTGACAAAACTTTCATAGAAATATTCCTTAGGCAATCTACTATCTGCCATATGATTTTAGGCCTACTGCTCATTTGTATTGGTTGCCATGGAAACCAAAATGAAAAAAATAGAAAAAAAATACTTAAAAAATCATCTCCTCAGAAACCGTATGCTCTATGAGGCTGAGAGTTTATGGAAATATTCACCATATTTGCCTTTACAGGTTTTGTGTTTTTTATGAAATTCGGCTCTTTAGTTTGGTTGCTATGGCAACTTAGATTTTCCATAGACTTATAATGGGGAAAATTGAAAAATGGCATTAACTACAAAGCCTTTGCAGATATTTTGACAAAACTTTCATAGAAATGTTCCTTTAGCAAACTTCTCTCAGCCATATGCTTTTATGTCAACCTGGGGGTCCAGTAGGTTGTGCCGGGGCCATGCGCCGCCCCCCAGTACTTCATAAAAGGCCTTATATCTCAGAAACCTTACAGATCCCCACCCCTAAACCATATATATTCTTGTTTCTATTGATAAGACGCATTCATTGACACCAACCTGGAGGTCCTCCAGGATGTGCCTAGGCCATGCCCCACCCCCTCCACTTCATAAAAGGCCCAATATCTCGGAAACCATTCAGATCCCCACCCCTGAACCCTATATACTCTTGTTCCTTATGATAAGACGCATTCAGTGACATCAAACTGGGGGTCCCCCGGGATGCGCCGGGGCCATGTCCCGCCCCTCCATTTCATAAAAGGCCCAATATCTCGGAAACCTTACAGATCCCCACCCCTAAACCATATATATTCTTGCTCCTTATGATAAGACACATTCATTGACCCCAAATTGGGGGTCTTCCGGGGTGCGCTGGAGCAATGCCCCACCCCTTCACTTCACAAAAGGCCATATATCTCAGAAACTGTTCAGATCCCTACCCCTAAACCATATATTTTCTTGTTCATTATGGTGAGACACATTCAGTGACACCAACCTGGGGGTCCCCAGGGATGTGCTGGGGCCATGCCCCACCCCCTCCATTTCATAATATCACAATATCTTGGAAACCTTACAGATCTCCACCCCTAAACCATATATATTCTTGTACCTTATGATAAGACACATTCATTGACACCAACCTGGGGGTCTCCCTGGGCCTTGCCCCACCCCTGCACTTCACAAAATGCCTTTTATCTCAGAAACTGTTCAGAGCCCCACCCCTAAACCATATATATTCATCTTCCTTATGATAAGGCACATTCATTAACACCAGCTTGTGAGTCCCCGGGGCATGCCCAGGCCTTGCTCCACCGCTTGACTTCATTAAAAGCCACATATCTCAGAAATAGTTCAGATCCCCACCCCTAAACCATATATATTCTTGTTCCTTATGATAAGACTCATTCAGTCACACCAACTTGGGGGTCTCTTTGTGCTGAGGCAATGTGCCCCGCCCTTCCACTTCATAAAAGGCCATATATTTCAGAAACCATTCAAATCCCCACCCCATATTCATAAATGTTCTTGTTCCTTATTATTAGCACACCTACTGTAGGGGTGTCCGCAGGGGCCAGTCCTCTCCTTTCCACTTCATGAAAGTATATCTTGGATACCGTTCAGATTCCAACCCCTATACCATATATATACTTGGTCCTTATGATAAGACACATTTAGGGACAACAATCTTGGGCTTTCCTGGGAACGACAGGGCATGCTCCAACCCCTCCACTTATATCTCCAGCCATGCAGATCCCCACTGCTAAACCATATATATTCTTGTTCTTTGTGATAAGACACATTTAGTGACACCAACCAGGGCTCCATTGGGTCCATGCCCCACCCCCTCTACTTCATAAAAGGCCTAATGTTTCATATACTGAGTCCACATGGGTGCTCATTTGGATATGACGGTTCATTTGGCAGATTAAAATGATATCCTGTTAAAATACATGGCTGCAATTGGGCAGTGCCCACCTGAGCTCTGGTGAGCATAGTGGCCCATGGGCCTCTTGTTTCAATATAATTATGGTATTCAAATGCCCATTCACAGCTAGCTAATAGGACAAGAGGCTGAACTTTTTCCATGAAATTACCAAGATTTTTTTATCAGTGTGTGTTACTAAGGCTCTGGAAAGACTGGCTAAGTGCTGGGTCACCTGGAACTGTGCTAGTTGACTGCATTAATGTAGGTTATTGACTTTATACAGTGAACTTTTAAGCAATATATCATTTGGTGAATCATTCTCAAGGTTGCTTCTCTGTGACCAATATTTCATAATATAAAGCCAATAGCCCTTTTCATATATGTACCCAAGTTTAACTGTCTATTATTAATTTAGTATATTGTTTTCAGGGGTGTAAAATTCCACTCGCCCGCTCGCATTTGCGAGTAAGTTTTAAGGCAGGGCAAGTAAGGTTTTCAAAACTGACCTTACTTTTTCTTCAGTTTTAGCACCTAAATGAAAAGCTTAGACGACAAGGGCGAGTAAGTTTGAGGGAAATTTTACACCTCTGGTTTTTATCGGAGGTCATCCATATTAACACCAGGTCAACCAATATTAAATGAGGTCAAGTGGGGTAAAAAAATCAATATTCACGTTTTAATTTAATTTTGTGCAGTATCCATTTAATTGTATCAATTAATAAAATTGTAATTAATCAAGTTATTTCGTTTTATCCCAAATACAGGTCTGAGGTCTGCTGCATTGGTCCGAGGCCGTAACATTATATTAAAATCTGTCCAAAATGAACAGTAAAAAATTACTGGTGAGTGAATGCAAATGAGAAACAAGAGGGCCATGACGGCCCTGGATTGCTCACCTGATCCACCCTGTAATACCTAATGGTAGGTAATACAGTAAGGTACCTTGTCAGAAGAAAAATACATGGCCAATATGAAGGCTCTACTCAAATGGTTCAAAAGTTATGATAAAGTAGGTCAAAATCAAGGTCACAGGTCAAACTTTTTGTATGGATGTGAAGCCATTGTCACAAGGAATATACTGTATATGCCAAATATGAAGGCTCTATCTCAAATGGTTCCAAAGTTTTTATCAAGTAGGTCACAGATCAAGGTCAAGGTCACATGTCAATTTTTTTTGCATGAGGGGGAAGACATTGTCACAAGGAACATACACGCCAAATATGAAGGCTCTAACTGAAATTCTTTTTTCTGTATCCCTTTCTGATATAATTGTACTTATACAATGATACTGTGTTTATATGTTTTGTGTTATTATATTTGAATGAAATAAAGTTTAAACTAAAAGTTATGAAAAAAACGATCAAACGTCAAGGTCACATGTCATCAAGTTTGCATGTTTGAGAAGCCCTTGTCATAAGAACCCTACATGCCAAATATGAAGGCCCTATCTTAAACGATCTTAAATGGTTCAAAATTTATGAGAAAGAAGGTCAAAGGTCCAGGTCACAGGTCAAAATTTTTGTATGAGTGAAAGTCGATGCCACAAGGAACATACACGCCACTTATGAAGGCTCTACCTCAAATGGTTCAAAAGTTATGATTAAGTAGGTCACATGTCAAGGTCACATGTCAATTTTGTATGACACAAGGAAACTACATGCCAAATATGATGGCTGTAACTCAAATGCTTAAAAATTATGACAAAGTAGCTTAAAGGTCAAGGTCATACGACAAAAATTTTTGAATGGGTGGGAAGACCTTTTCATAAGGAACATACATGCCAAATATGAAGGCACTATCTCAAATGGTTCAAAAGTTATGATAAAGTAGGTCAAATTTCAAGGTAAAGGTCACAAATCATTTTATGTGTTATAAGAAAACCCTTTTCGCAAGGAACCTACATTCCGAATATGAAGGCTGTATCTCCAATGCTTAAAAAGTTATGACAAAGTTCAAGCTGGTGGATCAAAATTTTTGAATGGTTGGGAAAACCTTGTCACAAGGAGCATACTTGCAAATATGAAGGCTCTAACTCACATGGTTGAAAAGTTACAGGTCAATATCACAGGTCATTTATTATATTTGAGTGGGAAGCCCTTGTCCCAATAAACCTACATGCCAAATATGAAGGCTCTATCCCAAATGGTTCAAAAGTTATGGCAAAATAACCATCTGATCAACTTTTTAATTTGACATGACCCATATTCGAACTTGGCTGAGATATTGTCAAGATGATCATTCTGGGCGAGTTTGATGATGAATGGACTCTAGTGTGTTCACAAGATTTTTCTAAGATTTATCATACTGACCTACATTTTGACCCCATGTGACCCATATTCGAACTTGACCTAGATATTGACAAGATGATCATTCTGACCAAGTTTGATGATAATTAGACTAAAATTGCAGTCTCTAGAGTGTAAACAAGGTTTTCCTATGATATGACCTACTTTTTGACCCCATTTGACCCATATTCAAACTTGACCAAGACATTGTAGAGATGATCATTCTGAGCAAGTTTATGATTTGACCAAAACTGTGGTGTCTAGAGTGTTAACAAGGTTTTTCTATGATTTGACCTACTGACCTAGTTCTTGACCTGACATGACACATATTTGAACTTGACCAAGATATTGTCAGGATGATCATTCTGAGCAAGTTCGAGGATTATTGGACCAAAACTGTGGCCGCTATAGTGTTAACAAGGTTTTTTCTAAGGTTTGACCTACTGACCTACTTTTGACCCAACATGACCCATATTCGAACTTGACTGAGATATTGTCAGGATGATCATTCTGTGCAAGTTGAAGGATGGTTGGACCAAAACTGGAGCCTCTAGATTGTTAACATGGTGTTTCTATGATTTGACCAACAAAGGTCAAAGGTCAAGCTGAAGGATCAAAATTTTTGAATGGTTGGGAAAACCTTGTTACAAGGAGCATACATGCAAATAATGCATACATGCAGATATTGTCAGGATGATCATTCTGAGCAAGTTCGAGGATTATTGGACCAAAACTGTGGCGGCTAGAGTGTTAACAAGGTTTTTCTAAGGTTTGACCTACTGACCTACTTTTGATCCAACATGACCCATATTCGAACTTTGGAATACCTTGGTAGTGGCCCTCAAGACAAAGCTTCATACTAAATATCAAAGACCTGACATGACCCATATTTGATACTTTTGACCTGACATGACCCATATTTGATCTTGACCGAGATATTGTCAGGTTGATCATTCTGAGCAAGTTTGAGGATGATTGGACCAAATCTGTGGCCTCTAGAGTGTTAACAAGGTTTTCTATGATTTGACCTACTGACCTACTTTTTGACCCCACATGACCCATATTCGAACTTGACCGACATACTCTCAAGATGATCATCCTGAGCAAGATTGAAGATGACTTGACCAAAACTGTGGCTTCTAGAATGTTAACAAGGTTTTCCTTTGATTTGACCTGAAGACCTACCTTTTCACCCGACATGACCCATATTCAAACTTGACCGAGGCATTGTCAGGATGATCATTCTGACCAAGTTTGATGATGATTGGATCAAAACTGTGGTTAACAAGAAAAGTTTATGCACGCACGACGCACAGCACATGACACACACTGCACGAAGAATGACGATGCCGGACATCTCACAGTCACACTGAGCTAAAAATAATTTAAGATCAGTGCCTCCACCCATACAGTGCAGGATATATGGTGCTGTAGGTTTATGCCTGCCCAGGAAGTGATGTGTCTACCTCTCCTTAACCCCAAGTGGTAGGGCTTGAGATTTCTTTCAATCTCAATTTTGGTTGTCCCACAAATGCGAGCTTAGTCTCCAACATGACTTAAAAGTGTTGACTGGGATGTAAACCTTGTCAGGAAGAAACAAAAGATCAGTAGATTAATGAACAACTCTTTTTTCCATCTCTTTTATTTTTTAACTGTATTTTTTGTGCATATATATATATATTTATAAACATCATAACAACAAAGAAAAGTTGAACTTCAATGGCTGAAAATGTAAGGAAATTAGATTGTATACCATGGCAAATAAGGCCATTTTTGGCCCCAAGGCTTTTATTTCTACAATCTTGGTGGAGGTTCACTTGATGAAGCTTCATACCAAATATCAAAGACCTGGGCCTTCTGGTTTCAGACGAAGATTTTTATATGTTTTCCCTATATAAGCCTTTATAAAACCAGTGGGCCCTGGGCAGGGTCGGTTGTGACCCCAGGGCTATAATTTGAACAATCTTGGTAGAGGTCCACTAAATGAAGCTCCATACCAAATATCAAAGACCTAGGCCTTCTGGTTTCAAACAAGAAAATTTTTAAAGTTTTTTCTTATTTTCCCCTTTTCGTTGCCATGGCAACCAGAGTTCTGCACGGAATCGAATTCTTTGAACAAATTTGAGAGAGGACCTCTCAAGGACCATTTCTGCCAAGTTTGGTCAGAATCTGTTCAGTGGTCTAGGAGGAGATGTTGTTTAAAGAAATTGTGAACGGACGGAAAGATGGACAGACGACGACAGAGATGACCGATCACAATAGCTCACTTTGGCTAAGGTGATGTGTGTGTGAATTCGGGTTTAACGTCGCTTTCAACAATTTTTCAGTCATATCACGACGGTGTCTGGTTGCGACAGGGAGCTCAATGCTCACGTTTATAGTGCTGCCTCACTGAAGTATCAGGTCCCAGACACATTACATGATACCACACCCAGTCACATTATCCTGACACTGGATCGACCAGTCCTAGCTCTACCCCGTAAATCTGAGTGCCAAACGAGGAGCAGCTAGTACCATTTTTAACGACTTTGGTATGTCGCGGCTGGGGATGGAACCCGTGACCTCCCGTTCCCAGGAGCGGACACTCTACCAACTGAGCTATCGGGGCCGGTTTGGCTAAGGTGAGCTAAAAAAAGTTGCATAGAACATTCAAACAGATAAGCAAAGTTCCAGAAATTTCATAATGGTGCAAAAAACTTTTTGAGGGTTACATCACCTATTGGTATGAGTTCCCCTATTCAAACTGTGCAAGTTTTTGCATGGCGACACAGATGACCAAAAACAATTCTAAGTCGGAAAAGGGGCATAACTGTGCCAAAAGTATTTTGAGGGTTACCTCACATATTGGAATGAGTTCCCCTTTTCATAGTGAATAACTAGTCCGAGTTTCAGGTAAATATGTTCAGTAATGACAGAGATATTACAAAATGTGCACATTTTCGCACAAGGATGATGCAGACGACAAAAAAAAAACACAAAAGGGGCATAACTGTGCCAAAAATATTTTGAGGGTTACCTCACCTATTGGAATGTGTTCCCCTTTTTATAATCAAATCAAATGAACAAGAAGTCTGATTTTCAAGTAAATATGTTCAGTAATGACAGAGAAATTACAAAATGTCCAAGTTTTTGCAGATATTCAAATATTTTGAAATTGGCTCATGCTACATATAAGGAGGATGATTCCATTTGGTACAAAAAGAGTTAAATTAACATTAAAAATTTTTAAGTCTGTGACCCTGACCTTAAAGTCTTACCCATGGGTGGGGGTATTGTCAAATAAACCTGTGTACCTGTATCTATCACCATACAGGTTCTGGAATTTTTATGACACTGTCATAAGCAGCTGATTATTGATAAGACCCATATGTTTACTGGAGGTCAGAAAGTAATAGATAAGATCAAAGAAAATTTGAGGAAAAAATGCTTTTGAGTTCATATTAGGATTATTTAAAAGAAAATAGAATTCAACCTATAATTATAAAATAAATAAACAAATTTCTAAAGGAACATTTTTAAAGATAAATATAAAAGCAAAAAAAGACAAACATTAATATGAGTATATAAATAAATTTCTATTGGAACATTTATGATAAATTAAAAGGATAAAGAAATAAGGAATATAAAGAAAAAAGACACTATTAAATAAATAAATAAATAAATAAATAAATAAATAGATAAATAAATAATGGCATTTAGAATTCTGAAATGTACTGAAATAAAAGGAGAATTCATTTCAGCTATAATCCATTGTTGTCAGAGAAACCCTAAAAGGAGGACTGAGCTAACAGTGCAGACCTAGAGCAGAGGCTGCATAATGCATGTCTGATCAGGGTCTCATTCCACTGTCTGATAACAGCAATTTCAGTATAGAACCAAATCCACCTAAAATATTAGACATCCTAATTCCCCATAAGCCGCTGCACCATGCAGCAACTGATCAGGGTCTGAATCCACTGTTTGATAACAGAAATGTATGTGTTATTTAGAAAACATGACATCTATTACCTCTTAAGCAGCTGATGGACTTTTCAAACTTACATATAGGTGTAAAAGTGCATCAGACTAAAATGGGTAAATTCTGAAGTAAAGTAATAAAAAGAAATAAACTTCAAATCTAACATTTTTGAAAATTAATTTAAAAATAAAAATAATGAATAAAATTAGAAAGAAAATATGAACCAGGGTATTCCAGTCGAAAGAAAAAACTGGGGAAAGCCTTTTTATCTGCAACCCCATGACCATGCTGTAATTAGAGGTGCGCAGACATTTGCTCACAAGACAATTGCCCACAAGACAGTTGCTCACAAGACAATTGCTCACAAGACAGTTGCCCACAACGTTAATGGAAAATAGGACAATTGCTCACAACACACTATTTTTCATGATTTTATTTTTATATCATCTATAATTATGGGAAGTATTTTTTCCTTTGGATTTCAACTAATTAGTGATAATTGGATTTCAACTAGTTAGTGATAATTTAAACATTAGTAATTTATTAATAACATTAAGTAATTAAATTGAATTATGTCATCAATTTTAGGTGATACATGTAAAAAAGCTCAAGGAGATCAAATGAATGATTATAAAACATTGGAAACAAAAAATAAATAATTAAATAATGGTTAATTTTGATTAATGATGAGTATATTTGTCAAGCTGCTGTCAAGCTGCTAAACGGCCCCCGCCCATCGGGGCTTGAAGAAATAGATGGGTTGCATGATAGCTCCATGCAGAGCTGAAACCCACCACACAAGAGAACTGGTAAACCGCTTAAATGAGCTAAGCCTCCCCAGGCAAAGCGGTGTGAGATGGACCGTCCATGCTTATAAACATTATTGGTTTAATTGGGCAGCAGGGCTTGAGATGTCATTTCAACTCAATGTCGGATAAAAAGCCCACAAAATTGACGGGGACAATAAACCTCAAATCAATCAATCAATCAAAATCAAGTTGCTTAATATATAATATTGATAATTTAAGCTGTCTACTGCTCATTATAGTTAAGTGACTACCGGTAGTTGGGTATCATTTAATCCAACTACTGATGTTTAAGTTATCATTAATTCATTAGTATTTGAAACCTAGCTGATTAACTGTTACATGTACATAAAACTTACAGGAAGAAATGGTTCCCATAAACTAAAGAAAATATAAATAAAAGACTTTCAAAATAAAAATAAAATAATAAAAAAAATAGTGTTGTGAGCAACTGTCCTATTTTCCATTAAGGTTGTGGGCAATTGTCTTGTGAGCAATTGTCTTGTGAGCAACTGTCTTGTGGGCAATTGTCTTGTGAGCAAATGTCATGGAATCTTAATTAGAAGTCACCATGTCAACAAGTCCATGTAATGAACACCCCAGCAGTCCCAACTTTATGCAGTCAACCCTGGATTTCAAGAGTATAATTATTTATCAATCAACCAGGTTGTATAGAACACTAAGCTTTTCCATGCTGAGCCCATGTGATTATTAAAACCGGTGTAACGGGCCAGCCCAGTTCTTCCCCGGGGAAGAAACTGAGGGGGGGGGAAGAACCGGCCTGTTACACCGGCAACAGCTATTTATCTAGAGTATTAATATGATGGGTAATTATTAAATTAAGAGGAGTATCTGTAGAATGTGGATTGGAATCATGGGTTGGGCTTGCAAGCATTGTAGACCCAGATCAGTTGCTGCAGAAAGTGGCATCTGACCAGTGTCTACAATTTAGTTCTCAGTCCAGGACCAGTTTCCACAATTTACACCCAGACAGTATCAGAACTTTTATTTTTCTTATTTAGTTTTGGTTTATATTGAGGTTTAACGTCCCCGTTGACACTATTTAAGACTTTTGGTGACTTTACTTCCATTTTTTGGGGACTTTTACACGACACTGAGATGAAATGACATCTCAAGCCCTGCCAACCAATGAAACCAGAGGGCCAACTGCAAATAGCTTATATGTATTGGACGGTCTGACTCACACCACTTTGCCTGGGCAGACTTAGGTCCTACTAAGTGGTTTACCAGTACTCATGAGTGGTCAGTTTCAGCTCTGCATGGAAGCACCATGCGGTCGATGTCGGTGGCGATTTTCTGATTTGTGCTTCAAAACATAGGTGCAGCAGTTCTACAAGCAGCACAATCTGCCCAAACAGAAGAAAAATGGACATTCAGAAGGTTTCTTTTCAATAGGCATGACTGTGTTCCCTCACAACCGTTCCCTCACATTTAGATGAGAACAGAAAAATATATGACTGTGTAAATTAATAAGAAACAGAGACTATCAGTGATGAGGTCTCACACCTCATTGTGTTTGAACCTCAGTCCAGTCACATGTTGGGCATCGTTTTCTACAACGTATGGTCAGCTGGTTTTTCTCCAGATAGTGGGATGTGAAAAATTAAATACACCTATTAACCCTTTTAGTACCAAATGGAATCTTCCTCCTTATATATAGCAGGAGTTCATTTCAAAATTTAGGGGTGTCAGGTTGTGTTTTCTTCAAAATTTGTTGGAAATTGGCTGAACTTTTAGTAAACAGTGGAGGCCCTGATCAGACGCCGCGTTCTGCGGCGTCTGATCTGGGCCTGCACTGTTTGCCAGGATACCTATTTTGAGGTTTCTGAAACACTAAAACAATAAGATCTTTTAAAACTTTATTTGCCTTGGAACCAAAACCATAGTGGATGAACACTGGTTCCAAAAAAGAAGAAAAAAAGAAAAATAACTAAGGCTGTTATTCCTTTTTGTGTGTGTGTGTTGTTTTTTTTATCTTGTAATTTTATTTACCCTTATTGTACTTTAGACCATTTTTATCTAAAAATACTTTAAAAATGGAATAGAAAACAAACTTTAAAAATATATATTTACCTTCCTGTCTGCTCTTTTCACAATGTTGTTAGGCATTTAAGATGATCTGAACATCCACTGCAGTTCTATATGAATGTAGGACGATTTGGCCAGCGGACGATTTGGCCTGGACGATTTGGCCTAGGACAATTCCGGTGTACGACAAAACATAGAAAGACAAAAGAGAGAAGCGACACAAAATAGATACGTCAAAACATAGACACGACATAGCGCAAGCAAATGTAAATTACAGTTTCTCGTTAAATGACGCTACGTCAACCGACATGTAGCGTGTCAACAACGTCGTGTCTACATCAAACCAACTTTGATGCATTGAATTTGACATTACTTAAAACTTATTTCGTGAATAACGGTATCTCAAGTCTTGGACATGGGTCATTCATGAAAAGATTTTCGTCAATTAAAAACGGATTTAGGATAAACGAATTTCGGTAATGAAAGTAAAATATCATTCTTTCCTTCTTGAGGCATTATTTCAATGAAAACGGGTATATTTTCTCTCAAAATGTCTGAATATTGTTAGCATTTTAAGTTCCGCCAATACATTTGAATAGCGATGGTCGTTTCAATTGACGGCCAGTACTTTGCGCATGCCCAAGAATGACGTCATAAACGGAATTCCTAAAACCTCCTATACAGTCTTAAGTTAAGATGCAATTAGAATTCAATTGAAAGAAAATGGTAGACTTCAAAGGTTTTTGAATATTTTACAAACATATAGGTAAACAAAAGAGCCATCTAACTGTCTTTCTAAAGAAGCATTATTTTGACTTTGACCATTGAAATATTTTATTACACCAATATTGCATAGCAATTCTTAAATGCTGTTAAATGTTAATTTGAGACAGGTGCATGTACACAATCTGATTGTTACATGTTTGCAATGTTAGTAAGCTCTCGTCAAAGACATAATTGATAACAAAAGTTGAAAACAATTGAGATAATTGGTTCTGTAAAAACTGTTTATTTGTTGAGAAGTTGTGAAAATTACCATCAATAGATAATATTTATTGTTTTGAGAGGGGGGAAAAAAAAGGGAAAGGAAAAAAATAAAAAATAAAATAAAATAATAATAATAATAATAATAATGAAAACAATAAGCATAAATGTAAATATCTATATGACTTTCCTTCACCATAAAACTATAATACATAATTTAACCCTTGTCCTGCTGGGCCCGGATATGTCTGATCTTTCAAACAACGCAGATCCAGATAAGAAGCCATCTGATCAGGATCCTCGTTGTTTGTGATTCAGTTTAAGAATTTCTTGCATTGACTTGCCTCAAGAAACCTGAATGGCTGATGATCTGTGGTGGGTGTGGCATATTTATATATTCAGCAGGTCAAGGGTCAAGATTTATGGCCGTGTTAAACAGAATTCGTTTAACACGGCATTTTTTTTTTTTTTGATGAGATTTAAAAGGCGATTAATTCAGTTCTGTTCTCTATTCCGGGGATTCCAGGACATTAATTTTGCCCCCCAGGACATTTGCCCCCCAATGAATTAATCTAAAAATGGACATTTGCCCCCCAGTTGAAAATGGGACCCGGACATTTGCCCCCCAGAGCTTATTTTTGGTATGGACATCTGCCCCCCAGTGCTTATTTTACAGGTGGACATTTGCCCCCCACTGCTTATTTCAGAGGGGGGCAAACGTCCTGGGGGGCTAACGTCCGGAGACCATTCCGGGTGTTGTATGTTTTCCAAAGAGAAAAAGAAAAAACTTAATATAATGCACAACATTTGAGATGAAAAAATACTATTTACAAGTCTTTTGATGGTTTTGAAAAAATGTACTTCTGCATAACAAAATAACACACACACATTCACTCACAAACACATTCTGTGAAACATACTTACAATATTTACATCTGTCTGAGAGGCAAGGAAATGACATAAATCATGCAGTGGCAGAGGTATGAGAGGCCAGTCCGCCCAATAGGGGGAGTCAGTATCCAATTAAGAAAAAAGTTAGACCCCTGCCACTGTGTACCTTGCTCTCTTTGAGGTATGAGTGCATCAAACAGCTGTATTGATAGGTTCAGCTTGCCATAGCTCCTGGATTCAAGCTTCACCCATCCAACAAACTGTTGCTTGCACTCACAAACACTCGAAGGATTGGCCTGCAGTACAAAATGATTGCCCTCTTTGGTGCTGTATACTGTTCCCGCTGTTATACATTTTCTTGATCCTTAGTTAGATGTATGCATTGAGTATGCCCCGCTGGCCAAATTGTCCGCCCACCGTTCTATATAGAAACGTTACGTAACGGGATTCTGTTACGCCGTTACGTTACTTTTCACTTTTTTATTCTTGAAACAAGATTTAAGGAGAATCTGTTACAGTTCTGTTACGTAACGGAATGAAACGTTACGAAACAGGACTGTAACATAGTTGTTTTCTTGTTTCTGTTACAAATCCGTTACGTAACGGACTGAAACGTAACGTAACGGGATTCTGTTACGCCGTAACGTTACATTTCACTTTTTTTTCTTGAAACAAGATGGAAGGAGAATCTGTTACAGTTCTGTTACGTAACGGAATGAAACGTTACGAAACAGGACTGTAACATACATGTGTTTTCTTGTTTCTGTTACAAATCCGTTATGTAATGGACTGGACCATTACGTAACGGGATTCTGTTACGCCGTTACGTTACGTTTCACTTTTTTGCCTTGAAACAAGATGTAATGAGAATCTGTTACAGTTCTGTTACGTAACGGAATGAAACGTTACGAAACAGGACTGTAACATATATGTTTTCTTGTTTCTGTTACAAATCCGTTACGTAACGGACTGAAACGTTACGTAACAGGATTATGTTACACCGTTACGTTACGTTTCACTTTTTTGCTTGAAACAAGATGCAATGAGAATCTGTTACAGTTCTGTTACGTAACGGAATGAAACGTTACGAAACAGGACTGTAACATAGTTGTTTTCTTGTTTCTGTTACAAAACCGTTACGATATGGACTGAATTGTTACGTAATAGGGTTCTGTTTCGTTTCACTTTTTTGCTTGAAACAAGATGCAATGAGAATCTGTTACAGTTCTGTTACGCAACGGAATGAAACGTTACGAAATAGGACTGTAACATACATGTTTTCTTGTTTCTGTTACAAATCAGTTACGTAACGGACTGGATCGTTACGTAACGGGTTTCTGTTACGCCGTTACGTTACGTTTCACTTTTTTTGCCTTGAAACAAGATGTAATGAGAATCTATTACAGTTCTGTTACGTAACGGAATGAAACGTTACGAAACAGGACTGTAACATATATGGTGTGTTGTTTCTGTTACAAAACCGTTACGTAACAGACTGAAACGTTACGTAACGGGATTCTGTTACGTTTCACTTTTTTGCTTGAAACAAGATGCAATGAGAATCTGTTACAGTTCTGTTACGTAACGGAATGAAACGTTACGAAACAGGACTGTAACATATATGTTTTCTTGTTTCTGTTACAAATCTGTTACGTAACGGACTGGATCGTTACTTAACGGGATTCTGTTACGCCGTTACGTTACGTTTCACTTTTTTTGCCTTGAAACAAGATGTAATGAGAATCTATTGCAGTTCTGTTACGTAACGGAATGAAACGTTACGAAACAGGACTGTAACATATATGGTGTGTTGTTTCTGTTACAAAACCGTTACGTAACAGACTGAAACGTTACGTAACGGGATTCTGTTACGTTTCACTTTTTTGCTTGAAACAAGATGCAATGAGAATCTGTTACAGTTCTGTTACGTAATGGAATGAAACGTTACGAAACAGGACTGTAACGTATATGTTTTCTTGTTTCTGTTACAAATCCGTTACGTAACGGACTGGATCGTTACGTAACAGGATTCTGTTACGCCGTTACGTTACGTTTCACTTTTTTTGCCTTGAAACAAGATGTAATGAGAATCTGTTACAGTTCTGTTACGTAACGGAATGAAACGTTACGAAACAGGACTGTAACATATATGTTTTCTTGTTTCTGTTACAAATCTGTTACGTAACGGACCGAATCGTTACGTAACGGGATTCTGTTACGCCGTTACGTTACGTTTCACTTTTTTTGCCTTGAAACAAGATGTAATGAGAATCTGTTACAGTTCTGTTACGTAACGGAATGAAACGTTACAAAACAGGACTGTAACATATATGGTGTTTTGTTTCTGTTACAAAACCGTTACGTAACAGACTGAAACGTTACGTAACAGGATTCTGTTACGTTTCACTTTTTTGCTTGAAACAAGATGCAATGAGAATCTGTTACAGTTCTGTTACGTAACGGAATGAAACGTTACGAAACAGGACTGTAACATATATGTTTTCTTGTTTCTGTTACAAATCCGTTACGTAACGGACTGGATCGTTACGTAACGGGATTCTGTTACGCCGTTACGTTACGTTTCACTTTTTTTGCCTTGAAACAAGATGTAATGAGAATCTATTACAGTTCTGTTACGTAACAGAATGAAACGTTACGAAACAGGACTGTAACATATATGGTGTGTTGCTTCTGTTACAAAACCGTTACGTAACAGACTGAAACGTTACGTAACAGGATTCTGTTACGTTTCACTTTTTTGCTTGAAACAAGATGCAATGAGAATCTGATACAGTTCTGTTACGTAACGGAATGAAACGTTACGAAACAGGACTGCAACATATATGTTTTCTTGTTTCTGTTACAAATCCGTTACGTAACGGACTGGATCATTACGTAACGGGATTCTGTTACGCCTTTACGTTACGTTTCACTTTTTTTGCCTTGAAACAAGATGTAATGAGAATCTGTTACAGTTCTGTTACGTAACGGAATGAAACGTTACGAAACAGGACTGTAACATATATGTTTTCTTGTTTCTGTTACAAATCTGTTACGTAACGGACTGGATCGTTACGTAACGGGATTCTGTTACACCGTTACGTTATGTTTCACTTTTTTTGCCTTGAAACAAGATGTAATGAGAATCTGTTACAGTTCTGTTACGTAACGGAATGTAACGTTACGAAACAGGACTGAAACATATATGTTGTCTTGTTTCTGTTACAAAACCGTTACGTAACAGACTGAAACGTTACGTAACGTGATTCTGTTACGTTTCACTTTTTTGCTTGAAACAAGATGCAATGAGAATCTGTTACAGTTCTGTTACGTAACGGAATGAAACGTTACGAAACAGGACTATAACATATATGTTTTCTTGTTTCTGTTACAAATCCGTTACGTAACGGACTGGATCGTTACGTAACGGGATTCTGTTACGCCGTTACGTTACGTTTCACTTTTTTTGCCTTGAAACAAGATGTAATGAGAATCTGTTACAGTTCTGTTACGTAACGGAATGAAACAGGACTGTAACATATATGTTTTCTTGTTTCTGTTACAAATCTGTTACGTAACGGACTGGATCGTTACGTAACGGGATTCTGTTACGCCGTTACGTTACGTTTCACTTTTTTTGCCTTGAAACAAGATGTAATGAGAATCTGTTACAGTTCTGTTACGTAACGGAATGAAACGTTACGAAACAGGACTGTAACATATATGTTTTCTTGTTTCTGTTACAAATCTGTTACGTAACGGACCGAATCGTTACGTAACGGGATTCTGTTACGCCGTTACGTTACGTTTCACTTTTTTTGCCTTGAAACAAGATGTAATGAGAATCTGTTACAGTTCTGTTACGTAACGGAATGAAACGTTACGAAACAGGACTGTAACATATATGTTGTCTTGTTTCTGTTACAAAACCGTTAGGTAACAGACTGAAACGTTACGTAACAGACTGAAACGTTACGTAACGGGATTCTGTTACAGTTGAAACAGGACTGTAATATATATGTTGTCTTGTTTCTGTTACAAAACCGTTACGTAACGGACTGAAACGTTTCGTAACAAGACTGTAATTTCTATTAATACTGGAACTAGGTCTATATAAGGATACAGTCACAAACACTTCGTTACACGTTACGTTACGTTACAGAAAAACATGTCCACCTCTAGGGCTGCGTAGATTTTGTGCAGTATATGAATAAGACACATGAAAAGTTATGTCGCGAAAACTGACGACATTGGCAATAGTTTGTTTGTTTTCCTCTAACGCTTGGATTCCAGGGATGCTGTTGTTATGGGGTTGTTTAGAAATACCAAAAAAAAAGAAAAAAAAACATACATACCTACAAGAAATGAAGCAAAACACGATTGTTTTCGTTTGTTATCGGTGTCAATCCATGGAAGCAGTCGACAGGAAGTTTACGTTTCAAGGAAAAAACTGTCTACGGTAGCGCAAAAGGGTCGTTGTTGAAAATCGGAAGATAAAGGCAATACACATAAAATAACCGTTTTCAGACGTTTAGCACCATTTGGTTAAACCTGATTCTTTATTTTTAGAAAAGCAATCATTCTTGAACATCCCCGCCCCACACCCTCGCCAAAGCGTGAATAAAAACAAGTTCGACATGCAATTTCGAATATGTAACCAATAATATGTTTAAATGTGTCAGTTCTGCCATCTTGAGGGTACTTTTGAGTAATTTATATGAAATCAAGAATTTTTAGATGAGAAGACATACTATAACGCTTACAACTACATTGACTTTGACTGTTTTTGGATTTTTGATAGACGCCATATTGATGACGTCATAACCGGTGTCTGCCACGGTTGCCGGGCTGCCCACAACCAATTTTAGTTTCAGGAAACATCCTAAAAACAAAATATCATAGTGGTTTGCTTTCTTCCTAAAAATCCCACGGGACGAAAAAATACGACATAAGTCCGTGCACTAATACTTTTCTGCCTTACAATTCATATCAGTATACATATCCTATTTGCCCTAAATATTCAGAGACAAAAACAAAAGGCATAAGCTAAGTAAACAGTGTATACCTAGATCAAAGAAGCCTCCAAGGTGTAGTGGTTACGCTACTCGCCTTGTAAACCAGGGATTGCAGGATCGATTGCGGGCTTCTCCAGACTTTTGGATGAGTCTTTAAACCGAGGTCCCGTCTCCGTATGACCTTAGCTGATTATGGGATGTAAAACTCAAACACTCACTCATACCTATATCAAACTGCTGTCTTCAATTCTTGTCAAGGTCTAATGAGATTACTTTATCCATTGCCACTCAGCTGACAACAAATTGTAAATATTTTTCTAATTTCCCCAGAAAACTGGACTTGATTGTCTCCATAGAAGACAATTTGCATGAAATGTCAAATCCAGTCATCTGATAGAAATGAGAAAAATATTTCAAATTGTTGTCTGCTGAAAAAAAAACTAGCATGCAGAGCTTTACAGCTAACCTTTGCTGATTTCTAACTTTCAGGGAGAACAGATCAGCCTGCTGACAAACAGACAATCAGTCAAGCAGGTAAGATATAGGCCAAATTAATATTACACCTGTGGACACAAATTTGTTCAAACTCCTGTGAAGTACCTGCATCATTGATTGGTCTCATTTTCACAAGCACTTTTTATATACGCCCGCCTGAGGTTACGGTCCACCAAATATTATTGAGTTATGCCCCTTTGAAATTTGTAAACTTTTTGTTTCCGGATAACGCCTCCTACAGTTTACATCCGATCAAGCTGAAACTTCATACATAGTTAGACCATGATGTGGGGTAGCGCATATTGTTACCAAATAATGATAGAGTTATGCCCCTTTGAAATTTTTGTAAACTTTCAGTTAGATAACTCCTCCTACAGTTTACATCCGATCAGGCTGAAACTTCATCCATAGTTAGACCATGATGTGGGGCAGCACGAGGTTACAGTCCACCAAATAATAATATTATGCCCCTTTGAAATTTTTTGTAAACTTTTTGTTTCCGGATAACTCCTCCTACAGTTTACATCTGATCAAGCTGAAACTTCATACATAGCTAGACCATGATGTGGGGCACCGCATATTATTTCGAGGTTACGGTCCACCAAATAATAATAGAGTTATGCCCCTTTGAAATTTTTTATAAACTTTTCGTTTCCGGATAACTTTTCCTACAGTTTACATCCAATCAAGCTGAAACTTCATACATAGTTAGACCATGATGTGGGGCATAGCATATTGTTTGGAGGTTTTGATACACCAAATAATAATAGAGTTGTGCCCCTTTTGAAATTTTTTGTTAACTTCTCGTTTCCAGATGACTCCTCCTACATTTTACATTGGATTTAGTGAAACTTCATATTTAATTTGACCATGATGTGGAGCAGCGCATGTTGTTTCGAGGTTATGGTCCACCAAATAATGATAGAGTTATGCCTCTTTGAAAAATTCTGTAAACATTTTGTTTTCGGATAATTCCTCCTACATTTTAGTTCCGATGATGTTGAAATTTTACATATTGTAAGACCAGATTCACAGATTTTTCTAAACATTGCATTGCCGGATAACTCCTCTTACATTTTACATCTGATGAAGCTGAAACTTTACGTATAGTAAGACCATGATGTGGAACAGTGCATATAAATATTACCAGAGTTTCACATATTTTGTTTCCGGATAATGCCTCCCACATTTTACATCTGATGAAGCTGAAACTTTGCGTATAGTTAGACTTTGATGTGGAGCAGCGCATATTATTTCAAGGTTACAGTCCACCAATGATTGCCAGAGTTATGCCTATATTATTTTGAGGTTATGGTCCACCAAATATTACCGACTATGAAAATTTGTTGGAGACAGGTAGTTTGAGCCATTGAGGGTTATTAAAAGTGCCAGGTAAGAATATATGGAGTGCATATTGTTCCTTGGTTACATTCCACAAACCCAAGCTTGTACAACAGTCAGGAAATAATTATATGCTCCATCTTACTAATTGCCACAGGCAGATAATGCCCCGCTTGCGGAGCTCTTGTTTTTCTCTGGTTTGGCAATTTAAAATTTATGAAAAGGACTAATAAGTTCCTCTGTTAATAATTCTGAACAGGGAAGCTTTCTCTTTTGTTTTGTTTCTCGTGCATAACATAATTGAGCATGATGAAAGTCCACAGCAGACACTCAATGTTGAATCAATTTTGAAACAACTTTGAAAACATTCTTTCAATTTTGAGTCATTGTTTTTGCTTTCAGGGTTTTTAAGCTCTGACTGCTACCAGGAGTAACTTAAAAACTTGAGCAGCTTCTCTTTCTATTGTTTTTCAAGCAGCTCAAAGTGAAAGTCTCAGTGTTCTATCAAGTGTCCATAGTATAATGCAGCTGCTTTTCAAGTCGTGCCCCAAGATTATAAAATCTTTTTTACACTCAGAGAATAGAATGAAAATTAATAGTGACAGTTATGTTTAATTATATTCTCTGCCCTTGTTCTCGCTCTCTCTCTCTCTCTCTCTCTCTCTCTCTCTCTCTCTCTCTCTGTATTTGTCCACACAAAAAAAATCAGGGCTTTTAGCCCTTTGATTTTATTGGTTAGTCTATTTATAGATGTCACTAGCGGAGGGGAGATAATATTGATTAGTTCACGTATTATTTGTGTATATAGTAGAAATATAAGATGAAATTTGGTGTTTTGCTCTATAAAGGAAAGAATTTCAAATCTAAATTTGTTGCAAATATTTTGATTTGAAAATAAAATTTGGATTGTTTAGTATTTGAAATTTTTGTGGCTAGAAAACTAATTGCTTCAAAAATATGAATGACAATAGTTGACAGACCTCTTCACCGAATGGCAATAATAACTACAGTCATACAAAATGTTTCTTTAACATAGCAGCTGTATCGCTTCTCGGCCTTTTGGCTAAGATCAAAGTGTAGTATCTGTTCTTATCAGCTTAATATCTGATACGTCCCCCATTGGGGGACTTCGATATTAAACTGATTTTTGGACTTAGGTGAGATGTCAGGGGCTTGCTCCGCTCTTGCCACGGGTTGGCCCGGTATTGCAGTACCTCCGGGATCGGCCCACTCCCCTCGGGGAGAAAATAATCAATTAAAAGAAAATCCTAAAAATCTCAACTCAACACTTTCTCAATGTAGGCTGCAAGAATGGGGGGTATTCAAATATTGGCCATTCAATAAATGGTCATTTTTCTATATAATTTGGTTATAACATGATCGGTTAACTAACACAGTTTCTGCTTTGGACCCCATTTATAGTGTTATAAAGAGGTTGTGGTGTATATCATATCCTTCATAGAAAGACGTTGTGGTGTATGTCAAATCTTTCATGGCAATCTACTATCTGCCATATGATTTAAAACTGTGTTATAATGAACAGTGTTATATAGAGGATTATATGTGTACCTTGTCTCAAACAGTTATATTTTTTGCTGCAACAAATATGTAAACATTCTGATAACACATCCATATGACATTGTATTCTCTCATATCTCAAAAAGACAATTTTTCTGCTGAAAATTTGGGATATTTCCAACCATAGGTTGTGGGTGCTTGTTGGAACCGCCTCAATGAGGCAGTTCTAACAAGTATCCACAACCTACGTCTTTGCACAGGAATAAGAAAAATAATGTATACACCTGTAAACCCCAGTTTACTCAATATAAAGTGGGGCTTACGGAGGTGTTCATAATGTCGCCACTGAGTCTCAGGTGTTGAAATGAGACCCAGACAATGGATTTCTGAGGGTTGTTTATATACAAAAAAGGGTGTCCTACAAACAAACAAACACGATTGACAGCATACTATTTACAGGACAACACAAATTGTTACTGCTTAATCTATTCGGCAGTACATATAATATATCCACCGATATTAACATGGATAAATGACAGGACAATATAAACAGAAAACAGTGAATGACAGGACACACTCTGCTGGGATGATTTGGTTTGGTTTTACGGCCCTTTCAAGATTATTTCACTCATATCGAGCCAACCCTGAATCAGGTGGGCGAAAACCGGAGTACCTGGAGAAAAACCACAGGACCTTCCTTTGCAGTAAGTGGCATCTTACATATGACCCGAGCGAGGCTGGAACCACTGCGGCGAGAGACCTTATTGTCAAGAGTCAGCGCTCTTAGCCACCAGGTCACAGAGGCCTGTCCTCTGCTAGGATAAAATGCATGGATGAGTGGGGATTTTGGGTTGTGAATACACCCGTATAGGCTCCCCGAGCCAGACGTAAGGTTGACAGTGAAAATGACAGTTTGGTGGGGAAACTCCGATACATGTGAAGAATTCATTGCAATGAAATTCTAACACAGGCCGAGTACATTGTAACCTATTAAAGCACTCAAGAATATAGCTATAGAATAAGCTAGACAAGTGACCTTCGCAGCTTATACTGCATTATTCTAAATGCAAGCAATATGGGGAAATTCCAATAGTTGAACATGAACAACAGCAGTAATATGTAGCTAAAGCAAAATGGCAAATTATGAAATATGCTCAATGTTCAGAATAAGGAACTACGGAAATAACAATAGAATAAACAGGTTACAGAACAAGAAATTCATACCTGGCTATGACATCTTCATATCATATAAATGTTAGACAATGACTGTCTATAGCACTTGTAAAAATAATGGTGCCTGGGCGAGTAAATGACTACTCGCAAGGCCCTCTTCAGTCCAACTGAATTCAGGCGGTAAAATTTGTGGTGCCAAGTGTACAAAAGGTCACATGCGGGGTTAGAAAGTTAGAATAGCCAGCCATACAAAGGCATTCACCCTGGCAACACTCAAAACATTAAAATTATAGGTAAAAACAAGAATTTTACCGTTAAATGTTGTACGTGTTCAAATGTCAAATTTTGGCAGCAAGGTCACGGATGAAAAAGAGACTAGTAACCTTACTGCCGTGTATCTGAAACACGACAACTAAAAAGCGAAACGTGCCGTAAAAACTACATCTATGACAATTACAAGAACTAAATCTTGTTAACATGATGAGCTTTTGCCGTGCATTACTTAAATTTTCAGCAAAATACAAGTGTTTTCCCCTAAAACTGAACGGCTGAGGTTTTAACTATCAGCAAAAATACAAGTTTTTCCCCCCTAAAACTGAATGGTTGCGGTTTTAACGAAACATTAACTAATGACTGGTAGCATTGATTAACTTCACCTTTAGTCTTTAGCTAAGCCATTAGGTTGATGATCCTCGCCGGTAGGTTCTTTCGCAGGTAGGTTCAACAAAGTATATTCATACAGGTATATTAGTACAAAATTTTGCGTGACGAGGTTCGGTTGTTGTTATTATTATACCCCCGGCATACGAAGTATGCAATGTTCGTATGCAATGGGGGTATATAGTTTTTGTCTTTTCCGTCTGTCTGTCTGTGTGTCCGTAAACAATTATTTTGTGTCAAAGATATCTCAGGAACTGCTTCACATAGAAACTTGAAATTTTGCACACATGATCAGTATGACTACTTGTATTGTGGGAAAGAAAATAAGGGCCAAGGGGTCAGGCCTTTTAGAGTTATTTTCCTTTGTAGTTCTTGCTGTTTAATAGTGTATATTTTTATTTTGTGTCAAAGATTTCTCAATAACTACTGTACATAGAAACTTGAAATTTTGCAAACATGATCAGTATGACTAGTTGTATTGTGGGAAAGAAAATAAGGGCCAAGGGGTCAGGCCTTTTAGAGTTATTTCCCTTTGTAGTTCTTGTTTCAGCTGAGGTGATGGCACTGGCCGGGGGTATACGTGCCCCACTGGGCACTTTTGTCTAGTTTTTCCTATTTTTGTTTTTTCAGATGCCAGATTGATGACTATCAATGACTTTTTGTTCAGTACTCAGCTTGACAATGTCAACATGTTTAAAGTGGTTAGATACTGCCAGAGATCTCAAATCTCAAAAAAGGTATATTTTTCATACTTCCAGATAAGACTGAGTACTGAGGGAAATTTGAGGATTAAAAAAATGACAAACAGCATGATTACTATACAACAAAATTTTGCGGGGCCCTTATGACCTAAATAGTGTTGACAGGGATGTAAACATCAATACAAACAGACGAAGGAACTTCAGTGACTCCTACTCCTTTTGGCCATGAAAATTTCTGTAATGATCCTAAATATAGGGACAGACAGGCTTAAGCAAACAGTGCAGACCCAGATCAGACTGCTCCTGAAGGAGCAGTCTGATCAGGGTCTACACTGTTTACCATTCTGTCTGCACCTTTTGGACTCCTTGCTGGATTGTGAACCCACAATCTATCTTTTGAATAATGTATACCCTGTAAACCAGCCCCCGCCCATCGGGCTTGGAGAAATAGATTGGGTTGCATGATGCTTCCACCCAGAGCTGAAACTGATCCCACATGAGTACTGGTAAACCACTTATAAGGACTAAGCCTGCCTAGGCAAAGTGGTGCTAGTTGTACCGTCCAATGCATATAAACTCTATTGCTTTCATTGGGCGGCAGGGCTTAAGATGTCATTTCATCTCGATGTCGGCTAAAAGTTCCACAAAATTGGAAGCAATGTCTACAAGATGACCTAAATAGTGTTGATGGGGATGTAAAACCTAAATTCAAACAAACCAAACCCCAATTTTCTCTCTATAAAATGGAGTTTTAAGGGATGTTCATCACATGGACTTGTTAAAATGATGTCATCCGGAGCAATAGCAACAATTATCTTTGTGACTAAACAACTGAGGTTTGAATCACATTACGCAAACACTCCTATACAAATACATTGCCACCTTTATCGCAGAAAAAATGAAAATTTTATGATGAAAAATTTTGATATTTTTCTTATTTCTGCTCATAATATAGATTGTGGGCACTCGTTAGAACCGCCTCATATAGGCATGTTTTCGTGAAGAGCCATCATGGTCACGTTAACAGGTCTGTGAAATGAACACCCCGGTTAACCCCACTTTACAGAGAAAAATGGTATATGTGTTTTTATTAGCTCTACGTGACAAGGTGAGCTTTTGGGATCACTTTTTGTCCGTCGTGCGTGCGTGCGTACGTCCGTAAACTTTGCTTCAAACGACATCTCCTCCTAAAACACTTATTGGATTTTGACCAAACTTCACAGGAATGATCCTTAGGTGGTCCCCTTTCAAAGTTGTTCAAATGGTTCCGGTCCGTTGCACATATAGGTCACAGTAGCCAAAAATAGATTTTTTTCACGGAAAACTTAAAAAATCTTCTTCTCTGAAACCGCAAGGCCCAGGTCTTTGATATTTGGTATGAAGCTTCATCTAGTGGACCCCTACCAAGATTGTTCAAATTATAGTGCTGGGGCCATAAATGCCCCCGCACAGGGGCCCTTTTGTTTTACATGGGCTTATATAGGAAAAATCTTTAAAAATCTTCTTCTGAAACCGCAAGGCCGAGGTCTTTGATATTTGGTATGAAGCTTTATCTAGTGGACCCCTACCAAGATTGTTCAAATAATAGTGCTGGAGCTAAAAATGCCCCCGCACGCGGGCCCTTTGGTTTTACATGGGCTTATATAGGGAAAATCTTTAAAAATCTTCTTCTCTAAAACCGCAAGGCCCAGGTCTTTGATATTTGGTATGAAGCTTCATCTAGTGGACCCCTACCAAGATTGTTCAAATTATAGTGCTGGGGCCAAAAATGCCCCCGCACCAGGGCCCTTTTGTTTTACATAGGCTTATATAGGGAAAGTCTTTAAAAAATCTTCTTCTCTGAAACCGCAAGACCCAGGTCTTTGATATTTGGTATGAAGCTTTATCTAGTGGACCCCTACCAAGATTGTCAAATTATAGTGCTAGAGCTAAAAATGCCCCCCCCCCCCCCCACACACACACACACGGGGGCCCTTTGGTTTTACATGGGCTTATATAGGGAAAATCTTCTTCTCTGAAACCGCAAGACCCAGGTCTTTGATATTTGGTATGAAGCTTTATCTAGTGGACCCCTACCAAGATTGTTCAAATTATAGTGCCTGGGCCAAAAATGCCCCCGCACCAGGGCCCATTTGTTTTACATAGGCTTTATTGCCCCCGCCCATAGGGGCTTGAAGAAATATATGGGCTGCATGATGCTTCCGCGCAGAGCTGAATCCGGCCCGCACACTAGTACTGGTAAACCGCTTAGAGGATCTAAGCCTGTCCAGGAACCGCGGTGCGAGGCGGACCGTCCATGCTAATAAACCCTATTGGTTTCATTGGGCGACAGGGCTTGAAATGTCATTCCATCTCAATGTCGGGTAAAAGTCCCACAAAATTGGAAGCAACGTCTCCAAAATGACCTTTACAGTGTTGACGGGGACGTTAAATCTGAAAGCAAACAAAAGCAAATTTACATAGGCTTATATAGGGCAAAGCTTGAAAAATCTTCTTCTCTGAAACTAAAAGGCCCAGGTCTTTGATATTTGGTATGAAGCTTCATCTTGTGGACCTCTGCTAAGATTGTTCAAATTATAGCCCTGGGGCCAAAAATGCCCCCGCTCCGGAGCCCTTTGGTTTTACACAGACTTATATAGGGAAAATTTTGAAAAATCTGCTTCTCTGAAATCACAAGGCTAAGGTCTTCGATATTTGTTATGAAGCTTCATCTTGTGGACCTCTATAAAGATTGTTCAAATTATAGCCCTGAGACCAAAAATGCCCCCGCCATGTGGCCCTTTGGTTTTACATAGACTTACATAGGGATAATCTTTAAAAATCATCTTCTCTGAAACACAAGGCTTAGGTCTTTGATATTTGTTATGAAGCTTCAGCTAGTGGACCTCTACCAAGATTGTTCAAATTATAGCCCTTGGGCCAAAATTGCCCCCGCTCCGGGGCCCTTTGGTTTAACATAGACTAATATAGGGAAAATCTTGTTTTACATAGACTTCTATATGCAGGGTAAACCTTTAAAATCTTCTTCTCTGAAACCAGAAAGCCCAGGTCTTTCATATTCGATATGAAGCTTCATCTTGTGGACCTCTACCAAGATTGTTCAAATTATAGCCCTGGGGCCAAAATTGACCCTGCCCGGGGCCCACTTGTTATACATTAGATCAGGTGAGCGAACTAGGGCCCTCTGGGCCCTCTTGTTTTCTTATTTCTGTTCCAAGACATAAGTTGTGGGTACTCATTAGAACCGCCTCAATGAGGCAGTTCTAACGAGCACCTACAACCTATATGATGTGGGTACTCATTAGAACCACCTCAATGAGGCAGTTCTAACAAGCACCTACAACCTATAGGTTGTGGGTACTCATTAGAACCGCCTCAATGAGGCGGTTCTAACGAGCACCTACAACCTATGTTTAGGGTCTGAATAAGATTTGATCAGAAAAATAAGTGAAGGGAGAGAATGATCCTTTTGAAAAATAACCGTTTTGGAGACTCTTGCAAGACTGCACTATGTAACAAGGATGTGATATGGTAATGTATCAATGCTCAAGCAATTGAAGTTCTACTGTTTATACATACGACTATTTGTTTAAAAAAAAAAAAACGAAAAAAATGCGAAATGTGACCTTTAATATGGAATAGTTGAACAATGTAAATTGCAGAATTTTGTGTTTGATGTTTAAGGCATGCACGTTTCTGTTTTTCAGCTTCATGGATTTGTAGAGAAATATCAGATGGAATTTAAAACAGGTAAGGCGAAGGTTTTTACCCATCAAGTGAACAAGTCTGTTAAATGAAGATCCCCCCCCCCCTAAACTCCACATTATTTAGAGAAAACTGGGGTGTTTATGGGGGTATCCATTATTTTCCATATTTCTGTTTCAAGGGTGTGGTTACTCGTTAGAACCACGTCAAAAAGGCGGTTCTAACGAGCACCTACGACCTCTGTTTGCCATGAAAATAAGAAAAATTTCACAGAATTTATTCAGAAAAGTAGCCATTTTGGTGATGTGAAAAAATGCACTATGTCGCACGAGTGTGTAATCGTAATGCCTACTTCATATACAAAAATGGAATCTTTCTGACATTTGAATTATGGGAATCAAGAGTGTACAGACTTTTAGTCTGTAATTGAAAATGAAAGATAGAGTGACATTAGGTCGCGAGTTGTCTCCCTTAGTATGGGCTGTATCTGAAAAAAAAGTGTGTGACATAGAGCATTCTTTTAGTTTTCCAAAAGCTAATATTTTTGATGAAAAGGTGTGATGCTAATGAAAACTTTTGATATTTGTCTTATTTCTGCTCGAAACATAGGTTGTAGGTGCTCATTTGGACCGCCTCTATGAGTACCCACAATCTATGATTTGATGCAAAATTAAGAAGAATATGGTTTACCGTGTAAACCCATGTTCTCTATATTAAAAGCTATGTTGCAAAAAGCAGTGTTTCACCTCTTGGGGACGTGAAGTCACTTAACCAAGAAATCTAGGTCAACGTCAAACATGGCTGCTTCCATAAAAGTTACCATTCATATGTGCAAGCTTGTTCCAAATATCATTAATGAAGCTCTTATAGTTCTGGAGAAATGAACTTTAACATTAAGGTGAATGCTAGAAATGATGCAGTAGTTCAACAAGTCAGTGAACCATGAAATGTAGGTCAAGGTCAAATACATGCTTGCCTTATAGATGTTCTCCTAGATACAAGATTGTACTAAATATCATTAATGAAACTCTTATTCATTTCTTATCTTCAGAAACTAGAAGTAAAGAAGAAACAGCCCGCTCCAGCGTGTCCAACTTCTTGAAGGCTCTTAGTGGAAAGGGAGATCACCAAGAGAAGCCTGGTAAAATATTTTTGGTTGTCATTATGCCCCTTTGCTGATAAAGAGTGCTAACCAGCTCAGTATGACCTTAATAATGTTGAAAGGACCATTAATATTCATTTTAGCTTGGCTGTTTTTGAAGAAAATGGCTAGGTATTGGAATAGCTCTGGCGTCGTCTGCGTCGTCGTGCAAAAACTTGGACATTTTGTAATATCTCTGTCATTACTGAACATATTTACTTGAAACTCAGACTAGTTAAAAGTCCCACCCAATTGGAAGCAACGTCTCCAAAATGACCTATACAGTGTTGACCAAACCAAACAAACAAAAGTTGTTCATTATGAAAAGGGGAACTCATACCAATAGGTGAGGTAACCCTCAAAATATTTTTGGCACAGTTATGCCCCTTTTTCGACTTAGAAGTTTTGCAGCCGAGCGTTGGCACCCGCATGCAGTGCTCTTGTTTAGCTTTGGGTGTTGGTATTTGGGTGAGGAAAAGTGTGGTGTCTCTTACGTCATCAGGGTGCTTAAGGGTATAGAGGGGAATGATTTTATTTGTTTTATTTTTTTCTTCACATTTGTTCATTTTCCTCTTTCTCCTCTTGTCACTCTCGTACATCTCTACTGTAATTTTTCAGCTGAGCCTGCACCACCAACCACTGAAGACAGACAGGTGGTCCTGAGTTCACCACTAATGCACATTGAAGGTTTCTTACTGGCCCTGACAAATGCAGATAAAGATGGCAGGATTGTCATCACTAAGCAAAGTAAGTCAAAACAAGGTTTCTTACTAGCCCTGAGAAATGCAGATAAAGATGGTAGGATTGTCATCACTAAGCAAAGTTAGTCAAAACAACTGGAAAAGTGGGTATTTGGTGATAAATAGCCTCGCATTTTATCCCTTTTTCTCAACTTGTTTAATAAATTCACTATTACATGAACACTCATGTAAGATCCTGTTGATCATATGACATTTAAAACGCATTTTATTCACGATTGTTTGCAAAAATGTCAATATTCTGACGCTAGTAAACACGACGTCGTTAAGGACGTCGTACATGTAATGTTACAGGACGTATCTAGCTAATTTGCATATTTAATCCACTAGTGGATTATCGAAAATATTACATGGCGTTATTACACTCTCAGACGCGACATCATATGATAAATGAGAGATAATTTTCCTTATTTCTCTATGTGAGGGCAATGATCAGGAAGCGGCAGAAGAACAAGCTTGGAACGGTCAGTGAAATGAATTCCACTGGGGTGGGGGGCTTAAATCGATTTTACGCAGCTGCAATCCTAGCCCTTCCATTGGATTTAGACAAATAATTTGTTCCAGTCCACATGAAGACCTCCTAACTCATCAGTGCAACATCTCCGAGAAAACAAAAATCAAACAACCACAGAGATGAAACAAATGTGAGGACTCGACAGCAAGAAATCATTGAAATGCTGGAGCAAAAGAAAACCAACAGTTAGACTCAGATGGGCCCGACCAGAGACAGAGCGGGCTCCATATAAACCTACATTGTGGGTATTCATTAGAACTGACTTGCCAAGGTGGTTCTAATGAATACCCACAACATAGGTTTTTATGGAGAACTGACAAAAAATATCTTTCAGGTATCCCCAATTACCCACCTTATCTGCTTCCCAACTTAAGTGCAGCTAATTACGATAATTTTAACCCTTAGGGGAATGGTACACCTTCAGGGTAGGCAACTCCTGCAAAAGTATTTTTGTCTCCCATATCAATAGTGGTCAACTCATAAAGGAAAGAATTTGCTCCTCAGATTCTTTCCTTTAAGAGTAGACCTCTTTTTCAGTGGGATGGGGCTTACAGAAAAGCAAACAGGAAGTTCTGAAAGTAAAAAGGGCAGACAAATCTGCCAGGTGTTCCTATTCCCCTTAAGATGCCAAGAAAAAATTCATCTGTAAATGTTGTCTGCTTCTGTTTCCAACTTTCCACCTGAGGACGCCACACTAAGGAAAGGTTTGACTTTTAATCTTATTAGGGCCCCGCACTGAAAGTGTGGGTGCCCTATAGTAATCACTCTGTCCGTCCGTCTGTCTGTCTGTCCGTCCACAAATTTCTGATAGCGCTGCCGGGGCCCTAGTCAGTTTCACTGACAGCTCTAGGTTTTCTATGTATTACAGTTCTATTCAGCCAATGTAGTATCAAGTTCCTACTTCTCAAGTTTTCTCTGTATTACAGCTCTATTCAACCATGCAGTGTCAAGTTCCTACTGTTGAATCCTGCAGCACACTTCTCAAACAGCTCTATTCAGCCAGTGCAGTATCAAGTTCCTACTGTTGAATCCTGCAGTACACTTCTCAAGCTTTCTCTGTATTACAGCTCTATTCAGCCAGTGCAGTATCAAGTCCCTACTGTTGAATCCCGCAGCACACTTCTCAAACAGCTCTATTCAGCCAGTGCAGTATCAAGTTCCTACTGTTGAATCCTGCAGTACACTTCTCAAGTTTTCTCTGTATTACAGCTCTTTTTAATATCAAATATAACTACCCATCACTACAATTATAGCCTTTTCACCAGACGCAGGTCTGGGACAGTCTGACACAAAAAAAATTTAGCCAGAAATACCACTGGCATGTCCCTTTTCCCGTGACCTCCCCAGCGTCGAGTCCTGATTGGTCGCTGATGTCACATGACCTATCAGACCAATAGGCAGACGATACAGGTCACGTGACCGCGATTTTCGCGCCGAGAAGGTCATTATTTTTTCAGACTTGCTTGGGATAGGATCGTCAAACTACATTCCATGGAAGAATGAATAAACGGATAAGTGTTTTATTCTTTTTTGATTTTGCACTTACCTTGAGTTTCCACAACGTACTTAGGCTTTTTAAGCTTACTGTTTATTCCGAAATTCTTAGAGACTTTATTTCGTGTGTTTTCTGCCGACATTACATGTGTAGTGGTTGTCCGCCATTTTGAATTTTCACTTGGAAGTTTTGTTTATCATGTGATCAACCGTTTTTGGTTTTTGATAAGCACCACACTTCTTTTCATGTTATGTGCCAGGGTATATGCTCGTATTATTCCTGGTAATGTTTTAATAGAAGTCGGCGTTGTGGAAACTTAAATTGCCAGAAAAGAGGACGGTTTTTGTGCGTGTTCCTTCCACTTCCGGTATCGGAAGACGTTGTATCGCTGAATAAAAATTCTCAGCATTAATTTAGTTTTGAACATGTGCAAGACCCGTCTTCGTTTAGCACTTATAAATCCCACGATGCAGATGGATAATATTCAGGTCCCTTTGTGGCCTTTCTATAGTATCTTCTAAACAGAATCCATCCAATTCGTGTGGGTCACCTTTGCCGAATCAAGATGAGCCAGTCTATGTCCCCTCCTCCCATTTGGGCCTGGGTTGACTAGGATAGGTTCGTCGACCGCCCCGTAGAGACCCTGCTCATAATTGCGGGGACTCCGGGGTGCGGGGAACCTATGCCCAAATTTTTTTTCCGAATCCATGTTACATACGAATTTTGGTACGGTTCCGATCCCGGTTTTTATCGGGTAACCTTTCGGGACCTTCGGTACTTAGTTTACCTTGGTCATATGCTTCTTTCCTCTTATTATGATAAATTTTTGTTATCATAATCATTAAATTGGATTGTTTTCCCTTGTAAAACATACAGACTTAGGCATCGTTTATTGGAATACATCGTTTATTGGAATACCGTGACTATTGCAAGTGAGTCCGGGACGTTTCGGTACGGAGTCGTTTTGGCCTGGGTCGTTTTCGACCCGAATTTGCACCTGGATCGATTCGGCCTATTTCGGTGGGTCGTTTCGGCCTTGGGTCGATTCGGCCTTGATCGTTTTAGGCACGGCTCCTTGAATGCTCATTTTTGATTCGGCAATTTCGCATGTTCAGTGCACGATACACAATATAGGGCCTGACACTGGGGAAGTTTAATTGAGCCTCGAGTGTTTTGCCCCTAGAGCTGAATCTGGGCCTAGTGAATTATCCTCTGGGGATATATCAATACTCAGAGGTTGGTCTTTTTTCGTCTTTACTAGTTAGCGATTATGAGAAGGACATATTTAGAGCCTCATCACCTATTGATTCTAAAACTATAAGCGGACCATGTCTTCCCAACGTTTTCACAATCAAGCTTCAAGTCCGGGGGCACTCGTGCGAAAAGAACTTGGAACATTGGTTCTAACAACAAAAAACATCAATTTTTTGTTCTTATGAAATTCCAAAATTCTACCCAGATTCAGACTCTGTATATATGACGTCAGGGAAATTGGCATTACTTCCTGTTTCGACGCTCTAACATTGGAGCTTCTTACCAGGACTATTATTAAGTGGGTTCTCATTATGACTGGTATTCTAATTCTACCCACTTTGCCTTCAAACAAGAGCATTCCGACCATATAGCTGCTATTCTAATGCTTTTGTTTATTTCCCGGTCATTTTTTCACATGCCATGGCTGTCTACCACCATGTTGCATGTTTGGCGCAACTCTGCTCTTGATAACTGGTTCAATTTTTACTGAGCATAGTAAATGAAAACTTAGAGCCTCAGCGCCTCTTGATTCTAAAACTATAAGCGGACCATGTCTTCCCAACGTTTTCAGAATCAAGCTTCAAGACCGTGGGCACTCGTCTTTTTTGAAGTCTTCGGAGGGCGTATCAAGTACAGGTACCGCAACCAAGAGACGCTCTTCGACTACTTCCGATGACTTTTAAGTGCTTATCACCCTCGACTAGAAGATCTCAATCAGTCCTCGTCTACTAATAGATCATTCTCAGATCAGGGTACACGGTCCTTTCGTTCCAGAGGTCGGACTGGAACGAAATCTCCCAATAGAGGAAGACACAAGTCTAACAAATGACTTTCTTCCTTCCCCTCCTCTTCATCTTCTCCCAGTAGGAGCCGAGCTATTTCAGTTCTATCAAGCCTTGGCTTCTTTTATTAAATATTTTTTGAGTTTTATGAGTTGTGAGAAAGGGTTACTGGATTGCGTTCGTTAGGAATCCTTTCTCTTTCTCACATGCAAATACTATTTCTGGTAAATAGTATCAAGAAAAGAAATCTTTTTATTGGAAGAGGAAGGGTTCTTCTCCAAAAGAAAGCCGTGTAAGTAGAAAAATTTCTCCTTTCCCCAGGCTTCTACAGGCGGATCTTTCTGTTCGAGAAGAAAATGGGAAAATCGACTCATCATCGAGTTCTCACACTTAACACAGATGATGCAAGTCGATCATTTCAAAATGGAAACTTCGTCCTCGATTAGTCAGGTCAATTCTCCCAAATTCGGGGACGATTTCCGTAGTTTTAAAGGACGCTTACCTTCACATCTCCATCCATAGGTCATTACGCAAATTCCTTCGTTTCACCTTGGATGGAATTTTGTGTATCAGTCCGTTGCCTTTCCTTTGTTGGATTTGTCAACGGATCAATGAAAAGAAAAGAAGAAAATGGCCAAATCGACTCATCATCGACTTCTCACACTTAACAAGATGATGCGAGTCGATCGTCTCAAAATGGAAACTTCGTCCTCGATTAGTCAGGTCAAATTTCCCAAATTCGGGGACGATTTCTGTAGTTTTAAAGGTCGCTAGCCTTCACATCTCCATCCATAGGTCATTACGCAAATACTTTTGTTATAGCCCCGCTTGAAAAGTGGGGCTATATTGGATTTGCCCTGTCATTCCGTAATTCTGTAATTCCGTAATTCCGTTATTCCGTTATTTTTTCGTCACAGTTTTCCCCGAAACTAAGAGAGCTAGAAAACTAAAACTTTGTATACACGTGGACAATGGGTGCCTCCACGGACCTTACCGAAATTATGACCAAGGGCCCATAACTCTTGGAGTTATCTCCCCTGATAGGTTTTTTTAAATGAAAATGTTTGGTCACAGTTTTCTCAGGAACGAAAGAAGCTAGAAAGCTCAAACTTTGCATAAATGTGGACAATGGGTGGATATAGGGAGCTTACCAAAATAATGGCCAAGGGCCCATAACTGTTGGAGTTATCTCTCCTGATAGGTTTTTTAAATAAATGAAAATATAGGTTTTTTTTAAATGAAAATGTTTGGTCACAGTTTTCTCAGGAACTAAAGAAGCTAGAAACCTCAAACTTTGCATAAATGTGGACAATGGGTGGATATAGGGAGCTAACCAAAATAATGGCCGAGGGCCCATTACTTTTGGAGTTATCTCCCCTGATAGTATAGTTTTTTTTAATAAATGAAAAGGTTTGGTGACAGTTTTCTCAGGAACTAAGAAAGCTAGAATACTGAAACTTTGTATGAACATGAAAAGTGGGTGGATGTATGGCCCTTACCAAAATAATGGCCAAAGGCCCATAACTCTTGGAGTTATCTCCCCTGATAGGATATTTTCTGCAAGTAAAAAAATCATTTCACTTTTCTAACCATCAAACCATGAAAAATATTTTCGATACAGTTTTCTCAGGTACTAAGAAAGCTAGAAAGCTGAAACTTTGTATAAACATGAACATTAGGTGGATGTAAGTAAATAATGGCCAACAACATTACTCTTGGGGTTATCTCCCCAGCAAAGAAAAAAAAAAAATATTAAAGTTTTCTCTGGAACTAAGAAAGCTCCCCTGATAGGTTAAAAACTTTTAGAGTCAATGTGTCTTACTCCTCTGATAGCGCTATAGCGGGGCTATAGTCAGATCCTCTGACAGCTCTAGTTTCACCTTGGATGGAATTTTTGTGTATCAGTCCGTTGCCTTTCCTTTGTTGGATTTGTCAACGGATCAATGTTTTCCCTGTTCACCAACTTAATGAAAATTAATTAAGCAGCTCTCATCATAGAATTAGGCCCCAATCTCGTGTAGTGTTCCGATGATGGGTTTTGTCATCATTTTTACAGATACTGTTTATCATACCTTGTCCTAACGTGTACAGGTTATTGTGAATTTAGATTTCATACACTTTATCGAGAAGTTGAAATTGACTCTACCTCAAAGATATTTCTCCAAATTTTTTCACGCCCCGAAAAACTTTCGATTTATGTCAGGGGTTTGTTTCCCCTTTTTAGAACTTAGTAATTGGATCCAGTTTCCCTGGACGATCTCATCTTAGACCTTTCCAGTTTATTTTTGCTAATATTATCACTGGAAATACCATACGGTCTAAAGGAGCAATAAATTCCATTATCTAGATTGCTCTCTACGATTTATGAATCCCTCAGTATCAAATGGGGTCTCCTCTTTTAGAGACTATTCCCTATTTGTTTTTTCGCATGCCAGCCTTTCAGGTTAGTTTCCCACTTCGAACCTCAGGGATTAGTTGTTCAGGAAACGTGGAGCCTATATTAGGCGGGGCTATATATTTATATATATGTGGTGTATGCGTATATGTATGTATATATGTATATGTGTATAAACATTCTGAAACTTCAGAAAAATTTCCTTGGTTTATCAGTTCTTCATAGCTCCAAACTGAGGAACAGCTTCATTATTGTTACTCCAGACAAATGAATAGTGTAGTTTTTCCTACTTATCAGGGAGTGACTCATTACTCTTCCCTGTTGGTTTTTACATGGAAGATTATAACTTGGTGTCTTCAGGAAGGTATGTCTATCCTTGTCGGACACCTCCAGGGCAGATTATGTCATTGGGATCGCCCCTATAGACCAGTTCACCATCCGTTCTCTACAGGGCGTTTTCTCAAATGGAGAGAACCTTTGTTGGGCCTTTTTTAATCAAATGTCCAAACAACTCGGTTCTCCAATCAACTTCCTTTGTGTTTCAAGTTTCAGATCACCTGGAACGTGCAGTTGATTTAAAATCTCTAGATTGGGGGAATCTTTTACATATGCGTTTACACCATTCAACTGAATTCCTCTAGTTCTAGGTAAAAATTCAAGCGTCCAAAAGCCGAGCCATTCTGATTACACCTCCTATGGCCTCAGAGATCTTGGTTTTTTAGTCATTCTGAGCCTAGTCTCAAGACTTGCAACCAGTCTTCCAGTAGTTCCAGATCAAATATCTAAAAGGTGTGGGTCAGGCATTCCATTTCAATCCAGAAATGCTTTACTTACACATCCAGATGTTGTCAGGAATCAAACCAGAGGTAGACATTTTTCTGGTTTTCTCTGCCGAGTGTATCTTCAAATATAGAAAGATCTCCACTCTCAAGTTTTACTCTGGAAGATGGAAGATATTTTCTAGTTGGTGTAGAAAAAGGGAAATAAATCCAGACAATTCCTCTAGGGAGGTTTTTTACTGGATTTCTTTTTCTGTCTGTTCTCTACCCTTCAATTTCTATTTCATCTAAGAGAAGGGTACAGATCAGTAATCTCGAACATGTTAAAATTTTAGTCGGCTTCACACTTTTTCATTAAACCCTACCATCACCAGCTTATTAAAGGGGTTTTTCACTATGCCGACAGGTTTTCAGGACTTTGAATCCAAATGGAATCTTGCATGGGTGTTGTGGTCTTTTCTAAACCACCTTACGATCCGGTGAATTCAGCTTCTTTTATTCATTTGATAGTCAAGCTGTATTTCATTTGACATTTGCTTCAGTTCGTAGAAGTTATAGTCATACTTTGCCAATTACAGAGGGTTGTTTTCAGGTATGAGAAGAACAATGACTTCTTTTTCTCTTCTCATTCAACCTATTTTTGTTTCAGGCTATAAATAACCTTGTCTGAAACTACTTTTTGTCCTGTCATTTCCAGGATTCGTGGATTGTAGGCTAATGTGAATTTTTTGTATACATTAGAATGTTTAAAACGTTTCGAGATTATCATGAGAATTTTTTCTTTTCAATCAAGGGGTTTTGGATATATTTCTAACCATCCTTGATTGCAAAGTGGATTTGTAAAGTGATAAAGCTTCTACCAGTATATGCTAATTTCACTTCTGCCCTATTATCATTCAGAATACAGTATGAGGTTAGAACCTTCTACATTTTGGGCATATTGGAACTCCGTTTTTTCTTCAGAATTTTTTTTCTTACTGCGTAATGGATGTTCCAACGCTACTTTTCATCCCTTCACCTAAGGTGCTTGGTTCCCATTCGTAGTGGTACTCATTCCTTGGGTAGTTTAGTAGCTTCTCAATCTATTATGAGCAGCACTTATTTTGGGATTTTATTTTCCTTGGTTGTTTGTTAGCCTGTTTGAATAGGTATGAACCTTCTATTTTGACTCCGGTTCCTGTCCATTTATCTTCTCCACTTGTGAATTTTGGATTTGGATCCCTTGCAGTCATGGTGGATACTCTCTTACATTACCATCATTGGATGGTTTTTATAGGGGTATAAACAACCAAGGTTGGAGGAGTTAGGTATGTGTAACTTTATTTTTCATCCAACCCTCCACTTGCTTTGAATTCAGGCTATAATTGTAGTGATGGGTAGTTATATTTGATATTAAAATGATATTTTTAATGTAAAATTAATTTTAATTAATAATATACCTACCCATCACTACAATGGTATGTCCCGCCTCCCAGCCCCGCCTGAAATATTTGTTTTCCTGAAAGAAATAATGACCTTCTCGGCGCGAAAATCGCGGTCACGTGACCTGTATCGTCTGCCTATTGGTCTGATAGGTCATGTGACATCAGCGACCAATCAGGACTCGACGCTGGGGAGGTCACGGGAAAAGGGACATGCCAGTGGTATTTCTGGCTAAATTTTTTTTGTGTCAGACTGTCCCAGACCTGCGTCTGGTGAAAAGGCTATAATTGTAGTGATGGGTAGGTATATTATTAATTAAAATTAATTTTACATTAAAAATATCATTTCAGCCAGTGCATTATCAAGTTCCTGCTGTTGAATCCTGCAGTACACTTCTCAAGTTTTCTGTGTACCCGCACTGAAAGTGTGGGTGCCCTCTAGTAATCACTCTGTCCGTCCATCTGTCCGTCTGTCCGTCCACAAATTTCTGATAGCGCTGCCGGGGCCCTAGTCAGTTTCACTGACAGCTCTAGGTTTTCTATGTATTACAGTTCTATTCAGCCAATGTAGTATCAAGTTCCTACTTCTCAAGTTTTCTCTGTATTACAGCTCTATTCAACCATGCAGTGTCAAGTTCCTACTGTTGAATCCTGCAGCACACTTCTCAAACAGCTCTACTCAGCCAGTGCAGTATCAAGTTCCTACTGTTGAATCCTGCAGTACACTTCTCAAGTTTTCTCTGTATTACAGCTCTATTTAGCCAGTGCAGTATCAAGTCCCTACTGTTGAATCCCGCAGCACACTTCTCAAACAGCTCTATTCAGCCAGTGCAGTATCAAGTTCCTACTGTTGAATCCTGCAGTACACTTCTCAAGTTTTCTCTGTATTACAGCTCTTTTCAGCCAGTGCATTATCAAGTTCCTGCTGTTGAATCCTGCAGTACACTTCTCAAGTTTTCTGTGTATTACAGCTCTATTCAGCCAGTGCAGTATCAAGTTCCTACTGTTGAATCCTGCGGTACACTTCTCAAGATTTCTCTGTATTACAGCTCTATTCAGCCAGTGCAGTATCAAGTTCCTGCTGTTGAATCCTGCAGTACACTTCTCAAGTTTTCTCTGTATTACAGCTCTATTCAGCCAGTGCAGTATCAAGTTCCTGCTGTTGAATCCTGCAGTACACTTCTCAAGTTTTCTCTGTATTACAGCTCTATTCAGCCAGTGCAGTATCAAGTTCCTGCTGTTGAATCCTGCAGTACACTTCTCAAGTTTTCTCTGTATTACAGCTCTATTCAGCCAGTGCAGTATCAAGTTCCTGCTGTTGAATCCTGCAGTACACTTCTCAAGTTTTCTCTGTATTACAGCTCTATTCAGCCAGTGCAGTATCAAGTTCCTGCTGTTGAATCCTGCAGTACACTTCTCAAGTGTTGTCAAAGAAGCAAGAGCTGTCATTGTGGCTGGAGGGACTATGCAGCCGGTAAGAGGCTAAATGAAATTAAGCACTGAGAGCACTGGTGAATCCATTTCTCAGAGAATTAGCTGGAAATATGGTCCTGAACGTGAACTTAAACTTTTTGTTTAACCCTTTTCTTTGTGCAAATAGTATAGACCCTGTTCAGACAAGTAGTTTTCAATGCTCAAGTCCACATCTACATGACTATCACTGACTTGTCAAAAGTCTAAATAATAGTTATTTATAGAAAATTGACTGTTCTTATCGGTTTGAGTTCAGTGTTGCATAAGAGGGTTATCTATAGAACCTTGAACGGAATCATCTGTTTGGCAAACAGTGTAGACCCAGATCAGATGCTGCTAAATGCAGTGTTTGATCAGTGTCTACATGGTTTGCTTACAGTGCAAGAATTTAAGGGTTAAACAGAAAAAGTACTCGTTCAGGACAATTTTCCAAGCCTACCGTGCTGTCAGTGCTTTGATCTTTATCATTAACCCTCTCCCTCAATCACAACAATAACAAATTGATCAACATGGAGGAATCCGAGATGAGCTTTGAGTCATGACAGAAAAATACTGTTTGTTTGTGTTGAGGTTTTACATCCCTGTATACACTATTTAGTTCATTTTGGAGATGTTGCTTCTGATTTTCTGGGACTTTTACCCAACATCAAGGTGTCATGATATCTCGAGCCCTACCCCCAGTAGAAACTGCTAGGGTTTAAGGAGGAAAATAAGTGTCAGCGAATCAGGTTTGATTGATATATTAACCCATTTTGTACGGGAAACCCCAAAACTGGTAGATGGCAAACAGTGCAAGCCCAGATCAGACGCCGCAGAACGCGGCGTCTGATCAGGGCTTACACTGTTTGCAGAATTTTCAGCCTATTTCCAAATAGTTCTTGGCGACACAACCTGACACCCCTAAATTTTGAAATGGACTCCTGTTATATATAAGGTGGAAGATTCCATTTGGTACAGAAAGGGTTAATCAATGATTGATTTGATTGATTGATTGTGTTGTGGTTTAACGACGCATCAGCCCTTGTGAGTCTTTCTGTGTAGTCCAGAGTTCTCCTTAACTCCAAATTTGGAGTAATTTACTCAAACTTTTTCATTTCTGACTCAAGTCTCAATAGAAAAGTATGGTAAAACTCCTAACTTTTTCTGGAGGACAGCATTTTTACTCCAATTTTCAAAATCCTAGTGACAACCCTGTAGTCTCCTAGAGAAAGGGAGAAAACAGAAGAGACAGTAGGGTAGATGAAAGTAAAGGACATGGGAGAAAACGGAAAATGAAATGAGGTGTAGAAACTGTAGAAATATTCTCCCTCTATACCCTTTCCGGCTGCAAGGACAGCAGACCTCGCCCCAGTGACGCAAGATACACATCACCTTTACCGGGCATTTAATGACAACCAACCAGGGATCCCCATTGGTATGCCCCACCCTCCAAGTTCATAAAAGGAGTTTTCAGTGGACAGTTAGAAAATGTTGTTTACTATTTGTGATTGGTGTTTTAAGGTTTGAATTGTGCAAACAGAAAAGTGATATACAGTAAAATTCCTATATCTAGACCACCTATGGGACTGTTCAAAAGTGGTCTTAAAGACCACTTTTGAACAGTCCCAAAGGTGGTCTCTGACCAGAGGACAATGCATGCAGAAAAATCAAAGAAAGAATAACTGCAGCCTACTAAATAAGCTTTTTAGAGCAGAATCAGTCTTAATTTTTGGTGGTCTTAATGGCAGAATTCAATTTCATTGTATATAACCAGCAAAGTCTGGAACTATTCAGTTTGACACATTTTCACTTTTTCAGGCCTCATACTGACCAAGCATTTCCAAGCCTGAAAGGCCCGATTTTACAGCCTTAACCCTTATCTTGCTGAACACGACAGCCATTACCTGAGCAAACAGTGTAGATCCAGATCAGATGGCTTCTGAAGAAGCCATCTGATCAGGATCTACACTGTTTGCAATGCAGTTTGTGAATTATATCAAGTAATTTGACTGGTGAATAGTCAGAAAAGGGTGTGACTAAATAACTTTTTTCAGCAGGATAAGTGTTAAATAGTCACTTTAAACAGAGTATAGGAAGAAAAATCAAAATCTAAAAGCCTGAAATCAAGGAAAAAATCAAGCTTTAAAAGCCTGAAATCCTGCAAATGCCTGAAAAATATGAGGCCTGTTTTTTAAGAGGCTAAACATAATGCTGGTTAGAGTCTTGCCTTGTTACTCAACCCTTTGGTTTTTATGTTTCCGTAATGATCCGTTGTATTGGGACAGACAGGCCTAAGCAAACAGTGGAGACCCAGATGGGAGCAGTCTGATCATTTGGATTGTTTGCCATTCGGTCTGCACTTTTTGGACTCCTTGCTGGATCATGAAACAAATTATTAAAATTTTAGAAGAATTACAGCAAGACCTCAAGATATCCGAATTTTTAGCTCACCTGAGCACGAAGTGCTCAAGGTGAGCTTTTGGGATCGGTCTTTGTCCGGGGTCCGTCGTCAACTTTTGCTTTAAACAACTTCTTCTCCAAAACTGCTTGACAGATTTTGATCTAATTTCACAGGAATGCTCCTTGGGTGATCCTCTACCAAAATTGCTCAAACTGTTCCGCTCGGGTGAACAAGATGGCTGCCAGAGCTAATAATAGAAAAACCTTTAAACGACTTCTCCTGCTTAACCAGTGGATGGATTTTGAAATTATTTCACAGGAATGTTCCTTGGATGACCTTCTACCAAAATTGCTCAAACCGTTCCGCTCGGGTGAACAAAATGGACGCCAGAGCTAAAAATAGAAAAACCTTTAAAGGACTTCTTCTCCTTAACCAGTGGATGGATTTTGAAATTATTGCACAGGAATGTTCCTTGGGTGACCCTCTACCAAAATTGCTCAAACCGTTCAGCTCGGGTGAACAAGATGGCCACCAGAGCTAAAAATAGAAAAACCTTTAAACGACATCTCCTGCTTAACCAGTGGATGGATTTTGAAATTATTCCACAGGAATGTTCCTTGGATGACCTTCTACCAAAATTGCTCAAACCGTTCCGCTCGGATGAACAAAAAGGCCGCCGGAGCTAAAAATAGAAAAACCTTTAAACGACTTCTTCTCCTTAACCAGTGGATGGATTTTGAAATTATTTTACAGGAATGTTCCTTTGGTGCCCCTCTACTTAAATTGCTCAAACCATTCCGCTCGGGTGAACAAAATGGCCGCCAGAGCTAAAAATAGAAAAACCTTTAAAGGACTTATTCTCCTTAGCCAGTGGATAGATTTCGAAATTACTTCACAGGAATGTTCCTTGGGTGATCCTCTACCAAAATTGCTCAAACCATTCAGCTCGGATGAACAAGATGGCCGCCAGAGCTAAAAATAGAAAAAACCTTATAACAACTTCTTTTTCCTTAACTAGTGGATGGATTTTGATATTACTTCACAGGAATGTCCCTTGGGTGACCCTCTACCAAAATTGCTCAAAACGTTCCGCTCGGGTGAACAAAATGGCCGCCAGAGCTAAAAATAGAAAAACCTTTAAAGGACTTCTTCTCCTTAACTAGTGGATGGATTTTGAAATTATTGCACAGGAATATTCCTTGGGTGACCCTCTACCAAAATTGCTCAAACCACTCAGCTCGGGTGAACAAGATGGCTGCCAGAGCTAAAAATAGAAAAACCTTTAAACGACTTCTCCTGCTTAACCAGTGGATGGATTTTGAAATTATTTCACAGGAATGTTCCTTGGATGACCTTCTACCAAAATTGCTCAAACCGTTCCGCTCGGGTGAACAAAATGGCCGCCAGAGCTAAAAATAGAAAAACCTTTAAAGGACTTCTTCTCCTTAACCAGTGGATGGATTTTGAAATTATTGCACAGGAATGTTCCTTGGGTGACCCTCTACCAAAATTGCTCAAACCGTTCAGCTCGGGTGAACAAGATGGCCACCAGAGCTAAAAATAGAAAAACCTTTAAACGACTTCTCCTGCTTAACCAGTGGATGGATTTTGAAATTATTCCACAGGAATGTTCCTTGGATGACCTTCTACCAAAATTGCTCAAACCGTTCCGCTCGGATGAACAAAAAGGCCGCCGGAGTTAAAAATAGAAAAACCTTTAAACGACTTCTTCTCCTTAACCAGTGGATGGATTTTGAAATTATTTTACAGGAATGTTCCTTTGGTGCCCCTCTACTTAAATTGCTCAAACCATTCCGCTCGGGTGAACAAAATGGCCGCCAGAGCTAAAAATAGAAAAACCTTTAAAGGACTTATTCTCCTTAACCAGTGGATAGATTTCGAAATTACTTCACAGGAATGTTCCTTGGGTGATCCTCTACCAAAATTGCTCAAACCATTCAGCTCGGATGAACAAAATGGCCGCCAGAGCTAAAAATAGAAAAAACCTTATAACGACTTCTTCTCCTTAACTAGTGGATGGATTTTGATATTACTTCACAGGAATGTCCCTTGGGTGACCCTCTACCAAAATTGCTCAAAACGTTCCGCTCGGGTGAACAAAATGGCTGCCAGAGCTAAAAATAGAAAAACCTTTAAAGGACTTCTCCTTAACCAGTGGATGGATTTTGAAATTATTGCACAGGAATATTCCTTGGGTGACCCTCTACCAAAATTGCTCAAACCGTTCAGCTCGGGTGAACAAGATGGCTGTCAGAGCTAAAAATAGAAAAACCTTTAAACGACTTCTCCTGCTTAACCAGTGGATGGATTTTGAAATTAATTCACAGGAATGTTCTTTTGGTGTCCCTCTACCAAAATTGCTCATACTGTTCCGCTCGGGTGAATAAAATGGCCGCCAGAGCTAAAAATAGAAAAACCTTTAAAGGACTTCTTCTCCTTAACCAGTGGATGGATTTTGAAATTATTTCACAGGAATGTTCCTTTGGTGAATCTCTACCAAAATTGCTTGTACCGTTCTGCTCGGGTGAACAAAATGGCCACCAGAGCTAAAAATAGAAAAACCTTTAAACGATTTCTTCTCCTTAACCAGTGGATGGATTTTGAAATTAATTCACAGGAATGTTCGTTTGGTGTCCCTCTACCAAAATTGCTCATACTGTTCCGCTCGGGTGAACAAAATGGCCACCAGAGCTTCTCCTTCTTAACCAGTGGATGGATTAATAGCCCTGGGGCCAAAAACGGCCCCGCCCCGCGGCCCACTGGTTTTACATAGGCTTATATAGGGAAAAACCTTTAAAAATCTTCTTGTCTGAAACCAGAAGGCCCAGGTCTTTGATATTTGGTATGTTTTTTTTTTGGTTTGGGTTTTACGGCCCTTTCAAGATTATTTCACTCATATCAAGCCGCATATTTGGTATGTAGCTTCGTCTAGTGGACCGCTACCAAGATTTTCAAATTATAGCCCTGGTGCCAAAAACAGCCCCGCCCCGGGGCTCACTGGTTTTACGTAGGCTTATATAGGGAAAACCTTTAAAATTCTTCTTGTCTGAAACCAGAAGGCCCAGCTCTTTGATATTTGGTATGAAGCTTCATCTAGTGGACCTGTACCAAGATTGTTCAAATTATAGCCCTGGGCCCAAAACCCGCCCCGCCCCGGGGCCCACTGGTTTTACATAGGCTTATATTGGGAAAACCTTTAAAAATCTTCTTGTCTGAAACCAGAAGGCCCATGTCTTTGATATTTGGTAAGTAGCTTCGTCAAGTGGACCGCTACCAAGATTGTTCAAATTATAGCCCTGGGGCCAAAAAATGCCCCTCGCACCAGGGCCCACTGGTTTTATATAGGCTTATATAGGGAAAACCTTTAAAAATCTTCTCGTCTGAAACCAGAAGGCCCAGGTCTTTGATATTTGGTATGAAGCGTCATCTAGTGGATCTCTACCAAGATTGTTCAAATTATAGCCCTGGGGCCAAAAATGGCGTCGCCCAGAGACCCTTTGGTTTTACATAGACTTATAAAGGGAAATTTTTAAAAATCTTCTTCTCTGAAACTGCAAGGCCCAGGTCTTTGACATTTGGTATGGAGCTTCATCTAGTAGACCTCTACCAAGATTGTTCAAATTATAGCCCTGGGGCCACAAATGCCCCCCACCCCGGGGCCCTTTGGTTTTACATAGACTTATATAGCCCTGGTGCATAGGCTTATGTAGGGAATATCTTTATAAAAATCTTCTTCTCTGAAACCCCAAGGCCCAGGTCTTTGATATTTGGTGTGTAGCTTCATCTAGTGGACCTTTGCCAAGATTGTACAAATTATAGCCTTTGTTTTTGTTTGGTATGAAGCTTCACCTTTAAGATATCCCTCAACATTATGCACATTAAAGCCCTTGGGCCAATAATGGCCCTCCCTGGGGCCCACTTGTTACACTATGGATCAGGTGAGCGATCCAGGGCCATCATGGCCCTCTTGTTTTAGGATTTTTATGATATCCAGTGTTCAGTTGCTTAAAGCCTTGTTAGCTTAACGAGACTATTATTGATGAAATCATTAGCTGTTCTAGCAAGTACATAATCCAATATAGTTTTAGTTTTGCTGAAAAAAATGAGCTCACATTTTTTTGCCCTGTCACTAAAAAAGTGGTGATCCTCAGGTATTCTGTTATACCTTCCGAAATTGTTAGTGTCCTTCCTACAGCTCCTCATAATTTTGTGTCCGCTCCATAACTCTGATACCCTTTGAGATATTTTCATGAAACTTTACATATATGTAAAGCACTTTGAGACGACCTGCAGTACATATGAACCGTAACTCTGATTTTCCTAATTTTACAGTTATTGGCCTTTGAACTTTGGACATAGCCATTTTTACCATGTACTTGTGTCCGCTCTATAACTCTGACACCTTTAGAGATATTTTCTTGAAACTTCCTCAGATGTAAAACACCATGAGACAAGGTGCAGAAAATATGAACCATAACTTTTGGAGTTATATTGCCCTATGAGCAGGACAATGTTGCATGCTCAACGTTCATGCAGTTGAGCATGCAAAATTGTCCCGCTCGTATGGCAAATAAAATACATGCATTTAATTCCTGCTAATCTGAGAATGAAAAAAAAAGATTTTTTTAGTTTATACTAATTTATTTTAGTTCGATTGCGATGGAAGCTGCAAGCTTATTTAATAGCTCTCGGATGCTCATTCCGGATGTTTTCACGCGCACGAGAGAGAGGCAGTGACTATTACACCACTGCTACCCATTTACACCTGGGTGGAGTAAAAAAGGATTTTTTTTGTTTATTAATCCATATTGTACCAGAAACTCCAAAATGGGTATTTGGCAAACCGTGCAGGGTCAGATCAGATTTTGGAGTTATATTGCCCTATGAGCAGGACAACGTTGCATGCTCAACGTTCATGCAGTTGAGCATGCAAAATTGTCTTACTCATATGGGCAAATAAAATACATGCATTTCCTGCTAATCTGAGAATGAAAAAAAGGACTTTTTTTGTTATTACCGTATTCGACCTATTTACCGCACTGTGCGCTTAGTTTTTTTCAAAATTTTTGAAAATATTGTGGTGAAAAATCTACCTTATAAGCCCACACTCAAGATGAAAAAAAAAAAAACGAAAAAGAAAGCTTCCGATATGATTGTTTTATAGAGTTGAATTTCAGCATAGGGGTTCACCACATATACATATGATTGTCTGGGTCAAAGATGCAGCAAAAGTCAATATGAATTTGTTGGGAGGTTACTGTAAAGTTTGCGCTTGTGTATTTTTTCCAGAAAAAGCTTGGGTGTGCGCTTATAGGAGCATTTGCAGTAAATAGGTCGAATACGGTAACCCATTTTGTACCAGAAACTCAAAAATGGGTATTTGGCAAACAGTGCAGGCTCAGATCAGACACCACAGAATGCAGCATCTGATCAGGGCCTGCACTATTTGCAAAAGTTCAGCTATTTTCCAGATACATTTTGAAGACAACACAACCTGACACCCCTAAATTTTGACATCACGAAAACAGGCCTATATAATTTTGACCCCCTTGAACCCCACTTTTATATAGTAAAACTGGGGTTTCCGGGGGTTTACCTTATTTTTCTTATTTCGGCTCTAAAATATAGATTGTTGGTACTCGTTAGAACCGCCTCATCAATGCGGTTCTAACGAGTGCCCACAATCTATATTTGGAGCAGAAATAAGAAAAATATCGCAATTTTACATCATAAAATTTTCATGTTTTCGGCGATAAAGGTGGCAGGCGTGTTTGCGTAATGAATGGACTTATGCTGTGTATAAGGTGGAAGATTCCATTTGGTGAAATGGGTTAATCCTTATTTATCTTTAATTTGTTTAGTATGCAAACAGCTTTAGAACAGCTGGACTTAATCTATTTTTAGACTTTATCCTCTATACAATCTATTTTTAGCATAAGAAAATCATCAGTACGCTAGTTTATAGTGGATAATAAGATTTTGCAACAAAATTATCAGAAAAGTGTGAAAAGGGGCTCAATGAAGTTGAAACTTTGCAGTCTGTCTAAAATGATACTTAAGTATCATAGTCAAGGTACAGAATATAAAAATGTTCATAAGTAACCTTATATTTAAAGGCCTTTTAACTGTCAATTGATACACCAATACCAAATAATCAATCTGGAGGTACAAAAATCGTTAGAAACTGGCTCAAATCATACTTACCTGGTACAGGAGATACCGTGATCAATACGGCGGTTCTCCCAGAAAGAGTCCCTTCCATTGCACTTCGGTTGGGATGACGTCTGCGATTACCCCAAATGTGGGTAACTCGGGTACGCAATTTATTTGTGTGGGGGACTGCGTACGCGCTATCCCCTGTAAAATTCAAAATGTCAAATAAAGTTCCTTCAAAAGAGATAGTTCTCCTATCAAAACTCCCATCTGATCAGGATCTAAACTGTCCCATAGTTTGATCAGGATCTACACAGTCATGTTGTTTGTGAACAGTGAAGATCGAAGCCATCTGATCAAGATCTACGCTGCTTGTGATGTAGTTTGTGAATATATCAAATGATTTGGTTGGTGTATAGTCAGAAATAGATGTGGCTAAATTAATTTATTCAGCAGGAAAAGGATAACAAATTAACATGATAGGGAGTTTTGAAACTGGCGGCCTCATGTTCAAACAGCTTCCTTGGGACCGGGCGAATGTTAATGCATGAAAAACCATGGTTGATCCCTATAACAAAATTTGACTATCATTGCCCTCCCTACCTGTGTGTCCTACAATAAAGCAAAATATATGATACGTAGATTGATGACACTTCAGCCCTTGTGGGTCATTTTGTCTTGTCTCCCAGAGAAAGAAAAAAGAAAGGACCGGATAGAAAGTGGAAAATGAATGGAAGTTCAGAAACTGAAGAAACAACATTTCCCTTCTTTCTTGGACAGTTTGTACGCTCACCCAACTACCCCCTATGAAATGTAGATTTTGTTTGCTTGATTTGAGGTTTAATGTACCTGTCAACACTGTATAGGTCATTTTGGAGATCTTGCTTCCAATTTTGAGGGACTTTTACCTGACACTAAGATGAAATGACATCTAAAGCCCTGTCACCCAATTAAACCAATAAGGTTTATAAACACGGAGGGTGGACTACATGGTGCTTCCGTGCAAGGCTGACACGGACAGAACACCAGTAGTTGTAAACCACTTAGATCAAGCCAGTACGAGTTGGTCCGTCACTGGTTTTAATAGATACTTCACAATTGCAGTATCTTTGGACGGTAGGGTTTGTGATGTCATTTCACCTCAGTGTCGAGTAAAAGTCGCCCAAAATCGGAAGCAACGTCTCCAAAATGACCTAGATAATGTTGAATGGGACATAAAACCTCAATTCAAACAAAGAAACAAAATTATATGACTAGTTTTCTGCATTTTTGTGTTTTTACTTACAAAAGCTTCTAATGAAAACATTGTCTCTAACAGCATAACATCATGGTAACAAGTCTGTTAAATTACTACCCCTCTAAACCCCTTTTATATAGAGAAAACTGGGGTTTATGGGATTATACATTATTTTGTTTATTTCTGCTCCAAGACATAGATTGTGGGTACTTGTTAAAACCGCCTCAATGAGGCGGTTCCAACAAGCAACCACAACTTATATTTGCAGTATAAATAATAAAAATACCACAGACTTTCATCAGAAAAGTAACCATTTTGAAGATATGAATGTGAGAGGAAAATGGCTGGTGAACTCCAGTTCTATCCATGTACATTAATCCCGACCGGACGGAGAGTGTGTAGCTGGTAGATCCAATCGAGTTCTCTGATTCTTCGAGTAACTGTATTTTTAGGGTTTTCTGGGTCAGATGGTAGGATTTCAATAATCTGAAATCGCATATGTTCTGCAGAATGGTTTTGCAAGTTAAAATGATTGGCAACAGGCGTGTCCCGTTTGTTTCAGGTGTCTCGCTAGTGTTCTTTCATTCTAACTCTCATTTCTATTTTTGTTTCACCAACGTATTGCATGTTGCAATGGGTACAAGTGATCTTCTCAAGGTTCTTGGTGTGATATCTCGTTGGGCTTCTTCCCAAGCCTTCAAGAAGGTGGGATCCTCCCTGCCGGATGGTCGTAGTCTCGACTCCTGCGGGCCCCACCCATCAGGGCTTGGAGAAATAGATGGGGCTGAATGATGCACATGAGTACTGCTAAACCGCTTAGACAGACTAAGCCTGCTGAGGCAAAGTGGTGGGAATCAGACCATTCAGTACAAATAACCCCTATTGGTTTTATTATGCCCCCAACTTCAAAGAAGTTGATGGAGCATATTGGTTCTGTCTTGTCCCTCTGTTTGTCTGTCTGTTACGCTTTCACCCTTCAGGAAACTCAAGAATGGTTTGAGCTAGGAGCTCGAAATTTCATATATGGAATGATCATGAAAAATAAGCGGACACATATTTTTTTTTTTTTCGCCGGACTTGTCTTTGCAGAGTTATGCCCCTTTTCGGACTTATGCATTGTGGCTATGGGGAAACCTTGTGAGCAAGATATCTGAAGAACCACTTGAGCTAGGCCCATGATGTTTAGTAGAGAGTTTGGGTCTAATGTGTAGATGACCTGATTAAGTTTTGATGAAATTCCGAAAATATTTAATGGAGTACCGCCCCTTTTCGGACTTACGCATTGTGGCAATGGGGAAACCTTGTGAGCAAAATATCTGGAGAACTGCTTCAGCTAGGCTCATGATATTAAGTAGACAGACTGGGTCTAAGGTATAGATGACCTGATTAACTTTGATGAAATTCCAAAAATATTAAATGGAGTTACACTCTTTTTTGGACTTATGCATTGTGGCTATAGGGGAAACCTTGTGAGCAAAATTTCTGGAGAACCGCTTGAACTAGGCTCATACTATTTAGTAGACTATTTGGTCTAAGGTGTAGATGACCTGATTGACTTTTGACGAAATTCCAAAAACATAACGGAGTTATGCCCCTTTTCGGATTTATGCATTGTGGCTATGGGGAGACCTTGTGAATGAAATATCTGGAGAAGCACTCGAGCTTGCGTCATGATATTTGGTATACAGTTGAGTCTAAGGTGTAGATAACCTAATTAACTTTTGATGAAATTCCGACTATATATAACAAAGTTATGCCCCTTTTCGGACTTGACACATCATGGCTATAGGGAAACCTTGTGAACAAAATATCTAGTTTAATTATTTGTCTATTAGTGGCAAGCATATGTTTGGGGGTATAGTGTTTCACAAACACATTTTCTAGTTGGGATTCATTTCATCTCAATAACAGGTAAAAGTCCCACAAAACTGGAAACAACGGGTCCAAAAGGATCTCAATAGTGTTGACGGGGACGTTAAACCACAATCAAACAAACAAACCTCAACACCTTACCATACTTGTTCCAAATTTTTATGCCCATAGGGGCTTGAAGAAATATATGGGCTGCACGATGCTTCCACGCAGAGCTGAATCCGGCCCGCACACTAGTACTGGTAAACCGCTTAGAGGATCTAAGCCTGTCCAGGAACCGCGGTGCGAGGCGGACCGTCCATGCTAATAAACCCTATTGGTTTCATTGGGCGACAGGGCTTGAGATGTCATTTCATCTCAATGTCGGGTAAAAGTCCCACAAAATTGGAAGCAACGTCTCCAAAATGACCTTTACAGTGTTGACGGGGACGTTAAACCTCAAATCAAACAAATCCAAATTTTTATTAAGTACAATTTACTACCCCATGTTGTGCCTAAAAATAGCTGGATTAATGGCAATTAGTGTAGACCCTGATGGCCAGATGAGAAAATGGCAACTCATCTGGGTCTACACTGTTTGCTCAGGCCTATCTCTGCCCCATAACACAGGGTCAATACTCTCTTTGTACATGTATAAAAATTCATGATATTGATACGACGTCTGTGTAAAGCCAATCTCGGAAGCTAAGTCGGATGTGCACCAGGTCTCCGGTATGATACCTACTGGGATTGATCCTGAAATCTTTTCTATGGTGGTTCTCTGCTGATTCAAGAAGGGCAGTTGTCAGTTGTACTGAACTGGTTAATCATTTATGTAAAAGACTACCCTTATGTAGTAACTGTATGCAAGAAACATAATTCATACTGTCATAATCTAAATTCCTAACCTTTCATTAGTACTGTATTGATTACTTCCCTTATTAAGTGGTTTACAAAGAACAGCAGAAAATGGGCTTCATAATGACCAGCAGGTTTAAAACAGCTGCTCTAATGAGCACTCACAATCTATGTTCGCAGCTGAAAAGAAGAAAAATAGAACAAATTTTCATCAGAAACGTCATTTTTGATCCATGAATGAACAGATGTGTTATCCTGTTGGAATAATCATAGTATGGGATTTTCATATCCTAACCTTTGTCGGCCCTTGATCCATATCAACCTACTGTATTTACCCTAATCCTTAAGATGCTGAGAAAAGCTACATCTGAAAATGTTGTCTGCATATGCCGTCTGCTGAATGTTTTTTTGCAATTGTTTTAAAAAATGTTTGCTTACAGGCAAACAGTGTGGACTCAAATCAGACTGCTCCTAGAGGAGCAGTCTGATTTGGGTCCGCACTGTTTGCAAAAATGACTTTTAAAGTACCCAGCAGACGACATTTGTCGTGATTGGCATTTAATGGGCTAAATATACGGACACTCAATTCCTTAACATACTTTTTCTAAAGTTTGAATAGGTACAATTTACTACCCAATGGTGTGTCTAAAAATAGCTGGATTAATGCCAAACAGTGTAGACCCTGATGAGAAGTCAAGTATGTGGCTTCTCATCTGGGTCTACACTGTTTGCTCAGGCCTGTCTCTGCCCAAACACATAGGATAAATACTTTCTATGTTTAAAAATTCATGATATTGACACAAGTTTGCTGTAAAGCCAATATCTAAAGTTAAGTCAGATGTGCATCTGACACAGGTGTTCAGGTCTCAGGGGCTGATACCTATTGGGTGGGCAAGACTGATCCAGAAATCTTTTCTATGGTTGTTCCTGCCTTCTGCTGAATCAAGTAGGGCAGTAACTGTTGTCAGTTGCACTGTACTGGTTAATCATTTATGCAAACGACTGCTCTGCATGCTGAAGAAACATAATTCATACTGTCATAATGTTAATTCCTAACCTTTTGTTAGTACTGTATTGGTTACTTCCCTTATTATGTGAGTTGGATCATTCTATTTGGTTGGCTTGAAGAAATATATGGGCTGCATGATGCTTCCATGCAGAACTGAATCCGGCCTGCACACTAGTACAGAGGATCTAAGCCTGTACAGGAACCGCAGTGCGAGGCAGACCGTCCATGCTAATTAACCCTATTGGTTTCATTGGGCGACAGGGCTTGAGATGTCATTTCATCTCAATGTCGGGTAAAAGTCCCACAAAATTGGAAGCAACGTCTCCAAAATGACCTTTACAGTGTTGACGGGGACAATAAACCTCAAATCAAGCAAACAAAATCATTCTTTTTGGTACAAAATATGCTTTATTTCAGGTATCAGAGTTCAAAGATCAATTATTCCATGGTGCAGGTGTCCAGCCAAGGAGAATTTTAGAGTATTCTTGTGGTGAGTTTGTCATGTAACAATATTTTAACACTTACCCTGCTGAATAATCTGATCTAGCCACACCCATCCCTGATAATCAACCAATCAAATTTCTTGATATAATGTACTCAGCAATTCACAAATGCATAACAAACAGTGTAGATCCTGATCAGATGGCTTCTTTAGAAACCATCTTATTTGGATCTACACTGTTTTTGCTAAAAGCAGTCCGGTTTTCCGTCCCTTCATCAGCAGAGCCGTCAATTACATTCACCCTAGCGTTCACCCTGATGTAAGAGTCCATTTCTCATGAACTATTAGAACCTCATCAATGATACTTGCTACAAACTTGCATCTTGGGATGACAACTTTAATACAAGCATCCATATTTGACCTCAATCTGCATTTCATGGTTCACTGACTATGTAAACATTTGCATTCACCCTAGTGTTCACCCTGATGTAAGAGTCCATTTCTGAAGAACTATAAGAGGCTAATTCATGATACTGGGTACAAACTTTCATCTTGGAATGGCAGCTTCAGTGCAAGTATCCATATTTGACCTTGACCTACATTTCATGGTTCACTGAGTTTGTCAACATTTGAGTTCACCCTAATGTAAGAGTCCATTTCTGAAGAACTTTAAGAGGCTCATTCATGATACTGGTAACAAACTGGCAGCTTCAATGCAAGCATCAGTATTTGACCTACATTCAGTGGTTCACTGACTTTGTTAACATTTGCAACCACCGTAGGGTGTAGGGTTCACCCGAATGCTCGAGTTTATTTCTCGAGAACTATAAAAGAGCTTCATTAATGATAATTGGTACAACCTTGCATCTAGGAAGGCAAGCATCCATATTTGACCTTGACCTACATGTTATGGTTCACTGACTTAGTGAACTGTTGTGTTAACCTAGCTTTCACTGTAATGGTTACAACTATAGGAGCTGTATAAATGACACTTAGTGCAAGCTTGCATCTGGAAAATGGCAACTTTTAGGAAAGTGTCCATGTTTGACCTTGACCTAGATTTTATCTTTTGGTGACTTTTCACCCCACAAGTGCGACATAGCCTTTGGTGAAATTCTTGTCATAGTGTTAGCAGGATAAGGGATAAGCCAAGTATTCACCATATTTGCATTAATTGCTGGCTCCCAGCTTTCACATTGTCAATATTGGAAAAAACAGGTAACCAGACCCCCCTGACCTTTCAAGGTCAGGGGGGTCTGGTTACCTGTTTTTCCAACACTGATAACCTTCAGACTAGGAACCAGCAGATAATGAAAATAAGCTTTCACATTGTCAATATTGGAAAAAGAGGTAACCAGACCCCCCTGACTTTTCAAGGTCAGGGGGGTCTGGTTACCTGTTTTTCCAACACTGATAACCTTCAGACTAGGAACCAGCAGATAATGCAAATAAGGTGAATGATAGAGGGTATCGTTTATCTAGTCAACCTTGATGGCTGGGTCTGATATGTTTGACTGGTCATTAGGTCAGCATCCTGATGAATCCCCTGTATCAATCCACACTTGGTCCGACAGCATCCTTTGTGGCGATTGATCATGAAATCTTTTCTATGGCAAGAGCAGATCAGACAGATCATATGATGGTGCTCCTTGCTATGATCATTCTCTTGTTGCACACCAGATAAGGAAATCCATGGTTTCGACCTGGGATAGAATATAAGAACCTTATATGGGTGTGAGGCAGGGCTCGAGAAAATGTCGGTTTTCCGGTTCTGAACCGATTTTGGGTTTACTGAACCGATTTTAACTGAAAAAGAAGTTTAAAAAATCGGTCCATAATTCAATAAAATCTTCAAAAAATCGGTTCGAAAATTTTCACTAAATCATTGTTGTAAAAACAAGCTGACCGTTTGCCACTGATAATCCAAGCATGTATACAAAAATCGCCTGCAGCACAAAGTGTTAGACCGGTTCATTATCTAACTAGGTGAATATCGGACAAGTCCACGTCGGGTCTTTGATCTTATCGCAGCGAAATTTGACCTGTGTGTTGAAATTATTCAACCGTGAATAATGGCCTCAGGCGTTATCGGCATGCTAGCAGGGTGAGAAAATTAGGTCAATCAATGCAGGACATACGCTAGTTTGTTTACACAAGTCATTAATTTATGGCTAACTATAGAATCGGTATTTAAATATATAATTGTTTGTTGTTTTTTTTTCACAGGGCACCATTTTAAATATCTACCTGTCATGTCTGTTAACCCTTCCAGAGAAAATGCCCTTTTTTCACCCATTCTAAACGATATTTCTATTTAAGAAATACGCACTATTGAAACCAATAACATAAACCACATGTGTATAACGCCCTTGAATGAATTAAAATGAAACCACATGACGTCATTTTCCGATCACGTGGCATCAATATCGGTCGCCGTTTGTAGACAAAGCGATTTCTTTCAGGCTTGTGTAATCGTAAAATATGTATTTATATTCTTTAGAACTCGGTTCAGCCACATAAGATTTTCAATGACTCTCGTTCGGCCATGTTTTGGTTTGAGAGTAAAGAAATTTTTTTCGTTTTTTTAACCCGTTCAGAACGATTTTTTAGAAATCCGCTCTATTTTTAGAATGACATAGAACAGGTGTGTGTGTGTTACGTCCGTGACTATTAATGTGTATTGTGTAAACGGAAACGGTATGACGTCATTTTCCGACCACGTAGCTGTATTATCGGTCGCCTTTTGTAAACAAAGCAATTTGGGCAAAATAAAGATGCGTGAAATAAGAGAAATATTTTAAAGGTTTTAAAAAGGGGCAACAAATATAGTGACCATCGAGCTGATCTTTGACTGCACCACGCCAGCTGTCTTCAGGTCCTGAGTGACCCGGATATTGGGAAAATGAAAGTAGATAAAATCTGATGTAGAAAATGAAAGTAGATGAAATCTGAACTATGTGAGCAATAATTGCTGATTATAATCGAGCTACTGGTGCTTATATTCGTTGACTAGTGTAAGAGCAATATTGGTATGTCATTCGTTACACTATTAACACATTTTGAATTTTGAAATTGCAAATCACCAAGGACGTTTACGGAAATTACCGAAACCGATCGGCATTTTCCGTAATTTTTAGGCGAAATCGGGCTGGACCGATTTGGATTCTTCAGTTTCTCGAGCCCTGGTGTGAGGGACGGATTTTTCTATCCACCCCTCACACCCATATAGGATTCTTTTTCTTGCATACCTTCCATTTCTTAGTGCGGATTTTTAATGCTGCAATCACTTCGGTTACCAACGTCCGCCATATTGTGTTGACACTGCTGGAATGTTTAGTGACGTCACGTTACTTGCTGTGATGTCAACCTTAACGACGGTGCATATGAGGTCGTAATCAACCAGTGCATTTATCAAACACGTGATTATATTCGATTTCGGGTGGGAACACCAGGGTCAGAACATAAATTTCTATGCCAGGGTAAAATCACAGATTTCCTGTGTACAAGAAATTCTGTTCTAACCCTAGTGTTCTTACCCAGGCAAACTACATATAGTACTTGAAAAAATAAAACGTTAAATAAATAATGTAAAATGAAAATTTTCTGTGGTGTTGTCTAATATGGTGTTCTGTTGTAGCTGGACGTTTCCAACCCTCGGGTTGACCGTGCATAGCCTGGGTTCTACTCATCAGTGTCATCCCTCTGGTTGAAAGTGCCCATCTTCAACAGAACACCATATTAGATTCTTTTTCTTGCACAACACCACCGAAAATTTTCATTAAGGGGAATGGGAACACCTTTAGGGGAGGCAACTCCAGCAAAAGCATTTTTGTCTCCCATGTCAATCGGGGTCAACTCTTAAAGGAAAGAATTTGCTCCTAACCTAAGGAGCAAATTCTTTCCTTTAAGAGTCAACCTATTTTTCAGTGGGAAAGGGATTATAGAAAAGCGAACAGGAAGTCCCGAAAGTTGTCTGCCTTTTGAAAAATGTCGGGGGGAAAAATCTGCCAGGTGTTCCCTTTCCCCTTAAGTGCAAGCTCACCTGAGCCTTTGTGCAAGCTCACCTGAGCCTTTGCCGTGCTTGTTGCCTATTGGATAAAAATTCATTTCTGAGCGACTGACTCATTTTGAATAGGGCCAGCATCAGTAGCTCAGTCGGATGCAGGTCTGACTGGCGATCAGGAGGTTGCTGGTTCTGTTCCTGCAGGGTCAGTAACATTCTTTTGTAGATATTTTCTGCGGTCATTCTCTCCCTTCCGCTGATTTAAGAAGGGCAGTTGTCAGTTTCTGGTGAAAGAATGTGCACTTTACTGGTTAACCACTTACGTAAAAGCCTGCCCAGGAAAAGGGGTGAGCTAAACTGACCGGCTCTATATGACATAAATAATGTTGACTGGGTACAAACAAATAAAAGCCTGAATATGCCATCCATGTTGTCCATTGACACCTCTTGTTAACCCACAAGATGCCAGTCACAACTATTGTCGTCTGCTTTGATGTCTGCTGGTTACTTTAAAAGTCATTTTTGCAACAGTGTGGACCCAAATCAGACTGCGCCTGTAGGGTCCACACTGTTTTACTGTATGCAAAAATATTTTAAAAAAGTTTGAAGAAAGATTCAGCAGACGATAAAAGCAGACTCCATTTTCAGATGGGCATCTTGAGGGTTAAATTGTTCTCTGTTATAGGTCATGTGATCCCGGGTGACCAGTTGCTACCTATTGCCATGGCAACAGGACCAACAGGTGTGCAGCTGGACTTTACCTTTCAGAACAGAAATAAACCAACTTTGGTGAGTACTGTTAATACACTATATAATTTTACTCCACTTTGGTTGCTCACCTATGAGTCGAGCTGTCTTGGCAGTGGACCGTTAGCTAAATATTTTGGATAAACATTGAACTCCACAGGGAACTTGTAAGGCTGATTCTTATCAGCAATTTTATTGGGGTATTTTCCTGGACCTTTCAACATCTGGTTTTGTTAAATTGAAAATTAGAAGGAGAAAAATCAAAGGTCTGAAAGCCCTAAGAGTTGGTGAAATCTTCGGAGTACTCTTTTTTGAAAAAGGATCTAAACTGTATCCAACTAATGCTAAAATCAAACAAGTTCATACTTTATAATTCCTGGTTGGAGAAACAGCTTTTATGAGACAGTTGTCTTAAATCATGATTTTTAAAATGCTGTGTTATACAAGGACATGCATATGAACAACTAACAGAGTACTGATTTAGGGACAGCATTTATTCTTTTCAAATACAACACTTGTGCTACAAGTGCAATAAGTAATTGGTTTTGTTTGAATTAAGGTTGAGTCCCTGTCAACACTTCTTAGATCACAGGTACTTGAAATTAAAACACACACAGATTGCAGGTGCTCTTTAGATTTGTCTACATTTTGAACCCACAGATAATGAATTTAAGCAGGAATAAGAAAAATAAAGTATTCCCCTGTAAACCCCCTCTTTTCTAGCCCACACAGATTGTGAGTGCTCCTTAGTATCGTCAAATTGGGGCGGTCTTAAAGGGTACCCAGGCCCAGGGTCTATGTATATAACTAGGAATAAGAAATATAAAGCATGCCCCTGTAAACCCGCTCTTTTCTAGCCCACACAGATTGTGAGTGCTCCTTGGAATTGTCTAACTGGGACAGTCGTAAAAAGTATCTACAGTCTATGTCGTTAAGCAGTATGTGCCTGTAAACCCCCTCTTTTCAGCACTTATACAGGTTGCAGATGCTCCTAAGAATCGTCTAATTTAGGCGATCTGAAAGAGTACCCAGAGTTTTTGTATTTTAGCAGGAATTAGAAAAATAACGTATGCCACTGTAAACCCCCAACTTTCAAGCATACACAGATTCCGGTTGCTCCCTAAATTTCGTCTTATTGATGCGGTTTTAATGAGTACCCACAGACTATGTATTTTATGCAGGAATAAGAAAAATAAAGTGTACCCCTATAAACCCCCTCTTTTTATGGATACACAGATTGCGGGTGCTCCTTAAAATCGACTTATTCGGGTGGTCTCAAAGAGTATCCACAGTCTATATGTTTAAGCAGGAATAAGAAAAATAAAGTATACCCCTGTAAACCCCCTCTTTTCAACAAGTAATTATTGAACTTGTCAAATGCCAGATTTCTAAATAAATAGCCTGGCTGAGTGAGACCAGTCCGTTGTGAAAATTAAATAGTTTGAAAAACATGTATAATATGTATTTTGGTCTTGCAAATATATATTGTCAAGGCAAGACCAAACAAGTTAAAATTTCATAGGCAGTGGCAGCCTCATTGAGACTTAAATGTAAAAATACGATTATCTGCTTATCGATCAAAGAGTTGGGAACTTGTAACAATATCTGGTATGCTGGCATACTGAAAAGACCTAACCAATGTATTAAATAGTCAAATGTCGGACTTCTTCATTATAGCCTCGCCAAGACAAATATGTATTGATATGAAACTGCCTGGAATATTTTTATTTTAAATTTAAGCTTATTGATGCATATCAATTAAATCAAATCAATGATCTTGCTATGTTCTTGGTATATGGAGGGATGTGATGTCATAAAGAATCTAAAACAACTTTTTGTCAGCTGTGAAAAAAGTGAAAACAGTAATAAATCCATATATACTGAGCTAGAATGAGATTCTGACAGAAATCATACACTAAAACCAAGTAGCCTCTGTATTATCAGAGATTTCAATCACAAACAATAACAAATCACCACACTCCAGTTACAGATTAAATGGCCTCACAAATCATCTCCAGCTGTGCTGAGAAACAGGCTAAAATTCGTTGAAAGTGGAGTAAAATTATACAGTGAATATGCCACAACCTATGTCACCACTGCTTATGCATCTACCGTATTGACCCTTTGTATTGGACAGAGAGGCCTGAGCAAACAGTATAGACCCAGATGAGATGCTGCAGGAAGTGGCATCACATCATGGTCTCTACTGTTTGCCATTCATCCAGCTATCTTTAGACACAATGTCGGGCAGTAAATTGTACTTATTTAAATTTTAGAACAAGTTTGGTATCCGAAAATTTAGGTTAAATACGGTATCATTGTTTACAGCCTGGGATTAGATTTCTGGTAAAACCCAACCTCTTAGAATTTGATAGAACACTTGGACCCAGGGGCAGGATCTTAGGCACATAATCTGGAAACTCTAGGCTGAGGCGGGTTTTTAAGGTAACCGGGCACTAGAAGCACTTAGGGGCTGCATGCCTCTAGAACAAGCTCTGGATTAGTTTTACCACTGTCTTAAAGGCTTTCACATGGAAAAGTATATAGGTGCCAATGTAGCCATCTCGCCTTGGACATGGTGCAGTAAAGAAGAAAGTCGTATGCAAGTAATTTGGACTGACCTTTCAAAGCCTGGTGAGCTCTCAATCAAGGCTATGAAACATGGGGGGTGGGCACCTTGGCAAACAGTGTAAACCCAGATCAGACGCCGCATTTTGCAGATCAGGACCTGCACTAATTTTCTGTCAAAAATAGAATAAAAACAAAAAAAAAGTAGGCCTGACACCCATTATAGACAAACTGACTTGTCCAACATATAGCATGTCCCCTCCCATCTGGGCTTGAAGAAATAGATGGGCTGCATGATGCTTCCACGCAGAGCTGAAACCGACCGCACACGAGTACTGGTAAACCGCTTAGAGGATCTAAGCCTACCCAGGCAAAGCGGTGAGTGTCAGCCCGTCCATGCTTATAAACCCTATTGGTTTCATTGGGCGGCAGGGCTGGAGATGTCATTTCATCTCAATGTCAGGTAAAAGTCCCACAAAATTGGAAGCAACGTCTCCTAAATGACTTTTTCAGTGTTGACGGGGACGAGTCGCCCCGTCCATGCTTATAAACCTTAATGGTTTCATTGGGCGACAGGGCTTGGGAAGTCATTTCATCTCAATGTTGGATAAAAGTCCCACAAAATTTGGAAGCAACGTTTCCAAAATGACCTATACAGTGTTGACGGCGAGGTTAAACTTCAATTCAAACAAACAAAACCAACATATAGCAATGGGAGAGTCCACTATCAAACAATGGGTTAACCCTTATCTTGCTGTTCACGACAACCCCTATCTTTGGAAACAGTGTAGATCCAGATCAGATGGCTTCTGAAGAAGCCATCTGATCAGGATCTACACTGTTTGGCATTCAATTTATGAATTTGTATCAATACATTACATCAAGTAATCTGATTGGTTCAAAGTCAGAAATGGGTGTGGCTAAACTGAATATTCAGCAGGATAAGGGTTAAGGGTTAAGTACAAGACAAAAAGAGGTAATAAAATATAGAACGTCATTGACCTTTTGATAAAATACTTTGAAACAATCATTTGGCTGTTGAAAATGTATTACAAAAAAAAAAAAGAAAAAAAAAAAAGATTAAAAAAGATATAATGGGGTGTCATTGACCTCAGCCATGCATTGTGTAATAAAAAATTAGAAAAAAAAAAATAGCTCGATTGTCATTGACAAAACAAAATTATGTAAAGTATGGCCACATCATTTTTAACCCATTGCATGTTGGGGGGGGGGGGGGGGACCCCTAAAGGGGTACCTTGCCCAACAGTGCAGGCCCAGATCAGACACCTCAGATGCCCCAGAACGCGGCATCTGATCAAGGCCTGCACTATTTGCTAACAGAATTTTCCATCAAAAATAGAATGAAAACAAAAAAGAACAAGTAAAAAATTGCTCCATGTTGGAGCAAAGGAGGAAGCGCTGCGGAAAACAACTTTTTATATCCGCTTTTTCGAGGAAAAAGCGGGTATATTGTTTTCGTGTCAGAGTCGAGTGTCTATCAGTCCGGGGGTCTGAATGTATGTACGTTTGTATGTAAGTATCTGTGTGTGTGTACATACGTCCGTCAAGTTTCTATGGAATGGATCTCCTCTGAAACCGGTTAAGATAAACTATTGGAGTTACACTTCTGGAACTTTGGTTATTGGATGACCCTTGGAATATAGAATAAATTGGGCTCCTTTTGGTGTGACCTTGACCCCAACATGACCCCAAGGTCAAAGGTAAAAAGTATGACTTTGTCATATCTTCTAAACTAACGGAGTTACACTTCTGAAACTTTGGTTATTGGACGGCCCTTGGAATATTGTGAGTAATCTGGATGGGGCCATAAATCGTGGCCACAAACAGACTGACTTGATCATCATGGATTTCGCCAAGGCCTTTGACAAGGTACCTCACAGAAGGCTATTGTACAAATTGGACTACTATGGGATAAGAGGATCCACACATAATTGGATTAGCCCCTAGCTCTCCGGGCGTTCTCAACAAGTTGTACTTGACAGCCAAGCGTCTGATCCAGTCCCTGTTCTATCTGGTGTCCCACAAGGTTCGGTCCTTGGGCCGGTCCTCTTTTTGATATTCATCAATGATCTCCCTGATAATATCAGGTCATCTGTCCGTTTGTTTGCTGATGATTGTGTCCTGTATAGGGACATATATTCTTCTTCTGACTGTCGCATTTTACAAGATGACCTGGATCGACTTGCACAATGGGAAGCAGATTGGCAGATGAAGTTCAATGTAGCCAAATGCCATTCAATGAGGGTGTCACGACACCTTCAGGACAAGCAAATTAAGCATGATTACACACTACACCAGCAAACTTTGGAGCAAGTTCATTCCGCCAAATATCTTGGTATCACCATCACTACGATCTCGATTGGGGTCAACATATCTCTGAAATAACATCTAAAGCAACTAGGACCTTAGGATTCCTTAGACGTAATTTGGCTTTTGCATCTCGGCAGACAAAGGATGTTGCATATAAAACATTGGTTCGCCCTCAGCTTGAATATGCATCACCCATTTGGCATCCATATGTTAAAACTCAGATTCAGCAGGTGGAGAAGGTGCAGAGGACAGCTGCTCGATGGACCTGCAGACGTTGGCGAAATAGAAGTAGCGTCGGTGACATGCTTGATGAGCTACAGTGGCCATCCCTGGAGGCCCGTCGTGAGCAGTCCTCCTTAACCTTCTTCTACAAGATACATTCTGGTACAGTATCAATTAACAAGGATAGGTATTTGACCCCTGCAACAGTGTCAACCTGGACAAGGGCATCAAGAGCAAATAACTCACAGTATCGTAGGTACCAGTCCTATAGTGATGCCCTGAAAAACTCTTTCTTCCCTAGAACTATTCAGTGGATTAGTCTTCCATCTTCTGCGGTGAATGCCAAGACTGCAGAGGAGTTCAAAGCCCGCACAGTATAAGATTGAGACTCAGAGGTATGCGTTTTAGGATACCTCTGTGCTTGGATTGTAAATAGTTTTAAGGACTCATCCAGAGATGATTTTTTTTTGTGCTAAATTTTAAATTTAGCCACCCACCCAACTGAGGTAATGGCCAAATATGACCGACTCAGTATAAGAAGATAGATAGATAGAATATAGAATATATTGGGCTACTTTTGGTGTGACCTCGTTCTCAACATGACCCCAAGGTCAAAGGTCAAAAAGTATGATTTTGTCATATCTTCTTAACTATTGGAGTTACACTTCTGAAACTTTGGTTATTGGATGGCCCTTTGAATATAGAATAAATTGGGATACTTTTGGTGTGACCTCGACCTCAACATGACCCCAAGGTCAAAAGTTAAAAAGTATGACTTTGTCATATCTTCTAAACTATTGGTGTTACACTTCTGAAACTTGGATATTGGATGGCCGTTGGAATATAGGATAAATTGGGATAATTTTGGTGGACCTCAACATGACCCCAAGGTCAAAGGTAAAAAAGTATGACTTTGCCATATCTTCTAAACTATAAGAGTTACACTCCTGAAACTTTGCTTATCAGTTAGAATGTACTTTGCAACTTTTTTAACTTATATGTAGTTTTGGCTAGCTTATACATAGTCATTAGTGTTATTCCTAGAAAAGGCGGGTATTTGCGATGGTATACCATCGACTGCGCGATCTAGTTTACCTTTACTTTCATTAAAAGATTTCATAATTGTGCATGTCTTTAAAGGGTTGGACCGAATACATGAGAATGAGCCTTTTCTTACCGATTCATTATAGGAAAGGTTTTCTTAGGCCATTCCCAATTGCGGGCAGTACAAATCATAAACAGAGAAGGTGGAACAAGAGTATGAAACATCGCGAGCAGGTCATAAAGAGCATTTCGCCGCAAATAAGCAACAGAATACTTTAGGAATTTTGAATGACTTCAGAATTATAGCTCTGAGATCTATTTGTCACCAGTCAATGACACATTACATGATTGTTCGTTATTATCCCCTGATCGATACCATACGTCCGTGTGTGGGTGTTTGTGTGGGTGTCTGTGTGTCCGGAAACTTGTGAACAGGATTAAAGACAATGCCATCATCGGAGAAGCATCATACCTCCCATAAATGTTCCCCATGGAGAGAGAATAAATCCTATTGATTTGTCAAGGGTCAAATGCCAAGTTAACAATGGACTTGACATTGAAAACATTGTGGACAGGATAAAAGGCAAAGCTATCATCATTGAAATATCAAACATTCCAAATGTTTCCCGTGGAGCGATGATGAACACTAGATTTTCGAGGTCAAGGGTCAAATGTCAATGTCACGATGCACCGTGTGAAAAAACATTGAAGTGTCCTATGCACTTTGAGGTGAGTGACTCTATATTTGCCTTCTGGGATGACCCTAGGAAATGCTGGTTCTTCTCCATCGGTAGAGTCACATACCAGAATCAGCATTCGGATACGTCAAATGCCATTCAAAGATCAGGACCTGTGAAGTTATTCCTGGCTCTCACGAAAGAGGCAAAATTAGCTTCAGTATTATCAGCACCTTCAACTGTGGAAATGATCGAATCGGAAGGACCATTCCACTCTCTTATGGTCCGATGGAAGAAAGATTCTTTGTACATACGGGACAATTGGGATCATCATGCCTCATGTCAAATCAAGGGACTTTACCTGTACTGGCATTTTTCCAGCTCCGAAAATCCCGAAAAAAATTAAAACAACCTCAAAATGACCCAATTTGTTTTTATTTGATTTTCGCAAATTTAACAGTGGATGAAAGAAAAATAATTGTTCTGCTTAAATTTTCAGTCCCATTTTTCATTGCAAAATGAATGTTTTAAATAATGTAGTTTAAAATCAGTATGAGAATATCAATAACCCAGCAGGCACACGTCGCAAGGGCAACGTCAACTCAACGTAGATGTGACGTTGCATTAAAGTCATGACGTTGCACCGACGTTGATGTGACGTCATAATTACGTCATGTGCCTGATGGGAAGTAACCAACAATGTCGGAAATCACTGTTAATATCACCCCTCCCAGACCCACACAAAAACACTTTTTGGGTCGATTGTTTGCCAATCGACCAAAGTTACTAAGCACACAACTTTCAACGTTGCACTCACGTGACTATCACTCTTTACCAAAGAACACCAATTCAAATACATTGAAAATTTTACTGTCAAAAAAACTTTCAGATGGAAGAAAATCTGATATTTATCATATTTCTGTTCAAAATATAGATTGTGATTACTCGTTAGAACCGCCTCGGCCCGGCGGTTCTAACGGGCATCTACAAGCTATTTTTAATCAGAAATAAGAAAAAATAATGGGTATCAGCGTTACCTCCAGTTTCACTATATAAAAGTGGGGTTTAAGGGGGTCAAAATTATATAGGCGTGATTTTTAGGAAATCAAGGTAAGGATCATTTACAAAAAAAAAAAAAAAAAACGCCCCCGCCCATCGGGGCTTGAAGAAATAGATGGGCGGCATGATGCTTCCACGCAGAGCTCAAACCGACCCGCACACGAGTACTGGTAAACCGCTAAGAGGATATAAGCCTGCCCAGACAAGGCGGTGCGAGTCGGCCCGTCCATGCTTATAAACCCTATTGGTTTCATTGGGCGGCAGGGCTTGCGTTGTCTTTTCATCTCAATGTCGGGCGGCCCCCGTCCATCGGGGCTTGAAGAAATAGATGGGCTGCATGATGCTACCACGCAGAGCTGAAATCCGACCCCACACGAGGACTTAGTGGTAAACCGCTTAGAGGAACTAAGCCTGCCCATATAAAGCAGTGAAACCGCTTAGAGGAACTAAGCCTGCCCATATAAAGCAGTGCAAGTCGGACAGTCCATGCTTATAAACCCTATTGGTTTCATTGGTCGACATGGCTTGAGATGTTATTTCATCTCAGTGTCGGGAACAAATCCCACAAAATTGGAAGCAACGTCTCCAAAATGACCTTTACAGTGTTGACGGGGACGTTAAACCTCAAATAAAAAAAAAGCGTTATTTACTTCTTAGAGAATTATCTGTAGAATCTGGACTGCAATCATGTGTTGGGTTTTGCAATAAGTGTATACCCATATCAGAATGCGGTGTCTGTTCAGGGTCTACACTGTTTGCTTAGGGTAAAGGGTTAAACGAAACAGTTCAAGTTCCCCTTCAGGGCCATTTTTTCAACCTACACTAAGAGATTCTCGACCTATCAGTGCTGTCAGTGCTTTGATTTGTTTACCCTCTTCAACCCTTCCACCCCTCAGTTATCGGCGTGGACTCTACCATCACTGACCTTGGGCACGTCCATTCTACTTTATATAGTATCTAGCTTAAAAGAGTCATCAGGATAACAAGTTATATATCCCTATAAGGTGGCTCATTATGCACCATCTCATCAGGATCAACATGTTTGCATTAGTATCTGTGCCGGGCTTCAGGGTTAAAAGGGTTAACCTTTGCTGTAGTAACGGTCTTAAATATTGCGCAGTAAACAATCATTGGAATCGAAAGGGATACGTTTAAACCGTAGATTGTACCATTCTGTGTAGAAGCACTGTCATCTATTTTAAACACACATAGACTTCTGTCATCCATTTCAAACAATGAATTTTAATTTTGGGATAATTCAACAATGAAATGTCAGGAGTATATTCAGGACTGTACTGACTGAAAATAAAATAATAATCAAAACCGAATACCCTTTCGATGATTAAAACAAAAAACATAGTTCGTTATTAAAAATCCAGAATGTATCAAAAATAGAATTCGAATGGCAAAAATTCAGATTTCAAATGTATAATTGAATGTAGTAGCAAATTAAAATTGTTAAAAAAGTGTTTTAATTTTATCAATAACGCAAACTTCTGTAACTGACAATTCGCTTACATCATTGAAAAGTAAAGTTTCATGATCACATAGTCCGTGGCTCAAACTCATTACAAATGGCGCTGCGTTGGTACGCAGCGCAATAAAATTGGCCTGACACCCCTTATGTGACAATTGGATTTGTCCAACGTATAGCAATGGAAGAGTCCACTAGTATATAATGGGTTGACTACCTGAAAAGATTAAAGACTGTGCTTGTCAAATAGGCAAATTGTGAAGGTCCTGACTGCAAAGTTCAACCTGATTTGGACCTTTACCGTTCTCACGCGTACTACAAAACACATAAAAGTTTGGACACTTTGAGGACTTGCTGTAATTCTCCTTAAAATTTAACAAATTTGTTTCACAGCAAGGAGTCCAAAAAGTGCAGATGGAATGGCAAACAGTGTAGACCCTGATCAGACAGCACTGTTTACCTAAGCTTGTCTGTCCCAATACTTGGAATCATTATGATACAAGGCTTGACATTAGCAGTTACCACAGTTACTAGCATAATTACCATTTGCCATTTTAACGCTTTGTGTGGTAGTGGACTCTTCCATTGCTATATGTTGGACAAGTCCATTTGTCATGTAAAGGGTGGCAGGCCTATTTTTTCACTTTTATTCTATTTTTGAAGGAAATTCTGTTAGCAAGTAGTGCAGGCCCTGATCAGACGCCGCATTCTGCGGATCTGGGCCTGCACTGTTTGCCAAGGTACCCCTTTAGGGGTTTCCCGCATGCAGTGGGTTAATAAGGGATACAGTGTTATAACTTCCCGTTTGCCAAACCCTTTAGTAAAAGGGGCTACACCCTTTTAAAAAGAGGAACATAATGTTTTTCTTTTAAGTGTAGGTCCCTTTTAAAGTGGAGAACCTTAAGCCTTCATGTTGAAGCACACATATATAGATGTTGTTTTTCTGCAAAAATTTCGCATGACTTTACATGTGAATTGTCTGCTGGAAGACAATTCACAAGAAATGTCAAGCCCTGTATTTGCATTAAAAAGAAGGCTTTCCATTACACGTAAATTGTCAAGCCTTGTATTGGCTGAAAAAAAAAAAAGGAAAAAGAAAATAAACTGTCGTCTGCTCTAGAATTCTCTGTACTGCTTGAAAAGTACGACTTATTACAAACAATGCTAAGAGCCCTTATTCTTGTGATGTGACTTTTGTTAAGTGTCAATGACCTTGTCTGTTGCAACTTGACAGTGCATATGTGCACTGCTGCATAAACTGCATAATGCATTCCCATTTGACACACTAAAACATATTACTGGTCTGCCTAACCACCAGGTTATTGGCAGGAAGAGCGTAACCAGTGAACTTTTAACCGCTACTGACTTCATTTCTAGCTATTCATAGGTTGTTGACTTCCACTAATAACATGATGCAACCGTCTGTAATGGTCACGATGCAGATTAACATATTTATAGAAGCTTGCCGCAAAAGGCCGCTGAACTTAACCGGAAAAACTATATCTGAAAATGTCGTCTGCCGAATGTTTTAGCAAACATTTTTAAAAACATTTATGTCTACAGTCAAACAGTGTGGACCCAGATCAGACTGCTCCTACTGGAGCAGTCTGATCTGGGTCCACACTGTTTGCAAAAAAGGACTTTAAAGGTAACCGGCAGACGGCAAAGCAGACGACAATTTTCGTGATTGGCATTTTATGGGTGAACTTCATTGGCTGCAAGGGATAAACTTATTCTCGTTCACTCATTCCTTTAAACCTTAGATTGCCATGTAAATTTCTAGGGCTTTAGTTATTTTTATGCCCCCGCCATTCGAAGAATGGTGGAAAGGGCATATAGCGTTGCCCCTGTCCGTCCATCCGTTCGTCCGTGCGTCCGAAACTTAAACGCAGTCAATAACTTCCTTATTTCTTGATGGATTTTAAAATTACTCGGCAGAAATATTAACCATCATGAGATGACGTGTCAGGTGCAAAACCCAGGTCCTTACCTCCAAGGTCAAGGTCATACTTAGAGGTCAAAGGTCAAAAAAAGGGTCCGAAACTTAAACGCAGTCAATAACTTTCTTTATTCTGGATGGATTTTGAAATTACTTTGGAGAAATGTTAACCATCATGAGGCGATGTGTCACATGCAAAACCCAGGTCCGTACCTCCAAGGTCAAGGTCATACTTGGAGGTCAAAGGTCAAAAAAAGGGTCCGAAACTTAAACGCAGTCAATAACTTTCTTATTTCTGGATGGATTTTAAGATTACTTTGTAGAAATGTTAACCATCATCAGTCGATGTGTCACATGCAAAATCCAGGTCCGTACCTCCAAGGTCAAGGTCATACTTGGCGGTCAAAGGTAAAAAAAGGGTCCGAAACTTAAACGTAGCCAATAACTTACTTATTTTTGGATGGATTTTGAAATTATTTTGAAGAAATGTTAACCATCATGAGATGATGTGTCACGTGCAAACCCAGATCCGTACCTCCAAGGTCAAGGTCATACTTAGAGGTCAAAGGTCAAAAAAACGGGTCCGAAACTTAAATGCAGTCAATAACTTACTTATTTCTGAATGGATTTTAAAATTACTTTGAAGAAATATTAACCATCATGAGATGATGTGTCACGTGCAAACCCAGATCCGTACCTCCAAGGTCAAGGTCATACTTAGAGGTCCAAGGTAAAAAAAATGGTCGGTCAATAACTTTCTTATCTCTGGATGGATTTTGAAATTATTTGGCAGAAATGTTGGCCATCATGAGACAATCTGCCTCACACAAAACCAAGGTCCTTACCTACAAGGTCAAGGTCATACTTAGAGGTCAAACGTGAAAAAAGGGTCCAAAACTTAATCACGGTCAATAACTTTCTATTGATGAATACGAACAGACATATTTTCAGGCGGGGGCATCCGTGGCCTATGGACGCATTTCTAGTTTAAATTATTTTTCAGGGAAAATTAGACTTGACAGATGATTCACATGGAATATCAAGCCTCACTTTCTCTGAAAAATACCAAAAAAAAAAAAATGAAAATGATGTCTACAATTGTTATGATTGGCAATTTAAGGATTAGGTAGCAACCACACACAGCTGCTTTCAGATATATTTATCTTATTTTTCGATGAAAATCAGGCTTGACATTTCATGGCAGTTATCTTCCAGGAAGAAATACGAAATAGCCTGAGTGAGTGAGTGTTTGAGTTTTACGTCTCACCAATAGCTAAGGTCATACGGAGATGGGACCTCAGTTTAAAGACTCCTCTGAAAGTTTGCAGAAGCCCGGGATTGATCCTGAGACCCCTGGTTTGCATAGGCTTCTGAAATAGCCTGAAAATGGCAGCAAATTCTCGTGCCTTTCTCTAAAATCATAAGAAAAATATATATGTTTGAATGTCATGATTTGATTGGAATTATAACCCATATTCTGCTACATAAATTTATTCACACCCATTTACATTTCAACCTATCGAAATTTATTCATTCAAATGAGCAAACTGAATGACAAATAGTGTAGATCCTGATCAGATGGCTTCTTCTACGCTGTTTGAAAGCTAGGGGTTGTCATGAACAGGGGGATAAGGGTTTAGTCAGAAGCCATCTGATCTGGATCTACATGGTTTGAATTGAGGCAGTACATCCCCGTCAACACTATTTAGGTCATTTTGAAGATGTTGCTTCCAATTTGTGGGACTTCTACCTGACATTGAGATGAAATGACATCTCAGTCCCTGTAACCCAAACAAACCAAAGGGTTAATATGCATCGCTTCACTTTGCCTGGGCAGGCTTAGACCTATAAGCGGTTTACCAGTACTCATGTGCGGCCGGTTTTAGCTCTACGTGGAAGCATCATGCAGCCCAATCTATCAGTGCAAACTAATGCAAATCCTGACTGTTTTGGGCTTAAATTTTTAAGACGTACATCACTGGTAAAATTTCAGACAAAAACAAGTTTGGTTTCTTACAAATTGGATAAAATTACATGCATTGTCAGCTTGTTACTTCAACCATTTTCCTGCTGAATATTTTAATATGCCACACCCACTACTTATTATCAACCAATCAGATTACTTGATACAAATTACTGCAACAAATTCATAAACTGAATGACAAACAATGTAGATCCAGATCAGATGGCTTCTGAAGAAGCCATCTGATCTGGATCTACATTGTTTGAAAGATAAGGCATGTCCCGGCTCAGTAGGACAAGGGTTAAGAATCGCGTAGTAATATCTATCCTGTGCAGGATAGTGATGCGTCATACGAGACAGGTCAATGTTCGAAGAATATGGCATGCGCAGACAATGGAAATGGGCTTTTCACAAAGTTTGGACTTAATGGAATCTTCCTCACTGGGTATAGCACTGAGTCCATTTCGAAATTTAGGGGTCTGAGGTTGTATAAGTAATAGAAAGTAGTTGTGCTTTTTGCAAACAGTGGAAGCACAGATGAAAGTCTGATCTGGGGCTGCGCTGTTTGCCATGTTACCCATCTTGGGATTGACTACTTCATCACAAAAACATGCCTATATAAATTTGACCCCCTTAAACCCCACTTTTATATAGTAAAACTGGGGTTTGCAGGGGTATACATTATTTTTCTTATTTCTGCTCAAAAACATAGATTGTGGGTACTTGTTGGAACCGCCTCGATGAGGCGGTTCTAACGAGTACCTACAATCTATATTTTGAGCAGAAATAAGAAAAATATCACAATTATTCATCCTAAAATTTTTATTTTTTCGGCGATAAAGGTTACAATGTATTTGTATAGGCCTGTTTTCGTAATGAATAGAAAGTGGTTGTGCTTTTTGCGAACAGTGGAAGCACTGATGAAACATCTGATCTGGGGCTGCACTGTTTGCCAGGTTACCCATCTTGGGGTTGCCTGCTTGAAGTTATCATACCATAAAACTCCTAAAATTTTGGATGCCTTTAGTGCTTGCTGTAATTGTCCTAAAAGTGTAACAAATTTGTTTCACGATCCAGCAAGGAGTACAAAAGGTGCAGATTGAATGGCGAACAGTGTGGACCCTGATCAAACTATCTGGGTCTGCACTATTTGCTCAGGCCTATCTGTCCAAATACTTTGGATCATTATGGTGTATGGGTTTAGGGTCAAATTCTGTCATGTTTTGTTTTTTGGTGGGGTGAGGGGGGTGGGTGGATGGAAGGGGTGGGGGGGGGGGGTGCTTTCAAGATTATTTCACTTGTTTCAAGCCTACCATTAATCAGAGGTGGGCAAAAACCAGAGTGCCCGGAGAAAATACACCTGATCTCTCATTCCAGAGCTTGGTCTGAGCAAGATAGCTAAAGAGACAGTGGCCATGGAGGTTCTGTCGCACTGTTGGTAATTTGCAATAATTTAGATGGCACCACATTCAATTTCATGTTAATTTCACTGGGGCGTAGAATTGCTTGTTTTGATGAACAAGCACTGGTGATTTTAACATCCCTGTCAACTCTACTTAGGTCTTATTGAGCCAGTCAGATTACCTTAATCACACTTATCCTAGATAGGTTTATACATAATTGTTTTACCAGTACAGTGCACAATCCTCTTTAACCCTTCTCTTGCTGAATATTCATTTAAGCCACACCCATTTCTGTATATCAACCAATCAAATTACTTGATGTAATTTATTGCTACAAGTTCATACAAGTTCAGAAGCCATCTGATCTGGATCTACACTGTTTCCAAAGATAGGGGTTGTCTTGAACAGCAGAAGAGTTAAACTATTGCATTAGCAGAAAGGAGAGAATTTCATGATCAATTTCTACAAAAGAGAGGTGTCGACGGTGAGGATCAAACCCATGACCTCCTTATCACCAGTGGAATGGGTATCCAACTGAGAAACAGGCTGGCTGCTCCAATGAAGTCTGATCTGGGTCCACACTGTTTGCAATATGGACTTTTAACCCTTATCCTGCTGAATATTTTGATTAGCCACACCCATTTCTGACTGTCAGCCAATCAGATTACATGATATATATATAATGTTTTTGTTCAAATTCACAAACTGAATGACAAACAGTGTAGATCCTGATCAGATGGCTTCCGAAGAAGCCATCTGATCTGGATCTACACTTTTTTTTCTAAGGCAGGGGTTGTCGTGAACAACATGATAAGGGTTAAAGTAACCAGCAGACAACAAAGCAGACGACAATTCTTGTGGTTGTTATTAATAGATTTTAACCCTTATCCTGCTGTTCACGACAACCCCTACCTTTGCAAACAGTGCAGATCCAGATCAGATGGCTTCTTCAGATCAGGATCTACACTGTTTGGCATTCAGTTAATGAATTTGTAGCAATAAATTACTTCAAGTAATCTGATTGGTTCAAAGTCAGAAATGGGTGTGGCTAAACTGAATATTCAGCAGCAATCACCCCAGTACCCTGTGGGCTCTTCTGATTTACATTTCAGACCAGTCCATTTAAAACTAAAATGGTAACTTTTCAAGGTCTGGGTTAACATTGGGAATGAACAAATTTATTTGAACTAATTAAACTTGTATTTTGTCCCAATAAAAAAAATAGATTTGTCAAAAAAAAAAAAAAAAAAAGGTGAACTACGTGATTAACATAATGTTTATACAGAAGTTATTGCAATAGATGATCAGTTAAAATCACTTTAAATTTGCAACTTCACCTTTTCACCCTGAGGCAGTTCCTGATTTTGAATTTGAAACAGAATTAAATACTGTGGAGTGTACAAGATTTTTCTGGACCAAACTAGCTAGTTTCGGCCAGTTATGCCTCATCAGTGACCCTCAAAAATTACTCAAAATCAGCAGTGAAATCAATGATCCCAAAGAACTAGAAAACCTTTTTAAGGGGAATGGAGTACACCTTCAGGGGAGGCAACTCCTGCAAAAGTATTTTTGTCTCCCATGTCAAAGGGGTCAACTCTTAAAGGAAAGAAATTCTTTACCCTTTTTCAGTGGGACAGGGCTTATAGAAAAGCGAATAGTAAGTCCCGAAAGTTGTCTCCCTTTGAAAAATGGCCGATAATGTACCAGTTGTTCCCATTTCCCTTAAAAGGTTTCAGTTTTTAGCTCACCTGGGCCGAAGGCTCCAGGGGAGCTTATAGTATAGTGGGTCGTCCGTCGTCCATCCACACTTTTGAGCAGCTATATCTCTGTATCCTGCAGGCTGATCTCAATCATTTCTCATCTGTAGCATGCTTCTGGTGGGGCATTGATGACATAAACTTTTTTTCGAAATCGCTCTAAAACTTTGGTTCCTATGGTACCAAGGTCCCATAGACTTACTATGGGAAAATGCTTGTCATCACCGTAGTGCCTTCAGTTTTGATCGGATCTTCCTGAAACTTATATGTAAGGTGACTGGGTATAAAAACTCAGATGATTTCGAAAACCGGCCAAGTCGGCCCAATTATCATAGAGTTACGTCCCTTTGATTGCTGAAAATACCAATTTTCGACCTTGTCATCACTGTAGCCCCTTCAGTTTTGATCGGATCTTTTTGAAACTTATATGTAATGTGGCTGGGGATAAAACCTCGGATGAGTTCGAAAACTGACCAAGTCGGCCCATTAATCATAGAGTAACGTCCCTTTGATTGCTGAAAATGCTGATATTTGACCTTGTCATCACTGTAGCCCTTTCAGTTTTGATCGAATCTTTCTGAAACTTATATGTAAAGTGGCTGAGGATAAAATCTAGGATGAGTTCGAAAACCAGCAAAGTTGGTCCATTTATCACAGAGTAATGTCCCTTTGATTGCTGAAAATGCCAATTTTTGACCTTGTCATCACCGTAGCCCTATCAGTTTTGATCGGATCTTTCTGAAACTTATATGCAAGGTGGCTGGGGATAAAACCTCGGATGAGTTCGCATACCAGCAAAGGGGGCCTATTTATCATAGAGTAAGGTCCCTTTGATTGCTGAAAATGTTGATTTTTGACCTTGTCATCACTGTAGCCCCTTCAGTTTTGATCGGATCTTTCTGAAACTTATATGTAAGGTGGCTGGGGATAAAACCTCGGATGAGTTTGAAAACCGGCCAAGTTGCCCCATTTGCTATATAGTTACGTCCCTTTGATGGCTGAAAATGTCAATTTTTTACCTTGTCATCACCGTTTTGATCTAATCTTTCTGAAACCTATATGTAAGGTGAATGGAGATAAAACCTAGGATGAGTTGGAATACCGGCCAAGTTGGCCCATTTATCATAGAGTTACGTCCTTTTGATTGCTGAAAATGCCAATTTTTGACCTTGTCATCACGGTAGCCCCTTCAGTTTTGATCGGATCTTTCTGAAACTTATATGTAAGGTGGCTGGTGATAAAATCTTGGATGAGTTCGAAAACAAGCCAAGTCAGCCCATTTATCGTAGAGTTATGTCCCTTTGATGGCTGAAAATGTTGATTTTTGACCTTGTCATTACCGTAGCCCCTTCAGTTTTGATCAGATTTTTCTGAAACTAATATGTAAGGTGGCTGGGGATGAAACCTCGGATGAGTTCGAAAACTGGCCAGGTCGGCTCATTTATTTTAGAGTAACATCCCTTTGATTGCTAAAAATGCCAAATTTTGACCTTGTCATCACCGTAGCCCCTTCAGTTTTGATCGGATTTTTCTGAAACTCATATGTGAGGTGGCTGGGAATGAAATCTTGGATGAGATGGCCAAGTCTGATCGGATCTTTCTGAAACTTACATGTAAGGTGGCTGGGAATAAAACCTCGGGTGAGTTCGAATACCGGCCAAGTCGGCACATTTATCATAGAGTGACGTGCCTTTGATTGCTGAAAATGCCTATTTTCGACATTGTCATCACTGCTGCCCCTTAAGTTTTGAACGGATCTTGATGAAACTTACAAACAAGGAAGTCAGGCAGAAAGCTTGGAGGAGTTTGAAAACTTGTTAGCTCACCTGTCACGTAGTGACAAGGTGAGCTTTTGTGATCACATTTTGTCCGTCGTCCGTGCGTGCGTCCGTAAACAATTTGTTGTCCGCACGATAGCATCTTCATTTATGATTTGATTTTAACCAGACTTGCACACAACTTGTACCCCCATGAGATCTAGGTTCCTTTCTTGAACCAGCCATATCCCATCATGTGTTACTGAGTTATGGCCCCTGAAAGGGCAAAAATTGCCTATTTTGGTCTTGTCCGCAGGATAGCATCTTCATTTATGATTTGATTTCAACCAGACTTGCACACAACTTGTACCACCATTAGATCTGGGTTCCTTTCTTGAACCAGCCATATCCCATCATGTGCTACAGAGTTACGGCCCCTGAAAGGGCAAAAATTGCCTATTTTGGTCTTGTCCGCACGATAGCATCTTCATTTATGATTGGATTTTAACCAGACTTGCACACAACTTGTACCCCCATGAGATCTAGGTTCCTTTCTTGAACCAGCCATATCCCATCATGTGTTACGGAGTTACGGCCCCTGAAAGGGCAAAAATTGCCTATTTTGGTCTTGTCCGCACGATAGCATCTTCATTTATGATTTGATTTTAACCAGACTTGCACACAACTTGTACCCCCATGAGATCTGGGTTCCTTTCTTGAATCAGCCATATCCCATCATGTGCTTCGGAGTTACGGCCCCTGAAAGGGCAAAAATTGCCTATTTTGGTCTTGTCCGCACGATAGCATCTTCATTTATGATTTGATTTCAACCAGACTTGCACACAACTTGTACCACCATGGGATCTGGGTTCCTTTCTTGAATCAGCCTTATCCCATCATTTGCTTTGGAGTTACGGCCCCTGAAAGGGCAAAAATTGCCTATTTTGGTCTTGTCCGCACGATAGCATCTTCATTTATAATTTGATTTTAACCAGACTTGCACACAACTTGTACCACCATGGGATCTGGGTTCCTTTCTTGAACCAGCCATACCCCATTATGTGTTACGGAGTTACGGCCCCTGAAAGGGCAAAAATTGTCTATTTTGGTCTTGTCTGCATGATAGCTGTTTCATTTATGATTTGATTTTAACTTAACTTGCACACATTTTGTACCACCACAAAATATCTCGGTTAAGATCGAATATGGGTCATGTTGGGTCAAAAAGTAGGTCAGTAGGTCAAATCAGGAAAAAAACCTTGTGAAGACACTAGAGGCCACAGTTTTGGTCCGATCATCATCAAACTAGCCCAGAATGATCATCTTGACAATATCTCAGTCACGTTTGAATATAGGTGTTGTCGGGTCAAAAAGTAGGTCATTAGATCAAATCATAGAAAAACCTTCTGAACACACTAGAGGCCACAATTTATGTCCAATCATCATCAAACTTGCTCAGAATGATCATCATGATAATATCATAGTCACGTTCGAATATGAGTCATGTTGGTTCAAAAAGTAGGTCAGTAGGTCAAATCATAGAAAAACCTTGTGAACACACTAGAGGCCACAGTTTTGGTCCAATCATCATCAAACTTGCTCAGAATGATCATCTTGATAATATTTTGGTCACCTTCGAATATGGGTCATGGCAGGTCAAAAAGTAGGTCAGTAGGTCAAATAAGAGAAAAACCTTGTGAACACACTAGAGGCCACATTTTTGCTCCAATCATCATCGAACTTGCTTGGAATGATAGTCTTGACAATAGTTGGTCAAATTCGAATAAGGGTCATTTCAGGTCAAGAAGTAGGTCAGTAGGTCAAATCATAGAAAAACCTTGTGAACACACTAGAGGCCACAGATTAGGTCCGATCATCATCAAACATGCCCAGAATGATCATCTTGACAATATCTGAGTCATGTTCAAATATTGGTCATGTCGGTCCAAAAGGTAGGTCAGTAGATAAAATCATAGAAAAACCCTCTGAACACACTAGAGGCCACAGTTTTGGTCTGATCATCATCAAACTTGCTAAAAATGATCATTTGACAATATCTCAGTTAATTTTGAATGTGGGTCATATCTGGCCAGTAAGTAGGTCAGTAGGTCAGATTGCTGAAAAACCTTGTGTACACACTAGAGACCCCAGTTTTGGTCCGATCATCATCAAACTTGCTCAGAATGATCATCTTGACAATATCTGGGTCAAGTTTGAATATGGGTCATGTCGGGTCAAAAAGTAGGTCAGCAGGTCAAATCATAGAAAAAGTTTTGAACACTCTTAAAGGCCACAGTTTTAATCAAATCATCATAAAACTTGCTCAGAATGATCATCTGGACAATATCTCAGTTCAGTTCGAATATGGGTCATGTCAAATCAAAAAGTAGATCAGTAGGTTATTTTGTCATAACTTTTGAACTGTTTGAGATAGAGCCTTCATATATGGCATGTAGGTACCTTGTGACAAGGGCTTCCCACTCATATAAAGATTTGACCTGTGACTTTGACCTGTGACCTACTTTATCATAACTTTTGAACCATATGAGATAGAGCCTTCATAATTGGCATGTATGTTCCCTGTGACAAAGTTTTCCCAATCATTCAATTTTTTTTAGCCATGACCTTGACCTTTGACCTACTTTGTCATAACTTTTGGAGCATTTAAGATACAGCCTTTATATTTGGCATAAAGGTTCCTTCATAGGAGTGAGTGTTTGAGTTGAAGTCTCACCGAAAGCTAAGGTCATACAGTGATGGGACCTCTGTTTAAAAACCAATCTGAAAGTCTGGAGAAGCTTGTGATCGATACTGCTACCCCTGGTTTACAAGGCAAGTAACATGACCACAGTACCATGAAGGCTTCTAAACTTCATTGGAATGTTGTGTAGATGACCCTCTAGGAAAATAGCATAACAATTAACAAATGGTCACAAGAGCTAAAAAGAGAAAAAACATTGTAAATTTGCTTCAAATGCGAACTCCTTCTAAACCTTTGGGCCAATTGGATTTTAAACTTCACCGGAATGTTGCCTAGGTGACTCCCTACCAAAATAGTTAAACCATATTCCACTCCAATGAACAAGATGGCTGCCAGAGCTAAAAATAAAAAAATATCTTCAAATGACAATTCCCACTGTACTCTTGGGCCAATTTCATTCAAACTTTGAAGTAATGTTGCTTAGATGACCCTCTACCAAAAAGGCTAAAACAATCCCGCTCTGATGAAAAAAATGGCCACCGGAGCTAAAAATAGAAAAATATTGTAAATCTGATTCAAACGTGAACCCCTCCTAAACCCTAAGGCCAATTTGATTCAAACTTCACAGGAATGTTACCTAGGTTACTCCCTACCAAATAGGCTAAAATCACTGCTGATGGCCACCATAGCTAAAAAACGAATGTACTCGAGACAGTGACAGACAGGTGAGCGAACCAGGGCCCTGTGGGCCCTCTTGTTTTTGAACTTGTCATCACCATAGCCACTTCAGTTTAGATCGGATCTTCTTAGCAAGTCAGGAATAAAAGCTTGAATGAGTTTGAAAACCGGTGAGGTCAGCCTGTTTATCATAGAGTTACATTCTACTTGATTTTCAGAAAATGCTTACCCTGGCATCACCATGTCCTCCTATAAAGCCTTCAGTAAAGGTTGGCACTTCCTTATACTTTGAATCTGTTAGCTCAGGTGAGCGATACAGGACCAAGCTAGCTTGGTCCTCTTGTTCTTTGTGGTTTCTAAACCCAATGTCTGCTGGTAAGAGACCGCCTTTGGAACTGTTCAAAATTGGTCTAGACAATCCACTGAAATTCGAATGAGGACGGAGAAGGTAAGGCTGGCCCATTGGGGTGGGCTGCTTGGGGTGGGCTGCATGATGCTTCCACCCAGAGCTGAAAACAACCCGAACACAAGTACTGGTAAACCGTTTAGAGGATCTTAGCCTGCCCAGGCAAAGCGGTGCGAGTCAGCTCATCCATGCTTATAAACACTTGGTTTCATTGGACGGCAGGGCTTGAGATGTCATTTCATCTCAATGTCGGGTAAAAGTCCCACAAAATTGGAAGCAACATCTCCAAAATGACCTTTACAGTGTTGACGGGGACGTTAAACCTCAAATCAAACAGTGAAGTCAGTTTTGACGCAAGATAATTTTTCGATGGACAGTTCTCTCAGTCCATGGATTTTTCCTATCAGTTATCAGTACAAAATCAGTTATTTTTAATGACAGATTCTTTCTGTCATTCTTCGTCGTGCTGCATGTTTACAATTTTAACGTCCGAACTTCCGGCTTCCACTACTTTTGAAATATGACTCCGCGCAAATAGTCCGTTGTTTGTTGACTTTTCATGCTCGTTGTCTCAAAACTAATTTCTCATGGCATTATTTCCGCATTTTGATTACATTTTTTGTTTCATTTGTAATCAAAATACAAAAATGATATTTCTTAAATCACAAACAAATCGGGAAAAGTTAATTGAATATGCATAAGGAAAGTTCCCATTTTATACAGACGACCGCATAATGGGTCATTGGCGAATCTTGGAGGAGGCGTCCAACCACGGCCTTCACTGCGGGCTTCACTGTTGTCGAAAGTTAGCCCATTTATTTCCTAAATTAATTCCTGTATTTCTAGCTGACGCCCCTTAATTTAGAACCGGGATTTCGAAATGAAATCTTCGTCAGATAACTGATAATATTACATTCAGTACAAAATGGGTTATGATTAATTATATTTGTATCAATACGCCATTAAAGTACCTTTGTATATTTTTAGAAAAAAAAAAAAAAAACAATATGTATAGAGCTACAATCACTGAGTGCACACCATTTAAGTATCTAGATAAACTTTGAAAAATAAAGAAAATTGACCGTATAATAAGCTGTATTTAACTTTTGATTATTGGTCAAGCCGCTTTGTCTGGTCCTGACCCGCACAAAACAGTTACAGGCCAGGTTAAGATTTTACCCCTTCAACCCACGAGTTTCTCCAGTTCACTCTCCAGTCACTGAATTTGTACGCGTCCATTCTGCACATGTAAATTGGGTGTCTAGTCAATAGTCGTCAATAGCATGTCAAACCATGTAGAACCGAATGCGGTGTATCATTATGAGCCATCTCACCAGGTTCTACACTGTCTGCATCTGTAGGTACATACGTATCTGTACTTGGCTATAAAGGGCTGAAAGGGTACAGACTCATAACACAATTAAATGCGAAGTACGTGACGCTAGAAACTTCACCGTACGGTAGCAAGCCAGCAATAATAAACTCCTAACAGTTATCACTGTCCAATTCTGTTGTATAGGTCTAAATAACTGAACAGGTAAGCACAATGTTGTGATAAATAATTAGTCACATGCCGCAAAACTTCAAACATCGCACAAAAAGTGTTTTCCTTTATTGTAGCGCACGACATAAGGCAGGTTCTTGACTAAGCCGCGAAACACATCTCAGTCAACAAGTGTAAGCTTTTACAAGAAAGTTGCGGCTATGTGTTGTCATAAAACTGGCAACTATCTCAGCAGGCACATGTCGTAATTGTGACGTCACATCAACGTCGGTGCAACGTCATGACGTTGCATCGACGTTGATTTGACGTTGCCCTAGCGACGTGTGCCTGCTGGGTAGTCATTTGCATGTTGTTTTATTTTATAATGTCCAAGTAAAATGAAGATGAAAGTGTTTAACAGCCGATTCACCTCAGTTTTGTGAACCAAACTAAAAATCAGCACTCCAGCGTCATTATCCTTATCACTTAAGAAAGTAAATCTGAATTGCACGACCCGCAGAAAAGCGACCAACTGAAGTCGGTTGATTTTCTAAGAGTGCCCTAAAATCACCGTGTCATTCTGTCAGTCTGTCAGTCTGTCTGTCCGTCCGTAACCCGTTTGTGAAAATTGGTGATAGTGACTTAACCGCTTGGAATATTTAAACAATTTTTGTCAAACTGAAAGATATCAATGAGATCTAACCAATGAACTTGCGAAATATTACATTCCATTTAGTATAGCCTCGCTGAGGCGAAAAATGTGAAAATTTTCGAACTGCTTCTCCTCGGAAACCGTTGGGCCGATTGAAGTCAAATTTCATATGAAGCCTCTATGGGATGGGGGAAACCAAAATTTTCTCATGGGGTCCAGGTCACATGACCAAAATGGCCGCCAAGCCATATATGGTCTGTCTGTCTGTCCGTCCGTAAACCGTTTGTGAAAATTGGTGATAGTGACTTAACCGCGTGGAATATTTAAACAATTTTTGGCATACTGATAGATATCAATGAGATCTAACCAATGAACTTACGAAGTATTACATTCCATTTAGTATAGCCTCGCAGAGGCGAAAAATGTGAACATTTTCGAACTGCTTCTCTTCGGAAACCGTTGGGCCGATTGAAGTCAAATTTCATATGGGGCCTCTATGGGATGGGGGAAACCAAAATTTGCTCATGGGGTCCAGGTCACATGACCAAAATGGCCACCAAGCCATATACGGTAAAAAACCTTCAAAAATAGTCATCTCCAGAACCACTGGGCAGATTTCCACGAAACTGGATAAATAGCATCTGGGACGTAGGCCCATCATAAATTGCTAAAATGGTGACCCTGGGTTGACCTTGACCTTCTTTGTGTCTAGGTCAAACTTTGACACATATGCTTTTGTATTGGAAAAGTGAGAATGCATTTTATCCTGCAAACCATTCAGAATACAGTACTAAAGTATAAGATATATTTTGCTCCTTACGATAAGGCGCATTTATTTGGGGAGCCGTTTTAGGTCCAGGTCACATGACCAAAATGGCCGCCATACCCATATATGGTTACACTCATAAAGCTTAAAGCATCCGGCGGGTCGTGCACTTCAGCTGAAGCACTGGTTTTTCACAGAATCTGTCATTTCAGTGCCTTTTGGCGCTTTGATTTTTTTACATTTTTGCCCTTGCATCACCTGAATTGTGGTGCTATTTTTATTGTGGGTTACTTGGTGCACCTTGGTGCAGTGTCTGATGCACCCAAACAAACCATTTACAGTGAACCAGTGAGACCTAAAACCATTTCTCGGTTTGTAGGTCATTTTATTTTGTTAGCCAATTTAATATAGGCATACAGCACCCCTTTATAACACTGATGTTAGTGTCAAAGTGCAAACAACACCATGTCAATACATAGCTTACTGTAAAAATTCATAAAAATTCGGACACCTTGAGGACTTGCTGTAATTGTCCTAAAATTTTAACGGGTTTGTTTCGCGATCTAGCAAGGAGTCCAAAAAGTGGTGACGGAAATGCAAACAGTGTAGACCCTGATCAGGCTGCTCATTCAGGAGCAGTCTGATCTGGGTCTAGACTGTTTGCTTAGGCCAAACTTAACCCTTATCTTGCTGTTCACGACAAGCCCTATCTTTGCAAACAGTGTAGATCCAGATCAGATGGCTTCTGAAGAAGCCATCTGATCAGGATCTACACTGTTTGGCATTCAGTTTATGAATTTGTAGCAATAAATTGCATCAAGTAATTTGATTGGTTGATAGACAGAAATGGGTTGGTTGGTTGATTTGAGGTTTAACATCCCCGTCAACACTGTAAAGGTCATTTTGGAGACGTTGCTTCCAATTTCGTGGGACTTTTACCCGACATTGAGATGAAAGGACATCTCAAGCCCTGTCGCCCAATGAAACCAATAGGTTTATAAGCATGGACGGTCCGCCTCGCACCGCGGTTCCTGGACAGGCTTAGATCCTCTAAGCTGTATACCAGTACTAGTGTGCGGGCCGGATTCAGCTGTGCGTGGAAGCATCATGCAGCCCATATATTTCTCCAAGCCCCTATGGGTGTGGCTTAAATGAATATTCAGCAAGATAAGGATTAAGATCATGACATTACGGTATACAGAATAATGACCAAGCAGAAAATCCCATAAAATGCCAATCACGACATTTGTCGTCTGCTTTGCCGTCTGCCGGTTATCTTAAAAGTAATTTTCAGCAAACAGTGTGGACTCAGATCAAACTGTATGCAAAATATTTTTTAAAAGTTTGCAAAAAAAAATTCAGCAGACGACATAAACAGACTATTTTCTAGCAGATTTTTCCATCAAGAATAGAATAAAAAAAAAAAAATTGGCCTGACAACCCTTATATGACAAATGGACATGTCCAGCATATAGCAATGGAAGCGTCCACCAGTATACATTGGGCTATTTGTCATTTGACTGCTAGACGTGTCCTACAAGTACATATAGTTGGTATGCAAATCAAAAACATACTGCTGTCTATTTTTACACTGTCTGGGTTTTTCCAATATCAAGCTGCAAAATGGATCAGTCTGTGGTGGAACATGGACTCTTCCAGCCGACTTTTCAATGACACAGAAAATAGATGAATGGCTCCATTCTAGTGATCTCTCAATTAACTCAGTTAGAAATGATAACATCCTAAAATAGGTCTAACAGGTCAAACCGCAAAATCGTGTGAAATCGGTAGACTTTCCTCTTTATGTGACGTACACTACTTGGACTGTGACCAGACTTTGGAAGAGTCCAATTGTGTTCTAAAACGGAAATATTGGACTCTTCCCATGTAAAGTACACAAGGTTTTATATATAGGTTATTAAGCACATTCCAAAACAAGTGACTTATTATTCATTCTATTGTCATCCTTAGGTGCTGAACCAGGATATTAACAGATTGGAAGCCAGCTGATCAGGATCTACCGTAATGATTCTAAGTATTGGGACAGATAGGCCTAAGCAAACATGCAGAGCCAGATCAGACTGCTCCTGAAGGAGCAGTCTGATCAGGTTCTACACTGTTTGCCATTCCGTTTGCACCTTTTGGACTTCTTGCTAGATCATGAAACAAATTTGTTAAAATTTCAGGACAATTACAGCAAGTCCTCAAAGTGTCCGAATTTTTAGGATTTTTTACCCTATTCAACTCCATGGTAAAAATTGTTTCTGAGTTGAGTAGGGTTCTGAATGGAGACTTGGACCATAACCCATTGTATACTAGTGGACTTTTCCATTGCTATATGTTGGACAAATCCATTTGCCATATAAGGGGTGTCTCGCCTATTTTTTTCATTTTTATTCTCTTTTTGATGGAAAATGCTGTTGGCTCTGATCAGATGCTGCATTCTGCAGTGTCTGATCTGGGCCTGCACGGTTTGCCAAGGTACTCCTTTAGAGGTTCTACGCATACAGTGGGTTAAATTCCACCAGTACTTGAGCCAACAATGTGGTCCTTGATCAGACGCTGTGTTCTTTAGTGTACGATCTGAGTCTAAACTGTTCCAGGTTTTACAGCTAACCCTCCTTTGATGTCCCAGCCAGAATACTGTAAAAATCCTAAAAATTGGGACACCTTGAGGACTTGCTGTAGTTCTCCTAAAATTTTAACAAATTTGTTTCATGATCCAGCAAGGAGTCCAACATGCAAATGGAAAGGCAAACAGTGTAGACCCTAATCAGGAACAGTCTGATCTGGGTCTGCACCATTTGCTTAGGCATGTCTGTCCCAATACGTATGATCATTACGGTAACTCATTAATGGGGCCCCACCGAAGTATATTGGGCTGCATGGTGCATTCATGCAGAGCTGAAACTGAAACGTTGTATGTCTGCCCAGGAAAAGTGATGCGAGTAGGACCATTACTTCAACCGTAGTGGTTTCTTTTTGGGACGTAGGGCTTGAGAAGTCTTTTCACCTCACTGTCAGTTGAAAGTCCCACAAAATCAAAAGCAACGTCTCCAAAATCACCTAAAAAGTATTGATAGGGACCCTGCTATAAATAAATGTTACCTCTTTCTTTGCAGTCAGATGAACTAAGCAGGCAGGGAATTTTGTACTTAGTACTATTGCTTTGATTGATAAACAACTGACCAATAAAAAAAAGAAAAAGGGTCTGACTGTGTAGGAGAATATAAGAATCTTAAATGGGTGTGAGGGGTGGATGGAAAAATCCGCCCCGAGGGACACTGTCCGGCATCACGAGGCTTGCCGAGTGATGCCGGACAGTGATCCCGAGGGACAGATTTTTCTATCCACCCCTCACACCCATATTGGATTCTTTTTCTTGCATACCTTCCATTTCTTAAAGCGGATTTTTAATGCTGCACCAACGTCCGCCATATTGTGTTGACACTGCAGGAATGTTTAGTGACGTTGCTGTGACGTCAACCTTAACGACGGCGCATACGAGGTCGTAATCAACCAGTGCATTTATCAAACACGCGATTATATTCGATTTTGGGTCGGAACAACAGGGCCAGAACATAAATTTCTTGCACACCAGACAAGGAAATCCGTGATTTTACCCTGGGATAGAAATTTATGTTCTGACCCTGGTGTTCCGACCCCAAATCGAATATAAATGCGTGTTTGATAAATGCACTGGTTGATTACAACCTCATGCTTGGCGTCGTCATGCGTGATGTCACTAAACATTCCTGTTGTGTCAGTACAAAATGACGTCGGTAACCGAAGTGACAGCAGCATAGAAATGGAAGGTATGCAAGAAAATGAATCCAATATGGGTGTGAGGGTGGATAGAAAAATCCGTCCCTCGGGATCACTGTCCGGCATCACTCGGCAAGCCTCGTGATGCCGGACAGTGTCCCTCGGGACGGATTTTTCCATCCACCCCTCACACCCATATAAGATTCTTATATTCTATCCCAGGGTAAAATCGTGGATTTCCTTGTCTGGTGTGCAAGAATGAAAGAATACATCATGTACACAGGTGTGTTAGAAGCCTCTGTGGGGTAGTGGTTATGCTACTTGCCTCATAAACCAGGGGTTGTGGGTTCAATCCCGGGCTTCTCTAGACTTTCTGATGCCGAGGTCCTATCTCTTACGACCTCAACTGTTGGTTGGACGTACACAGGAATGTTACCCGTACGTTTGGAAATAATGAGATTGTTTAATTTTACTAACATGGTTTCTTCTGTGGACCCCAACATTAGCCTTAACCCATTGTATGCCGGGGAAAATCCCCTAAAGGGGTACCTTGTCAAACAGTGCAGGCCCAGATCAGATGCCGCAGAATGCGGCGTCTGATCAGGGTCTGCACTATTTGCTAAAAGAATCTTCCATCAGAAGTAGAATAAAAATATGGGCCTGACACCCCTTACATGATAAATGGACTTGTCCAATATATAGCAGTGGAAGAGTCCACTAACATACAATGAGATAATTATATGGAGATTATAGTGTATCATTACCCTTATTTATTATTAAATCGGGCAGTATTGTGACTAAACTTGTCTTCATTTTATCTGGGACACTAGAATTCGGACATTTGTCCCCAGTGGGACCCATTTACGCCCCCACATCCCTATTTCTATGCTTTTTATCTGACATGTTTTGATCCTGGTGACCTAGAAGGTGACCGAGAAAACATGACCAGCAATTGTAATGAATATGTATAGGTTCAAAAAATAGATCATCCATTGATATTGAGCAAATCTTGTATACTATAGGTTGAAAAATAGATCAGCCCACTTGATTGACACATTAGACCTTGGAGTGCTGATCACCACTAGCAGTTGCAGACAGCATTGTTTAAGTTTTTTTTTTGGGGGGGGGGGGTGTGTTTTACACATATTTTCTGGACAAATAAGTCTTGACATTACATTACATGAAATGTCAAGCCTTATTTTCTGGATGGTCAGTCTATTCTAAAAATGTCTGCAGCACCTTCTTCTGAAATTGAGGTTTAATGTCCCCGTCAACACTGTATAGGTCATTTTGGAGACGTTGCTTCCAATTTTGTGGGACTTTTACCCGACACCGAGATGAAATGACTTCTCAAGCCCTGTCTCCCAATGAAGTAAATAGGGTTTATAAGCAGGGACGGTCCGACTCGCACCGCTTTGCCCTGGCAGGCTCAAAGCAGTTTCCAGTACTTGTGCAGTCGATTTCAGCTCTGCGTGGAAGCATCATGCAGCCCATCTATTTCTTCAAGCCCCAATGGGCTTGGGCTAGTTAAGAAGCAGACCAGCCCCAGATGAGACACCAAAGAAAGATCAGTCACCTCAGAATGTTGTGTATGACCTGGATCTGCAGTTTCCTTTGATGTACAGGATTTTTTTTTTTTTAAACCTTTTTGTTTTTGTACCAAATTGAATCTTCCTCCTTAATATAGCAGGATTCCATTTCAAAATTCAGGGGTTGTATTTTTCATCATAATTTATTTGCAAAATGGCTGAACTTTTTGCGAACAGTGTAGGCCCTGATCAGACGCCGCGTTCTGCGGCGTCTGATCTGGGCCTGCACTGTTTGCCGACCCGTTTTGGGGTTTCTTGTACAAAATGGGTTAAACTTCCAAAGGTGAAGGAGTTTGTTTGGCATTGAAGGGTAATGTATATAAGTGACATTTTTCCCCATAGTCACCAATACTTATTGGCCCCGCCTTGACCTCTTTCTAGTCAGACATGGAGATGACATAATATATAGTGACTGATACAGTTCTAATTATTTTTTCAGGAAAATAGTACTTGTGCACCGAAATAGTACACAGTGCACTTCCTTAACCCTTATTTAGCTGAATGGAATCTTCCTGGAGTCCATTTCAAAAATTTAGGAGTGCCAGGTTTGGGTTGGTTGGTTGATTTGTGGTTTAACATCCCCGTCAACACTGTAAAGATCATTTTGGAGACGTTGCTTCCAATTTTGAGGGACTTTTACCCGACATTGAGATGAAATGACATCTCAAGCCCTGTTGCCCAATGAAACCAATAGGGTTTATTAGCCTTGCACCGCGGTTCCTGGACAGGCTTAGATCCTCTAAACGGTTTATCAGTACTAGTGTGTGGGCTGGTTTCAGCTCTGCGTGGAAGCATCATGCAGCCCATATATTTCTTCAAGCCCCAATGGGCGGGGGCCAAGCCAGGTTGGGGTATTTTTTGTAATTTATCTAGAAAATGGCTGATTTTTTAGCTCACCTGAGCACGAAGTGCTCAAGGTGAGCTTTTGGGATCAGTCTTTGTCCGTCGTCCGTGCGTGCGTGCGTCCGTCGTCAACTTTTGCTTTAAACAACTTCTCCTCCAAAACTGCTGGGCAGATTTTGATCTAATTTCACAGGAATGCTCCTTGGGTGATCCTCTACCAAAATTGCTCAAACTGTTCCGCTCGGGTGAACAAGATGGCCGCCAGAGCTAAAAATAGAAAATTCTTTAAACGACTTCTCCTGCTTAACCAGTGGATGGATTTTGAAATTGTTTCACAGGAATGTTCCTTGGATGACCCTCTACCAAAATTGCTCAAACCGTTCAGCTCGGGTGAACAAAATGGCCGCCAGAGCTAAAAATAGAAAAACCTTTAAACAACTTCTTCTCCTTAACCAGTGGATCGATTTTGAAATTATTGCACAGGAAGGTTTCTTGGGTGCCCCTCTACCAAAATTGCTCAAACCATTCCGCTCGGGTGAACAAAATGGCCACCAGAGCTAAAAATAGAAAAACCTTTAAAGGACTTCTTCTCCTTAACCAGTGGATGGATTTCGAAATTACTTGACAGGAATGTTCCTTGGGTGACCCTCAACCAAAATTGCTCAAACCGTTCCGCTCGGGTGAACAAAATGGCCACCAGAGCTAAAAATAGAAAAAGCTTTAAACACCTTTTTCTCCTTAACTAGTGGATGGATTTTGAAATTACTTCACAGGAATGTTCCTTCGGTGACCCTCTACCAAAATTACCCAAACCGTTCCGCTCGGATCAACAAAATGGCCGCCAGAGCTAAAAATAGAAAAAGCTTTAAACGACTTTTTCTCCTTAACCAGTGGATGGATTTTGAAATTATTACACTGGAATGTTCCTTGGGGGATCCTCTACCAAAATTGCTCAAACAGTTCCGCTAGGGTGAACAAAATGGCCACCAGAGCTAAAAATAGAACAAACCTGTAAACACCTTCTACTCCTTAAACAGTGGATGGATTTTGAAATTATTTCGAAGGAATGTTCCTTTGGTAAACCTCTACAAAAATTGCTCATACTGTTCCCCTCGGGTGAACAAAATGGCCGCCAGAGCTAAAAATAGAAAAACCTTTAAACGACTTCTTCTCCATAACCAGTGGATGGATTTTGAAATTATTTCACAGGAATGTTTGTTTGGTGACCCTCTACCAAAATTGCTCATACTGTTCCGCTCGGGTGAACAAAATGGCCGCCAGAGCTTAAAATAGAAAAACCTTTAAACGACTTCTCCTTTACCAGCGGATGGATTTTGAAATCACTTAACAGGAATGTTCCTTGGGTGGCCCTCCACCAAAATTGCTCAGACTGTTCAGCTCGGGTTAACAAAATGGCCGCCAGAGCTAAAAATAGAATAACCTTCAAACGCACTTTTCTCCTTCACCAGTGGATGGATTTTGAAATTATTTCACCAGAATGTTCCTTGGGTGACCCTCTACCAAAATTGCTCAAACCGTTCCGCTCAGGTCAACAAAATGACCGCCAGAGCTAAAAATAGAAAAACCTTTAAATGACTTCTCCTTAACAAGTGGATGGATTTTGAAATTATTTCACAGGAATGTTCCTTCGGTGACCCTCTACCACAATTGCTCAAACCGTTCTGCTCGGTTGAATAAAATGGCCACCAGAGCTAAAAATAGAAAAAACTTTAAACAACTTCTTCTCCTTAATCCGTAGATGGATTTTGAAATAACTTTACAGGAATGTTCCTTGGGTGACCCTCTACAAAAAGTGCTCAAACCATTCTGCTCTGGTGAACAAGATGGCTGCCAGAGCTAAAAATAGAAAAACCTTTAAACGACTTCTTCTCCTTAACCAGTGGATGGATTTTGAAATTACTTGACAGGAATGTTCCTTGGGTGACCCTCCACCAAAATTGCTCAAACTATGCCGCTCTGGTGAACAAAACCTTTAAACAACTTCTTTTCCTTAACCAGTGGATTGATTATGAAATTATTTGACAGGAATGAGGTTTGAGGTTTTTAGCTGTGGTGGCCATCATGCTCAGTTAAGCAAAATATTTTTAGCAATTTTGTTAGAGGGTCACTCATGGAACATTCCTTTAAAATTGCTTCCTTTTAGAGACAGATGTCTTTTGAAATTTTTGGCCCCCACCCACCTTGGCTGCAAGGTGCTTCTACAGGAGTTTTGGTAAACCACTTTGAAGGTTTTAGCCTGTCTAGGCAAAGTGGTGCAAGTGGAACCATCAATACATTTAAACCCCATTGGTTTCATTGGGCGGCAGGGCTTGAGATGTCATTTCATCAAAAATGACTTCTACTTCTCAAAATGTCTTCTACTTTATATATTACCCACAATTCCGTTTGTACAATAGGATCAGGTGAGCGATCCAGGGCCATCATGGCCCTCTTGTTTTTTGTTGCCAACAGTGGACGCAGATGATCCAGGCCTCGACTGTTAGTCAGTGAGTGTCTTGATTTGGGGGTTCCCGTCTCCAACATAGCACACTCAGTAGCACAGCCTTTCCATAAAGAACAGAATGTAACGTCTGATCAAGGTCTACAATTTTAGCTAAAAAAAATACAGGATTTTTTGCTCAAGTTACAACAAATAAAACCAGGCAGCAAACCCCTGATATTGGAAATGGACTTGTCAAAGCCATTAAGTGGCAGATTCTTCCGTAATGGGACAGACAGGCATAAGCAAACAGTGCAGACCCAGATCAGACTGCCCATGAAAGATCAGTCTGATCATGGTCTACACTGTTTGCCATTCTGTCTGCACTTTTTTGACTGCTTGCTAGATCAAGGAACTAATTTGTTAAAATTTTAGGAGAATAACAGCAAATTCTCAGTGTCCAAATGTTTAGGATTTTTACGGTAAATTGGGTTGTACCTACCATCGTGTAAACAAGTCCGTGAAATAAAGACCCCCTAAACCCCAATTTATACAGAGAAAATTGGGTTTACGGGGATAAACATTATTTTCATAATTTCTACTCCAAGACATAGGTTGTGGGTACTCGTTAGAACCGCCTCAATGAGGCGGTGCTAACGAGCACCCAAAACCCATGTTTGGAGTATAAATAAGAAAAATAGAACAAATTTTCATCAGAAATTTACCTGTTTTGAGCTATGAAAAAATGCACTGTATAACACGGATGTGTTATCACAATGACAGGCTTCAACCTCAACCCATGATTATGATGAGTAAAACAAGTGTATGCCAAAAATTAGTCATACAGTGTCAACTACCCATAAACAAAAAATAAATGCCTATCGGCACTCTGGATAAATATTGTATAACTATGACCTAGAACCCCCTCACACACACGCACCACACACAACTTTTTCTCTAAATGGTGCTTCCCAGGGTGGTGGTAGGTAGTTGGGTGAGGCAAAGGTCCCAGGGTGGTTCTGTATCTTGTGCCACTGGGGCAGCTTGGCCTGTTGTCCTTGCAGCAGGTATGGAATGTTATTATTTATTCAGTTTCTACACTTCCATTCAGTCCGCTCCAGGGAACGGGAGGTCACGGGTTCGATCCCGGGCCGCGACATACCAAAGTCCTTAAAAAATGGTACTAGCTGCTCCTCGCTTGGCACTCAGATTTACAGGGTAGAGCTAGGACTGGTTGACCCAGTGTTAGGATAATGTGACTGGGTGTGGTATCATGTAATGTGTCTGGGACAGGATACTTCAGTGAGGCAGCACTATAAAAGTGAGCATTGAGCTCTCTGTCGCAACCAGAAACCGTCGTGATATGACTGAAAAATTGTTGAAAGCGACGTTAAACCCAAATTCACACACACTCAACCAACCAACCATTCAGTCAGACACTCCGCCAACCCGGTTGTCCCCTTATTTCATCTGTAATATCTCTTCTTGATGTGTCATTTCAATCAATTTCCCAGTCACCCATTGTCATATACTACTATTGTTATATGTTGGACAAGTTTATTTGTCGTGTAAGGGGTGTTGGGTTAATTTTTAGCTCACCTAAGCACGAAGTGCTCAAGGTGAGCTTTGGGGATCGGTCTTTGTACGTCGTCCGTGCGTGCGTGCGTCCGTCGTCAACTTTTGCTTTAAACAACTTCTTCTCCAAAACTGCTGGACAGATTTTGATCTAATTTCACAGGAATGCTCCTTGGGTGATCCTCTACAAAAATTGCTCAAACTGTTCTGCTCGGGTGAACAAGATGGCCGCCAGAGCTAAAAATAGAAAAACCTTTAAACAACTTCTCCTGCTTAACCAGTGGATGGATTTTGAAATTATGTTACAGGAATGTTCCTTGGATGACCTTCTACCAAAATTGCTCAAACCGTTCCGCTCGGGTGAACAAAATGGCCGCCAGAGCTAAAAAATAGAAAAACCTTTAAATGACTTCTTCTCCTTAACCAGTTGATGGATTTTGAAATTATTGCACAGGAATGTTCCTTGGGTGCCCCTCTACCAAAATTGCTCAAACCGTTCTGCTAGTGTGAACAAAATGGCCGCCAGAGCTAAAAATAGAAAATCCTTTAAACGACTTCTTCTCATTAACCAGTGGATGGATTTTGAAATTATTGCACAGGAATGTTCCTTGGGTGCCCCTCTACTAAAATTGCTCAAACCGTTCCGCTCGGGTGAACAAAATGGCCACTAGAGCTAAAAATAGAAAAACCTTTAAAGGACTTCTTCTCCTTAACCAGTTGATGGATTTCGAAATTACTTCACAGGACTGTTCCTTGGGTGACCCTCTACCAAAATTGCTCAAACGGTTCCGCTTGGGTGAACAAGATGGCCGCCAGAGCTAAAAATAGAATAACCTTTAAACGACTTTTTCTCCTTAACCAGTGGATGGATTTTGAAATTATTTCATAGGAATGTTCCTTTAGTGAACCTCTACCAAAATTGCACATACCATTCCGCTCTGGTGAACAAAATGGCCGCCAGAGCTAAAAATAGAAAAACCTTTAAAGGACTTCTTCTCATTAACCAGTGGATGGATTTTGAAATTATTGCACAGGAATGTTCCTTGGGTGCCCCTCTACTAAAATTGCTCAAACCGTTCCGCTCGGGTGAACAAAATGGCCACTAGAGCTAAAAATAGAAAAACCTTTAAAGGACTTCTTCTCCTTAACCAGTGGATGGATTTTTAAATTACTTCACAGGAATGTTCCTTTGGTGACCTTCTAACAAAATTGCTCAAACCGTTCGGCTCGGGTGAACAAGATGGCCGCCAGAGCAAAAAATAGAAAAAAACTTTAAACGACTTCTTCACCTTAACTAGTGGATGGATTTTGAAATTACTTCACAGGAATGTTCCTTGGGTGACCCTCTACCAAAATTGCTCAAACTGTTCCGCTCGGATGAACAAGATGGCCACCAGAGCTAAAAATAGAATAACCTTTAAACGACTTCTACTTAACCAGTGGATGGATTTTTAAATTATTTCACTGGAATGTTCCTTTGGTGACCCTCTACCAAAATTGCTCAAACAGTTCCGCTCGGGTGAACAAAATGGCCACCAGAGCTTAAAATCGAAAAACCTTTAAACGATTTCTTCTCCTTAACCAGTGGATGGATTTTGAAATTATTTCACAGGAATGTTCATTTGGTGACCCTCTACAAAAATTGCTCCTGTTCTGCTCAGGTGAACAAAACGGCCGCCAGAGCTTCTCCTGCTTAACCAGTGGATGGATTAATAGCCCTGGGGCCAAAAACAGCCCGGCCCATGGCCCACTGGTTTTACATAGGCTTATATAGGGAAAACCTTTAAAAATCTTCTTGTCTGAAACCAGAAGGCCAAGGTCTTTGAAATTTGGTGTATAGCTTCGTCTAGTGGACAGCTACCAACATTGTCCAAATAATAGCCCTGGTGCCAAAAACAGCCCCGCCCCGGGGCCCACTGGTTTTACATAGGCTTATATACGGAAAACCTTTAAAAATCTTCTTGTCTGAAACCAGAAGGCCCAGGTCTTTGATATTTGGTATGAAGCTTCATCTAGTGGACCTCTACCAAGATGGTTCAAATTATAGCCCTGGGGCCCAAACCGGCCCCGCCCCGGGGCCCACTGATTTTACATAGGCTTATATTGGGAAAACCTTTAAAAATCTTCTTGTCTGAAACCAGAAGGCACAGGTCTTTGATATTTGGTTAGTAGCTTCATCAAGTGGACCACTACCAAGATTGTTCAAATTATAGCCCTAGGGCTGAAAACGCCCCCGCGCCAGGGCCCACTGGTTTTACATTGGCCTATATAGGGGAAACCTTTAAAAATCTTCTCGTCAGAAACCAGAAGGCCCAGGTCTTTGATATTTGGTATGAAGCGTCATCTAGTGGACCTCTACCAAGATTGTTCAAATTATAGCCCTGGGGCCATAAATGTCGCCGCCCAGAGACCCTTTGGTTTTACATAGACTTATAAAGGGAAATTTTTAAAAATCTTCTTCTCTGAAACTGCAAGGCCCAGGTCTTTGATATTTGGTATGGAGCTTCATCTAGTGGACGATTACCTAGATTGTTCCAATTATAGCCATGAGGCCACAAATGCCCCCACCCCTGGGCCCTTTGGTTTTACATAGACTTATATAGCCCTGGTGCATAGGCTTATGTAGGGAATATCTTTATAAAAATCTTTTTCTCTGAAACCGCAAGGCCCAGGTCTTTGATATTTGGTGTGTAGCTTCATCTAGTGGACCTTTGCCAAGATTGTGCAAATTATAGCCTTTGTTGATGTTTGGTATGAAGCTTCACCTTTAAGACCTTCCTCAACATTATGCACATTAAAGGCCTTGGGCCAATAATGGCCCTCCCTGGGACCCACTTGTTACACTATGGATCAGGTGAGCGATCCAGGGCCATCATGGCCCTCTTGTTTCATTTTCATTCTATTTTTGATGGGAAATCCTGTGTTACCAAACTGTAGACCCAGATCGGACACCTCATTATGCAGGGTCTGGTCCGGGTCTGCACCATTTGCCTATGTCCATCTTCAGGGTATTCAGTAAGAAGGGAGTCAACCTAGATTTTTAACATGCCAATCATGACAATTATTGTCTGCTTTGCTATCTGCAGGTTCCTTTAAAAGTCATTTTTTTGCAAACAGTGTGGACCCAGATCAGACTCCGCCTGTAGGAGCAGTCTGATCTGGGCCCACACTGTTTGCCTTTGTCCAAGTTTGCAAGAAGATTCAGCAGACGACATTTCAGATGTTGTTTTTCTTGGCAGCTTAACATTCTTTCAAATCCCACGCTATTATCTGATATTTTTAGCAAATAATGAGTCCATTTTGAAATATAGGGGTGTCAGGTTGTAATTATTTAAAATTTATTTAGAAAATGGATGTACTTCCTTCAGGAAGTATAGACCCTGATCAGATGCCACTGTCTTGATCTGGGCTTGCACTATTTGCCGGTGTCCTGACCTGTTTTAGGGGTTGGGCTAAAAACATGATGGTAGGATGAAAACCCTCAATTGCCATCAGCTGTACTTCTGAAGCATTATTGATTGACAAGGTAATAGCTATTTATTTATAGTTGAACTACTTTCTACTTGGCGAATGTCAATCAGCATATCGGAAAGCATTCCTCAACACTTTAACAGCCCGGCTAGCTCAGTCGGTAGAGCACGAGACTCTTAATCTCGGGGTCGTGGGTTCGAGCCCCACGTTGGGCGAAATTTTTTTTCCCCTTAATTCTTCCAGTCATTTTATTGGGCTTTAATTACCTGCCTCAGACATGAAAATATCTCCGCTACTTAAAAAAAAAGAGAATAGAAATAAAAGAGAATTGAATCTCCCCAGAAAAAGAAGTGTTAAAAATATTAAAATACAAAAAATGTTGGACAGTAACTTGAAAAATTATATTTCTCAGGCTAGCAGCTAGTCTAAAAGACTTTATATAGTATTATTTGCCTCAGCAGATGATTCATCACAATGAAAAGTCTGTGAAACAAAGACCCCCCCCCCCCTCCCCAACCCCACTTAGTACAGAGAATGAGGGTTTATGGGGGTATTGTTTGTTTGATTTGAGGTTTAAAATCCCTGTCAACACTGTATAGGTCATTTTCCAGACGTTACTTCCAATTTTGTGGGATTTTTACCCAACATTGAGATGAATGACATCTCAAGCCTTGTCGCCCAATGAAACAAAGAGGGTTTATAAGCATGAACGGTCTGACTCGCACCAAGTGAAGCAGTCCGATTTGTGTCCACACTGCTTGCAAAACTGACATTTAAAGCTACAGGTAGACGACAAAGTGGTGACAATTGTCATGATTGGTATTTTATGGGTTAAAATTGTTAACCCTTCTCCTGCTGAATATTCAAATATGCCATGCCCACTACTGATTATCAACCAATCAGATTACTTGATGCAAATTTTTGCAACAAATTCATAAATTAAATGACAAACAATGAAGATCCTGGTCAGATGGCTTCTTCAGAAGCCATCTGATCTGGATCTACATTGTTTGAAAGATAAGACATATCTGGACTAAGCAGGACAAGGGTTATTAAATAAATATGTTCTATAAAAGGGTTATCCTTTGGAAGCAAGGAATACACCGCAGAACTGAAAAATATGGAGTGTATAATATGTTTTCTGGGCCAGACTAGCTAGTTTCGGCCAATTAGGCCTCATCAGTGACCCTCAGATATTTTCAAAATTCCACATTGGAATCAATGATCCCAAAGGACAAGAAAATATAATCTACATATGATGTAGGGCAGGGAGACGTTTTACCGCCGCCACACATTCCAACACACCAGCTGTAGTGAGGTTAAATATGGAAGTATTTGGAATGACCATAAAAAATATGTGAACCCATACTGGATGAAATGTACCACAATGCACAATGGACAGGTAGGTCACCTATGTTTCTTTTTGGTGCCTTTATGGGTTTGTGTGTGTGTGTGAATTCGGGTTTAACATCGCTTTCAACAATTTTTCAGTCATATCACGACGGTGTCTGGTTGCGACAGGGAGCTCAATGCTCACTTTTGTAGTGCTGCCTCACTGAAGTATCATGTCCCAGACACATTACATGATACCACACCCAATCACATTATCCTGACACTGGGTTGACCAGTCCTAGCTCTACCCCGTAAATCTGAGTGCCAAGCCAGGAGCAGCTAGTACCATTTTTAACGACTTTGGTATATCGCGGCTCGGGATTGAACCCGTGACCTCCTGTTCCCCTGAGCGGACACTCTACCAACTGAGCTATCGGGGCCGGTATCTCTTCATGGGTTTAACAGGTCTGTGTAGCGATAGTGAGCACCCACTTAACCCTTATCTTGCTCTTCACGACAATCTTTGCAAACAGTGTAGATCCAGATCAGATGGCAGATCTACACTGTTTGGCATTCAGTTTGTGAATTTGTAGCAATAAATTACATCAAGTAATTTGATTGGTTGATAGACAGAAATGGGTATGACTTAAATGAATATTCAGCAAGGGTTAAAGAGGGAGAAAACAGGTTAACATGGTTCTTATATCTGCTCCAAGACATATTTTGTGGGTACCTGTCAGAACCGCCTCAAGGAGGTGTTTCTTACGAGCGCCCACAACCTGTGCTTGCAAGATAGATACCTGTAAAAAGTTATTACAAAAAATGACATTTTGGAGAGATGCATTATTTAAATTAACCCATAAAACACCAATCACGACAATAGTCATCTGCTTTGACGTCTGCCCCTTACTTTAAGTCCTTTTTTTTTTTTGGCAAACAGTGTGGGCCCAAATCAGACTGCACCTCTGCTCCTATAGGAGCAGTCTAATCTGGGCCCACACTGTTTGCCTGAATGCAAAAATATTTTTAAAAACGTTTGCTAGAAGATTCAGCAGCCGACATACCCAGACAACATTTTCCAGATGTTGTTTTTCTCAGCAGCTTAAGGGTTATTACAAAGGAAAGTGCCTGCCTTGGTAGCTCAGTCAGATGCATGTCTGAATGGTGATCAGGGGGATGCGGGTTCTATACCTGCCGGGGTCAGGAACAGGTTTTCGTGGAGAATGATCATGAAATCTTTTCTACCGTCAGTCTCTACCTTCCGCTGATTCAAGAAGGGCAGCTGTCAGTTTCTGGCAAAAGAATGTGCAGTGTACTGATTAACAGCTTATGTATGAGCCTGCCCAGGAAAAATGTAGATAGATATACTGACCAGCTCAAAAATGACCTAAATAGTGTTGGGCCGTTAAACTCCAATACAAACAAATTAAATTCGGCCCCCACCCATCGGGGCTTGAAGAAATAGATGGACTGCATAATGCTTTCAAGCAGAGCTGAATCCTATCACACACGAGTACTGGTAAACCGCTTGGAGGATCTAAGCCTGCCCAGGTAAAGCGGTGTGAGTCGGACCGTCCATGCTTATAAAACCTATCGGTTTCATTGGGCGACAGGGCTTGAGATGTCATTTCATCTCAGTGTCGGGTAAAAGTCCATAATAATTAGAAGCAACGTCTCCAAAATGACCTTTACAGTGTTGACGGGGACGTTAAACCTCAAATCAAACAAACAATCAATCTCGACAATTGTCATCTGCTTTGACGCTGCCGGTTACTTTAAAAGTCCTTTTTTGCAAACTGTGGACCCAAATCAGACTGCTCCTGTAGGAGCAGTCTGATCTGGGCCCACACTGTTTGCCTGAATGCAAAAATATTTTTAAAAACGTTTGCTAGAAGATTCAGCAGCCCACATATGCAGACGACATTTTCAGATGTTGTTTTTCTCAGCAGCTTAACCCTTGTCCTGCTGAATATTCATATATGCCACACCCACTATACTGATTATCAACCAATCAGATTACTTGATGCAAATTATTAGGGCCCCGCACTGAAAGTGTGGGTGCCCTATAGTAATCACTCTGTCCGTCCGTCTGTCTGTCTGTCCGTCCGTCTGTCCGTCCACAAATTTTTTTATCCTCCATAACTTTTTATTATTCCTGGATGGATTTAAATATTACTTGGCATCATTCTGTCCGTCCGTCTGTCTGTCTGTCCGTCTGTCCGTCCACAATTTTTTTTATCCTCCATAACTTTCTTATTCCTGGATGGATTTAAATATTACTTGGCAGAAATGTTAACCATAATGTGATGGAGTGTTGCGTGCAAGACTCAGGTCCGTACCTCAAAGGTCAAGGTCATACTTAGAGGTTAAAGGTCAAAAAAGGGTCTTTCCTGTGTCCAATTAATAACTTTGTTATTATTCCTGGATGGATTTAAATATTACTTGGCAGAAATGTTAACCATAATGTGACGAAGTGTCACACGCAAGACCCACAGCCGTACCTCAAAGGTCAAGGTCATACTTAGAGATAAAAGGTCAAAAAAGCGTCTTTTTTATTGTGTCCAATCTATAATTTTCTTATACCTGGATGGATTTAAATATTACTTAGCAGAAATATTAACCATAATGTGACAGTGTGTCACGCGCAAGACCCAGGTCCGTACCTCAAAGGTCAAGGTCATACTTAGAGGTGAAAGGAAAAAAAAAACGTCTTTTTTAACATCAACATTTTCCTACTCCTCTGATAGCGCTGCCGGGCCCCTAGTCAGTTTCACTGACAGCTCTAGTTGCAACAAATTCACAATCTGAATGGCAAACAATGTAGATCCTGATCAGATGGCTTCTTCAGAAGCCATCTGATCTGGATCTACATTTTATTTGAAAGCCAAGACATATCTGGGTTCAGCAGAAAAAGGGTTAAGGGTTAATACAAAGGAAAGTGCCTGCCTTGGTAGCTCAGTCGAATGCATGTCTGAATGGTGATCAGGGGGACGCGGGTTCTATACCTGCCGGGGTCAGCAACATTTTTTCGTGGAGATTTATCGAGAAATCTTTTCTACAGGCCGTCTCTCCCTTCCGCTGATTCAAGAAGGGCAGTTGTCAGTTTCTGGCAAAAGAATGTGCAGTGTACTGATTAACGGCTTATCTATAAGCCTACCCAGGAAAATGTAGATAGATATACTGACCAGCTCAAAAATGACCTAAATACTGTTGACTGGGCCATTAAACTCCAATACAAACAAACTAAATTCGGCCCCCATCCAACGGGGCTTGAAGGAAAAGATGGGCTGCATCATGCTTTCAAGCAGAGCGGAATCCGATCACACACGAGTACTGGTAAACCGCTTGGAGGATCTAATCCTGCCCAGTTAAAGCGGTGTGAGTCGGACCATCCATGCTTATAAAACCTATTGGTTTCATTGGGCGACAGGGCTCGAGATGTAATTTCATCTCAGTGTCGGGTAAAAGTCCCACAAAATTAGAAGCAACTTCTCCAAAATGACCTTTACAGTGTTGACGGGGACGTTAAACCTCAAATCAAACAAACAACCAATCTCGACAATTGTCATCTGCTTTGACGTCTGCCGGTTACTTTAAAAGTCTGATCTGGGCCCACACTGTTTGCATGTGTGCAAAAATATTTTTAAAAAACGTTTTTCTAGAAGATTCAGCAGACGGCATACGCAGACGACATTTTCAGATGTTGTTTTTCAGGGCAGCTTAAGGGTTAATACAAAGGAAAGTACTGGCTCCCGAAAGCCATAGATTGTGCAAACAATAATAGCCCACTGACTTGTTTTCTATTGACTCGGTCAGCCTTTGATCACCAGGGTCAGATTAAGTATTACCGGTAAGTGTACTATAAACATTAATAGTACAGCTGTTACTGTTTTAAAGTATGCTAGCTTGTTAGAAGAGTGCATGGATTTTACAGAAGAGAACATAAGCGAGCATAGCTATAGTGCATATCAAGTACAATTGATTTTTCAATCACCCTGATAGCTGGAGGGTAAGGGTTAGAGCCTCCGCCTCTGCATACCAAAGGCAAAACAATGATACTAGGTGTACAATAAAGTCGAACTTCAATGGCTCGAACAACTTTGGGACCTCGAAAATACGTTTGAGACAGGGGTAGTTCGAGCCACTGAGGTTACTGCCAGGAGGCATAACGAGATACTTTTAGACATCTTTTCGGTGTTCTATAATGAAAATGTATGCTGTGTACTCATTAGAATCGCCTCATCGAGGCGATTCTAATGAGTACACACATCATACATTTGCAAGATAAAAGACTAAAATCTCCTTAATCATCCCCCACTATTTCTTATGTAGAGAATCTCGCTAGGGGCTCAAGAATGGGTTCGACACGGCCATGGTAAACAAGCCAACGGTGTTCGAGCCATCGAAGTTCTACTGTATTTACAGTTAAAGGCCTGACCATACAGTATAAATCCAAACGAAACACCTAAACATGGCATCTCATCAGGGTCTATGGCATTTTCCATCGGGTAGAAAATTGTTTTTGTTCAAATTTTAGGACAGGCGTGGTAAGGATTTGAGGTGCCCGCATATTTAGAGTAAATGCGGTATCAGAGGTAGAATGTCCACCCCGCCCATATAGACTGGGCTGCATGATGCTTCGATTGACCACGCAGAGCTGAAACTGTCCACACATGAGTCCTGGTAAACTGCTTCGAAAGACTAAGCCTGCCCTGGCAAAGTGGTGTGAGTCAGACCCTCCATTGCATATAAGCCTTTTGGTTTCATTGGTCGGCAGGGCTTGAGATGTCTTTTCATTTCAATATCCGGTAAAAAGTCCCACAAAATTGGAAGCAGCGTCTCCAGAGTGACCAAAATAGTGTTGACGGGGATGTTGAACACAAAATCAAGGATAGAATCAGTTCACCCTTAAGGCCGCTCCCCCCACTTCCCCCCCACTGCCCATCAGGGCTTGAAGAAATTGATTGTCTGCATGATGCTTCCATGCAGAGCTGAAACCAACTGCACAAGAGTACTGTTAAACCGCTTAGATGATCTAAGCCTGCCCAGGCAAAGTGTTGTGAGTGCATGGGACCACCCATGCTTATAAACCCTATTGGTTCCATTGGGTGATGTCATTGTCGGGTAAGGTCCCACAAAATTGGAAGCAACATCTCCAAAATGACCTATACAATGTTGATGGAGACGGTAAAGGTGCATTTTTGAGCTATCGGTAAATAAAGCTTCCAAAAATTAAATACATATAGCCAGTATTTTTAGCTCACCTGTCACGTAGTGACAAGGTGAGCTTTTGTGATCACATTTTGTCCGTCGTCCGTGCGTCCGTAAACAATTTGTTGTCCACACGATAGCATCTTCATTTATGATTTGATTTTAACCAGACTTGCACACAACTTGTACCCCAATGAGATCTTGGTTCCTTTCTTGAACCAGCCATATCCCATCATGTGTTACTGAGTTATGGCCCCTGAAAGGGCAAAAATTGCCTATTTTGGTCTTGTCCGCAGGATAGCATCTTCATTTATGATTTGATTTTAACCAGACTTGTACACAACTTGTACCACCATGAGATCTGGGTTCCTTTCTTGAACCAGCCATATCCCATCATGTGCTACAGAGTTATGGCCCCTGAAAGGGCAAAAATTGCCTATTTTGGTCTTGTCCGCACGATAGCATCTTCATTTATGATTTGATTTTAACCAGACTTGCACACAACTTGTACCCCCATGAGATCTAGATTCCTTTCTTGAATCAGCCATATCCCATCATGTGTTACTGTGTTACGACCCCTGAAAGGGCAAAAATTGCCTATTTTGGTCTGGTCTACATGATAGCATCTTCATTTATGATTTGATTTTAACCAGACTTGCAAACAACTTGTACCCCCATGAGATCTGGGTTCCTTTCTTGAATCAGCCATATCCCATCATGTGCTTCGGAGTTACGGCCCCTGAAAGGGCAAAAATTGCCTATTTTGGTCTTGTCCGCACGATAGCATCTTCATTAATGATTGGATTTTAACCAGACTTGCACACAACTTGTACCACCATGAGATCTGGGTTCCTTTCTTGAATCAGCCATATCCCATCATGTGCTTTGGAGTTACGGCCCCTGAAAGGGCAAAAATTGCCTATTTTGGTCTTGTCCGCACGATAGCATCTTCATTTATGATTTGATTTTAACCAGACTTGCACACAACTTGTACCACCATGGGATCTGGGTTCCTTTCTTGAACCAGCCATACCCCATTATGTGTTACGGAGTTACGGCCCCTGAAAGGGCAAAAATTGTCTATTTTGGTCTTGTCTGCATGATAGCTGTTTCTTTAATGATTTGATTTTAACTTAACTTGCACACATTTTGTACCACCACAAAACATCTCGGTCAAGATCGAATATGGGTCATGTTGGGTCAAAAAGTAGGTCAGTAGGTCAAATCAGGAAAAAAACCTTGTGAAGACACTAGAGGCCACAGTTTTGGTCAAATCATCATCAAACTAGCCCAGAATAATCATCTTGACAATATCTCAGTCAAGTTCGAATATAGGTGTTGTCGGGTCAAAAAGTAGGTCATTAGGTCAAATCATAGAAAAACCTTCTGAACACACTAGAGGCCACAATTTATGTCCAATCATCATCAAACTTGCTCAGAATGATCATCTTGATAATATCATAGTCACGTTCGAATATGAGTCATGTTGGTTCAAAAAGTAGGTCAGTAGGTCAAATCATAGAAAAACCTTGTGAACACACTAGAGGCCACAGTTTTGGTCCAATCATCATCAAACTTGCTCAGAATGATCATCTTGATAATATTTTGGTCACCTTCGAATATGGGTCATGGCAGGTCAAAAAGTAGGTCAGTAGGTCAAATAAGAGAAAAACCTTGTGAACACACTAGAGGCCACATTTTTGGTCCAATCATCATCAAACTTGCTCGGAATGATAGTCTTCACAATATCTCGGTCAAGTTCGAATATGGGTCATTTCAGGTCAAGAAGTAGGTCAGTAGGTCAAATCATAGAAAAACCTTGTGAACACACTAGAGGCCACAGATTAAGTCCGATCATCATCAAACATGCCCAGAATGATCATCTTGACAATATCTGAGTTATGTTCAAATATTGGTCATGTCGGTCCAAAAAGTAGGTCAGTAGATAAAATCATAGAAAAACCCTCTGAACACACTAGAGGCCACAGTTTTGGTCTGATCATCATCAAACTTGCTAAAAATGATCATTTGACAATATCTCAGTTAATTTTGAATGTGGGTCATATCTGGCCAGTAAGTAGGTCAGTAGGTCAGATTGCTGAAAAACCTTGTGTACACACTAGAGACCCCAGTTTTGGTCCGATCATCATCAAACTTGCTCAGATTGATCATCTTGACAATATCTGGGTCAAGTTTGAATATGGTCATGTCGGGTCAAAAAGTAGGTCAGCAGGTCAAATCATAGAAAAAGTTTTGAACACTCTTAGAGGCCACAGTTTTAATCAAATCATCATAAAACTTGCTCAGAATGATCATCTGGACAATATCTCAGTTCAATTCGAATATGGGTCATGTCAAATCAAAAAGTAGATCAGTAGGTTATTTTGTCATAACTTTTGAACTGTTTGAGATAGAGCCTTCATATTTGGCATGTAGGTTCCTTGTGACAAGGGCTTCCCACTCATATAAAGATTTGACCTGTTACCTACTTTATCATAACTTTTGAACCATATGAGATAGAGCCTTCATATTTGGCATGTATGTTCCCTGTGACAAAGTTTTCCCAATCATTCAAATTTTTTTAGCCATGACCTTGACCTTTGACCTACTTTGTCATAACTTTTGGAGCATTTAAGATACAGCCTTCATATTTGGCATAAAGGTTCCTTCATAGGAGTGAGTGTTTGAGTTGAAGTCTCACCGAAAGCTAAGGTCATACAGTGATGGGACCTCTGTTTAAAAACCAATCTGAAAGTCTGGAGAAGCTTGGGATCGATACTGCTACCCCTGGTTTACAAGGCAAGTAACATGACCACAGTACCATGAAGGCTTCTAAACTTCATTGGAATGTTGTGTAGATGACCCTCTAGGAAAATGGCATAACGATTAACAAATGGTCACAAGAGCTAAAAATAGAAAAAACATTGTGAATTTGCTTCAAATGCGAACTCCTTCTAAACCTTTGGGCCAATTGGATTTTAAACTTCACAGGAATGTTGCCTAGGTGACTCCCTACCAAAATAGTTAAACCATATTCCACTCCAATGAACAAGATGGCTGCCAGAGCTAAAAATAAAAAAAAATCTTCAAACGACAATTCCTACTGTACTCTTGGGCCAATTTCATTCAAACTTTGAAGTAATGTTGCTTAGATGACCCTCTACCAAAAAGGCTAAAACAATCCCGCTCTGATGAAAAAAATGGCCACCGGAGCTAAAAATAGAAAAATATTGTAAATCTGATTCAAACGTGAACCCCTCCTAAACCCTAAGGCCAATTTGATTCAAACTTCACAGGAATGTTACCTAGGTTACTCCCTACCAAATAAGCTAAAATCACTGCTGATGGCCACCATAGCTAAAAATAGAATGTACTCAAGACAGTGACTGACAGGTGAGCGAACCAGGGCCCTGTGGGCCCTCTTGTTCTTTAAAACAACACAAATGAATGCAAAAATGCGAACAATTATGATGACAGGTAAACGAGTTTGAGAGGGATTCCCTAACTAGGTTTCGAACACTAGTTAGATCTATTTTTAGTTCGAGACAAAAATAGAATCCCCATATATGACGTTATGCGACGTTCATTTTTGGCCTTGTTTGCTTAGGACATGCCTGAATCGGAAAAAATATGACGCTGAATACCATGCCATAATTAACGACACTCGGAGACAATACTGTTGCCATGTATGTGTAAAGTGACAGATTTATTTTTAGAACAGAAATTCCGAACACATGTTTAGATCGAAGGGTAAACACGAATGAAAACGACCATTTTCACAAAGTTCTGAAGCTGTATTTGGCTCCAAAAGTGTACACATGACAAAGGAGTATGAATTGAAGATAAAAAACAAAAAAAAAACTGAGACCCTGTAGCTCAATAATGCACCTTTAAAACCTCAAATCAAACAAATGACCCTTGAAGCACCACAGAACTGTTTGTAGCAGATGGCAGCTTAAATTTTTTTTTTCTCACATTTTTCAAAGAAAATACCGGTAAGGTACATATATTTTTCCCTGAAAAATACGTCAAAAAAAAAAAGAGGTGCTTTGCTACATTTGATAAGTACTTGAAGGGTAAAAAGGAGCCTTCACTGACCTTTCAAGTGGACCTTGAGACTCAGCAATCCTTTTATTTGGAGTTGTCACCCTTATCCTGCTGTTCATGGCAACCCCTAGTCCTTTGCAAACAGGGTAGATCTAGATCAGATCAGGATCTACAGTGTTTTTCATTCAGTTAGCATTTAAATTACATCAAGTAATTTGATTCACTGAGAGTCAGAAATGGGTGCGGCTACTAGCTTATATAATTTATTTGGCAGGACACCACTTGTTTTAGGAAAACCTTTGAAAATCTTTTTTATGGGGACCTCTACCAAATTATAGCTCCAGGGTCAAAAATGGCTCAACCCCTGGAATCACATATGTTTTACATATACTCATAAAGGGAAAAACTTAAAAAAGACACACATTTCGAAAACACGCCTAAAAACTATATAGTATACATTGTAAATTTTACTGCCGAAAAAAGGACATTTTTCAGAAAAAAAATTGTGATACTTTTCTTATTTCTGCTGTGGGTACACGTTAGAACCGCTAACGAACGTGTACCCAAAATCTATATTTTATAGCAGAAATAAGAAATATAAGGCTTACCCCTGTAAACCCCAGTTTTACTATATAAAAGTGGGGTTCAAGGGTGTCAGAATTTGTTTGATTAGAGGTTTAACGTTCCCGTCAATACTATAAAGGTCATTTTGGAGACATTGCTTCCAATTTTGTGGGAAGGCTTTTACCCGACATTGAGATGAAATGACATTTGAGCCCTGTCGCCCAATGAAACCAATAGGGTTTATTAGCATAGACGGTCCGCCTCGCACCGCGGTTCCTGGACAGGCTTAGATCCTCTAAGCGGTTTACCAGTACTAGTGTGCAGGCCGGATTCAGCTCTGCGTGGAAGCATCATGCAGCCCATATGTTTCTTCAAGCCCCTATGGGCGGGGGGTGGGGTGTCAGAATTATATAGGTGTGTTTTTGTGATGGGAAGTCTCGACCAATAGTGGAGATTGTATGAAGCTCCGGAGGGGGAAGAGGAACCAAGGGACTCACATTACGAAAACATGCCTATACCAATACATGGTAACCTTTGTCGCCGAAAAATGGTGATACTTCTCTTATTTCTGCTCAAAATATAGATTGTGGGTACTTGTTAGAACCGCCTCGATGAGGCGGTTCTAACAAGTACCCACACTCTATATCTTAGAGAAGAAATAAGAAAAATAAGGTTTACCCCTACAAACCCCAGTTTTACTATATAAAAGTGTTTTTGTGACAATAGTCCCTGACATCAAGTCAGCTATCAAGTAAGCTTGTCGGAAACCAGAAGGCCAAGGCCTTTGATATTTGGTTTGTTGTTTCATCTAGTGGACCTCTACCAAGATACACATGAAATTGAACTCTTATCCTGCTGTTCACGACAACCCCTATGTATGGAAACAGTGTAGATCCAGATCAGATGGCATCTGAAGAAGCCATCTGATCAGGATCTACACTGTTTGATATTAAACTTATGAATTTGTAGGAATAAATTACATCAAGTAATCTGATCAAAGTCAGAATGGGTGAGGCTAATCTGACTATTCAGCAAGAGTATTTGGTTTTCTCTGAAAAATAATATGAAAAGTACCATTGCCATCTGCTCGAATATTTTTTATGGTGCTTAAAGGTTCGATGTTGTGACTATTGTGAACTTTGATACAACCCTTAAACTCATTTGATGGTAACCTTAAGTCATATACTGTCACCATTCAGCACTTATCATCCTTTTGTTCAACAAGGTGATTTTTAGTACAAACAAACACAACAGGTACATTACTAGTGTGAGAAGGTTGTCTGTTCATCACATACAACTGTGTCACAGAAAATCCTGTGCCATTTGGAATTGACTTTCACATGCAGCCACACCCATCAACATGTTTGATATATAATAAACCTGATATCTTTTTTTCTACCCCCGCCCATAGGGGCTTGAAGAAATATATGACCTGCATGATGCTTCCACGCAGAGCTGAATCCGGCCCGCACACTAGTACTGGTAAACCGCTTGGAGGATCTAAGCCTGTCCAGGAACCGCGGTGCGAGGCGGACCGTCCATGCTAATAAACCCTATTGGTTTCATTGGGCGACAGGGCTTGAGATGTCATTTCATCTCAGTGTCGGGTAAAAGTCCCACAAAATTGGAAGCAACGTCTCAAAAATGACCTTTACAGTGTTGACGGGGACACTAAACCTCAAATCAAACAAAAGTACTGTACTGCCAGGCTGATTGCCATGAAACTTGGCATGTACTAGCAGCTGACTGATTAGTACATACCAAATTGCTTTGGTTGATCTTGACCTATTTTATGGCAAATATGGTCCCTTGGACTTCTGAATTTGAAAAGGTAAAACAATGAATTTTTACAAGAAGAATTTTATTCTAACCCTTATCTTGCTGTTCACGACAACCCCTATCTTTGCAAACAGTGTAGATCCAGTTCAGATGGCTTCTGAAGAAGCCATCTGATCAGGATCTACACTGTTTGACATTCAATTTAGGAATTTGTAGGAATAAATTACACCATGTAATCTGATTGGTTCAAAGTCAGAAATAGGTGTGGCTAATCTGAATATTCAGCAAGAGAAGGGTTAAAATATGAATATAATTATTTGTTACTCAAATGAGTGATCTTGTCCTTGGGCTACTTGTTTGACTTTTGGGCTTCGCCATTTTTGAGTCTTGAATACTACATGTATTGTGGGTTCCTTATGTGTGTGCAACTCCACTTACTGATCAATTTGAATGATTTACAGGCCCTTATGGTCAGTTGATGTGCATGTTGTCTCAGAATTATCATCAATATTCAGGCTTTGTCACTTCATTTAACCCTTCTCTTGCTGAATATTCAGTTAAGCCAAACCCATTTCTGACTTTGAACCAATCAGATTTCTTCATGTAATTTATTCCTACAAATTCATAAACTGAATGTCAAGCAGTGTAGATCCTGATCAGATGGCTTCTTCAGGATCTACACTGTTTCCAAAGATATGGGTTGTTGTGAACAGCATGAGAAGAGTTAACTTTTTGCATCAGTCTGACTGGTGATCAGGACGTGGGTTTGATATCTGCCGGGGTCGACAACATTCTTTCCTAGAGATTGATCATGAAATCTTTTCTACGTCATTCTTTCCCTTCCGCTGATTCATGAAGGATAGTTGTCAGTTTCTGGCGAAAGAATATGCACTGTACTGGTTAACTGCTTAGGTATAAGCCTGCCCAGGAAAAGTGTGGGTTGGAAAACTGACCGGCTCAAAAATGATCTAAAGTGTTGACTGGGCAGTTAAACTCCAATACAAACAAACAATAAAATTCATTTAACTTTTGAATCAGGCTTTATAAAATACTGTTAAAATGCATTACCATGGGTGGATTCAGTCATTAGCTCACCAGAGCCGAAGGCTCCGGGGGAGCTTATAGGATAGGCAGTTGTCCGGCGTCGTCGTCGTTGTCGTCTGACGTCAACACTTTCAAACATCTTCTTCTCTGAAGCCACTGGACCGATTCAGCCCAAATTTTATCTGTAGCATCCTTGGGCTGGGGGATTGAAAGTTTGTGTTTTTTATGAAAATCGGCCCATTAGTTTGGTTGCTATGGCAACTTAGAGTTTCCATAGACTTATAATGGGGAAAATTGAAAAATGGCATTTACTTCCAAGTCATTGCAGATATTTGGACAAAACTTTTATAGAAATGTTTCTTGAGTAAAATTCTTTCAGCCATATGCTTTTATGCCAACCTGAGGGTCCCCCAGTTTGTGCCGGGGCCATGCCCCACCCCCTCCACTTCATAAAAGGCCATATATCTCAGAAACCATTCAGATCCCGACCCCTAAACCATATATATTCTTGTTCCTATTGATAAGACGCATTTAGTAACACCAACCTTGGGGTCCTCAGGGATGCGCCGAGGTCATGCCCCACCCCCTCCACTTAATAAAAGGCCCAATATCTCGGAAACCATTCAGATCCCCACCCCTAAACCATATATATTCTTGTTCCTTATGATAAGACTCATTCAGTGACATCAACCTGGGAGTCCCCTGGATGCGCCGGGGCCATGCCCCACCCCCTCCATTTCATAAAAGGCCCAATATCTTGTAAACCTTACAGATCCCCGCCCCTAAACCATATATATGCGTCCTTCTTATGATAAGACACATTCATTGACACCAACCTGGGGGTCCTCAGAGATGCGCTGGGGCCTTGCCCCACCCCTCCACTTCACAAAAGGCCATATATCTCAGAAACTGTTCAGATCCCCACCCCTAAACCATATATATTCTTGTTCCTATTGATAAGACGCATTCAGTAACACCAACCTGGGGGTCGTCAGGGATGCGCACAGGTCAGGCCCCACCCCCTCAACTTTATAAAAGGCCCAATATCTCGGAAACCATTCAGATTCCCACCCCTAAACCATATATATTCTTGTTCCTTTTGATAAGACCCATTCAGTGACATCAACCTGGGAGTCCCCTGGATGCACCGGGGCCATGCCCCACCCCCTCCATTTGATAAAAGGCCCAATATCTCGGAAACCTTACAGATCCCCGCCCATAAACCATATATATGCTTGCTTCTTATGATAAGACACATTCATTGACACCAACCTGGGGGTCCTCAGAGACGCGCTGGGGCCTTGCCCCACCCCTCCACTTCAAAAAAGGCCATATATTTCAGAAACTGTTCAGATCCCCACCCCTAAACCATATATATTCTTGTTCATTATGATAAGACGCATTCAGTAACACCAACCTGGGGGCTCCCAGGGATATGCTGGGGCCATGCCCCACCCCCTCCATTTCATAATATCACAATATCTCGGAAACCCTACAGATGGCCACCCCTTAACCATATATAGTCTTGTTCCTTATGATAAGACACATTCATTGACACCAACCTGGGAGTCTCCCTGGGCCTTGCCCCACCCCTCCACTTCACATAAGGCCTTATATCTCAGAGAATGTTCTTAGCCCCACCCTAAACCATATATATTCATCTTTCTTATGATAAGACGCATTCAGTGACACCAGCTTGGGAGTCCCCGGGGCACGCCCAGGCCATGCCACACCGCTTTACTTCATTAAAAGCCATATATATCAGAAATAGTTCAGATCCCCACCCCTAAACCATATACTTGTTCCTTATGATAAGACTCGTTCAATCACACCAACCTGGAGGTCTCTTTGTGCTGAGGCAATGTGCCCCGCCCTTCCATTTCATAAAAGGCTTTATATTTCAGAAACCATTCAAATCCCCACCCCATAATCATATATGTTCTTGTTCCTTATTATTAGCACACCTACTGTAGCGGGGTCCGCAGGGGCCATTCCTATTTCATAAAAGGGCCTCAAATCTCTGAAACCGGTCAGATTCCCAGCACTGAACCATATATATACTTGGTCCTTATGATAAGACACATTTAGGGACAACAGTTTGGGCTTTCCTGGGATCAACAGGGCATGCCCCAACCCCTCAACTGTTAAAGAGGCCTTACAGATCCCCACTGCTAAACCATATATATTTTTGTTTCTTATGATAAGACGCATTTAGTGATACCAACCAGGGCTCCATTGGGTCCATGCCCCACCCCCTCTACTTCATAAAAGGCCTAACTTTTCAGATGCTGAGTCCACATGGGTGCTCATTTGGACATGGGGGTTCATTTGGTGGATTAAAATGATATCATGTTAAAATACATGGCTGCCATTGGGCAGGATGGGCAGTGCCCACCTGAGCTATGGTGAGCATAGTGGCCCATGGGCCTCTTGTTTTCGTTTTATGTCTGTCTCTCTCATTCTTTATAATATTTATCCTGTTCCTCTTTAATCCAATTTCAAGTTACCTTTTGCTGAACGAGGGACTGAGCAAGCTTTATGTCCCTTCCAGAAAAAGAAAAAGAAAGAGAGAAAAAGTAAAGAAAGAGTCTGGAGCCAGACTAGTACCTTGTAGATAATTCAGGCCTTTTTGTTAATTAGTTTTGGTTTTGTTTTTCACAATCTAGATGTGGCATTGACATTGTGCTCAATTTAGTTTTTGTCACTTTCTTAGACTTTTCTTGTGCTGAAGTACATTAAATTTTATGTATCAGGCTTTATTTTTCCTCTGGAAAAAAACAACAACAAAATAATAACTTATGCAGCTGTGACTAGTGGTACTTTAAGGATTTATTCCTGATTGTGGGGTGTGGTTGGGTGAGGTGATGGAATTAAATAGAATAGAATAGAATAAAGTTTATTTCCAATCATGGGCCACCATGTGGCAGCATATTAATCACAATTTATAATAATAATAAAGCAACAACTCAAAACAAACTCTGTAAATACTGTAAAACAACTAGAGCTTGATCCTGATTAGTCAAAAACAATTAAATAAGGCACAAGTTAAGTACAGCATCCCACCATCGGGATGCAGTCAGGCAAACAATGATAACCACGACCAGTAATAACACAATGTGGCAACTAATCAGGGCCATCACTGTTCGCCTGACACGCAAATCTACTGCCACAGGTGTCAGTCACGCCCCCTAGACCCCACATACATTCCTCCAGTCTCCAACATACATCTTCGGAAGGAAAGAAAAAAAAATGGTGTTGTCTATCTTTCATGTCCTTTACCTTGTCTTTTCTCCTATTCCATCAGGAAAACACGTATTTAAAATTTTGATCCCCTAGAACCCCACTTTTATATAGTACAACTGGGGTTTCGGGGGGTATACCTTATTTTTCTTATTTCTGCTCTAAAATATAGGTTGTGGGTACTCGTTAGAGGCAGTTCTAACAAGTGCCCACAATCTGTATTTTGAGCTTTTCTTATTTCTGCTCTAAAATATAGGTTATGGGTACTCGTTAGAACTGCCTCTTGTAACGAGTGCCGACAATCTATATTTTGAGCAGAAATAAGAAAAATATCACTATTTTTCATTCTAAAATTTTCATTTTTTCGGTAATAAAGGTGGCAATATATTTGTATAGGCGTGTTTGGGTAATGTCTGGAAGACGACACAAAATGACCAATAAACCCCATTATGATAAGACACCCATATGCCTAGTGCATTCTTTAATATCTGATCTGATTCTGATTTGATGTTTAACGTCCTCGTCAACACTGTAAAGGTCATTTTGGAGACGTTTGCTTCCAATTTTGTGGGACTTTTACCGGACATTGAAATGAAATGACATCTCAAGCCCTGTCGCCCGATGAAACCAATAGGGTTTATTAGCATGGACGGTCCGCCTCGCACCGCGGTTCCTGGACAGGCTTAGATCCTCTAAGCGGTTTACCAGTACTAGTGTGCGGGCCGGATTCAGCTCTGCGTAGAAGCATCATGCAGCCCATATATTTCTTCAAGCCCCTATGGGCGGGGGCTGATCTTTATTATCTCCAAAATGAATGATTTTCTGATGAAAATTGTGAAATTTTTCTTATTTCTGTCCAAAACATAGGTTGCGGGCTAACAAGTACCCACAACCTTTGTCTTGGAGCAAAAATAAGAAAAATAATGTATACCACTGCAAACCCCAGTTTTCTCTAAAGTGGGGTTTAGAGGGTTGGTCATTACACAAGTCTGTTAACATGATGAATTGTACCAATTTAACCTTTGTAAATTAATAATTGAGGGATACCATAAGAAAGAGCATCTTGAGGCTAGACTCCAGATAGATCAGGCAGGATATTTATGCAGTTTCATTAAGGGCCTTTTTTCCCCTATTCTGGACAAATATGTGCCTCACATGCAGGCTGATCAGGCTATGCTTATGCACAGGCTGACATTAGTTATTTTTGCTGGCAAATACATTAAATTAGCTTAAGTACAAAAAGGTAACATTATTTTTAGCCTGGGAATGTCGGTCATATTATTCATTGATTGCGTTGTCAGTATAGGATAATGGACTCATCCAGGAAGAAATTGTGGATTGATCCATGTTTAAATTAACCGACTGTCTAGTGTTGTTGATCAAATACTGGAGGCATAATTTCTTGCTGATTATTCATTTAAGCCACATCCATTTCTGTCTAGATGTATCAGCAGATCAAATTGCTTGATGTAGTTTATTGCTATAAATCCATAAACTGAATGTCAAACAGTGTAGATCCTGATCAGATGGCTTCTTCAGAAGCCATCTGATCTGGATCTACACTGTTTGCAAAGATAGGGGTTGTCGTGAACAGCAGGATAAGGGTTCTTCAGAAGCTATCTGATCTGGATCTACACTGTTTGCAAAGATAGGGGTTGTCATGAACAGCAGGAGAAGAGTTAACCTTTCTTTTTAGTGGAGACAGCAATTTCTTCCCAATTTTTGGGAGAAAATGAGGTTCGCCATTTCGTGTGAATTGTGTGCTGGCATTTTACATGTAATATTTGAAAAAAAATGTTTCAATCGGCACTATTTTAGATTGCTAACCTCCGAAAGCTGTGTAGTTCCAGATCAGTTAGCTTCTAAAGATATCTGTTGTACAAATTTGAATGAATGCATTAATTTTTTCTTATAAGTGATTTGATTGGCTGACAGTCAGAAATGGGTGTGGCATTTATTAATTCAGTAGGACCCGGGTTAAGTGTTTAATGTTTCAACATATAAAATGCCAGTCGTGACAATACGGTAATTGTTGTCTGCAGGTTACTTTAAAAATCATTGTTGCAAACAGTGTGGATGCCAGACTTTAGGAGTAGTCTGATCTGGGTCCACACTGTTCGCCTTTATGCAAAAATGTGTTTGGAATGTTTGCCATAGGTAACAGAAGACGACATTTTCAGATGCAGTTTTTTTTGTTTTTCTTTTTAACCCATTTTATATGGGAAACATTGCCAGCCTGGGTCAGTGTTATTGATAAGCTTTTGCCCGAGGAGTACTGTTACTCCTTCAACCAAAGACATAGGCGTATCCTGTGATTCTTTGAGAGTATCGGTACTCCTAAATTCAAAACTAGGGTCGTATCTTCATCTGTCATCACAGGATGGCTGCTAATAATGTCAGACATGGCAATGGCCATATGTAAAAGACGTTAAACATGTTCTATCATCGTAACATACCGATATACATTTTCATGTTTATAATCTGGCGGACAGCAAAATGAAAAATTACTTTTTCTTCTAAAGAATTTAAATCCAGCCAATGTGGTCGTCTACTTCGCATGTGTTTTTGGAAGATCACACAGATCATATTGTCATCAAAACGTTTTCAAACCCATGTTTTGTGTCTGCAGCGGCCTTACGTGCTACGTGTTCAAAGGCGGGAAATCTCAACGAATTGTAGCAACTGCATGCGATTGGTAAAAGGCTAGAAATTCAGCGCTCAGCAAAAATACAATAAAACGGGCGACCAGTGAAGACTCGGATCAGCAAGCGCATCTGTGAAAGCTAATCAGTCTGTCCCGGTTGCTGTGTTTGCGTTCTTTTATTATGCGCTGCCAGTCATTCTGCTTAATGTTCAAAGACGCCGGCGAGACATCTTAGGGTGTCAATTTAATCGACTACTTGATAGATAGCAGTAAATATGCATGCAATGCATGCTGACCACCTGTGATTCACAATTAGATATATGAGTACCCAAGTATTACAGGTTAATCCTGCCATTGTGACTCAATAAATATAATTTTGGTGAAATGTATATGGAACACGTCTGTGCAGCAGTGGTTCTATCTCAGACGTCCATTGACAGCAATGTTGCGAGAAAAAAATATGTCGGGATGATAAAAGTATGAAAAATAGAAGTGGAGTCAAAAGTAAACAACCACCATGATGCAATAATCAAAGGCGCCGATATACACGTGTCGGTAAACGGCAATAAACAAGGTTTTTAAGCCTCCGGTAAAGTGTTTTCGCCAATGGCCAAAGGACGCGAAAAAAAATGTCATGGACGCAAATTTTCTTGCACCTGCGGCCTGCGGACACTAAGCAGAAAGAGCTATTTCTGCGATTTGGGAGAAATAGTCGCCAGAAATTTCTCCTGCATTTGATTTTTTTCTTGCGTTTTTCCGGAGAAACGAACTTTGTCAGGTTCTCCACAAAAAGAAAAAGTGGTCCTAACTTTTTATCGTCTGTGCGTCTGTTTTGATATTTAATTCCTAACTACATGACAATGTGAATCTGTAGATCTGTCGAAACCAATTTTTTTTTCTCGAAGATGACACTCCGTAGAAGTCAATGTGGTTGCCTTACAATATTCACAATCGTATTTTTATGCACGCTTCTCATGAAGTTACTGTTCATGCTTCAGGCATTGTTAATAAAGTTAATAATGCGTGCGGCTTTCCATTAGATAATAAATACCGTTATGTAATCACGCATCAATAATCGGTTTCCTAATCATGTTGATAGTTGTCATAACTTGAGGCTTATTAAATATAAGCCGATCGGTATTCAATATATGATGGTCAAAAGGTAAGGTTGAAGTGTTTCAGTGTAATTAAAACAAATGTCATCATTCATGAATGGATGAATTTCGAATGGTTCTTGAAGATTGGAACAGTTTTTGTTGAAGACTATGATGCGGCGAAAATTACCGCGATTTCGATTGCTTTTTGTCAGGCGTCACGTTTTTTTTTCCAGTGCCGATACGACTGCAATGGAACGACCTTGGCGTATCGCCAATTTGACGGTCGTATTTGGTACGACTATTTCTTCATTTCTAGGCGTATTTGCTCGATTTTTAGAGTCGTATTTACGACGATATGACCCTTATCAATTACTCTGCTGGGTATATGTAAACTGACCAGCTCAAAAAATGACCTAAAATAGTGTTGTCTGGGCCGTTAAACTCAAATACAAACAAACAATATGGGAAACCTGAAATCAAGCCACTGGCAAATAGCCCAGGCCCAGATCAGATGCTGCAAAACATGATCTCTGATCAGGGACTTATTAAAAAGTTTGTCTAAGTCAATTTCTTAAAATCACTCAGCTTAAGATGCTTTCACACTGCTCCTTTATGAGCAGTCTGATCAGGATCCACACTGTTTGCCTGTATGCAAAAAATCATGTTTGTAAAAGAAGCTTGCAAGAAGATTCAGCAGACAACATTCCAAGATGCAGTTTTTCTTGGTAGCTTAAGGGTTTGGCCATTATCCTCCACTTTACAGAGGTTTCTAAGATGCCATGAAAAACAGTTACTGCACATGTAAATGTTGTCTGTTTATGTTGTCTGCTGAATCTTCTTAGAAACTTTTTGAAAATATTTTTGCATGCAAGCGAACAGTGTGGCCCCAGATCAGATCCAAAAGGAGAAGTCTGACTGACTTGGGTACAAATTGTTTGGTAAACTGACTTCAAAGTTACTGGCAGACGACAAAGCAGACTGCTTGCAAAAATGACTTACAGTTACCAGCAGAGTGATGACCAAGCAGACAACAATAATTATTGTTGTGTTGGGCATCTTATTGGTAATAAACAAAACAAAAGTAGACGAGCATCCCTGTGTCATGAAACCCACGGCCCTTAGTATATAACGAAGCAAGTAGCTTACCCATCTCTGCAAAGGACTTGTGGTAACAGGTCCGGCACAAAGATCTGCAAAGCAAAGTACATGTACATGCATTCACCTCATTATGTGTTGCCTCTAATCAAACAAACAAACAAAACTACACAGTTTTGGATATAATATACAGGTTAAAAATGGATCTCGTAATTTGCACATTTTGGTTTCATTTTATATGATTATTTAACCCTTGTCTTGCTCAACATGACCTCTACTATTGCAAACAGTGTAGATCCAGATCAGATGGCTTCTGAAGAAGCCATCTGATCAGGATCTACACTGTTTTTCATGCAGTTTGTGACCTGAGGGAATACATTATATATTAGGTAACTTGATTGGTAGATGGGGCTAAATCAATTTATTCAGCAGGATAAGGGTCAAATACGCAGCTATGAGCCACATCAGGAACAACAAAACTGCAGCCATGCAGTCTGATCACAAAACTTGGATAATATATTACTGTAAACAATCTAAAATTTCAGACACCTAGAGGACTTGCTGTAACTCTCCTAAAATATTAACAAACTCTTTTCACGATCCAGCAAAGAGTCCAGAAAGTGTAGATGGAATTGCAAACAGTGTAGACCCTGATCAGACTGCTCCTTCAGGAGCAGTCTGATCAGGGTCTGCACTGTTTGCTAATGTCATCTAGAATTGCAAACAGTGTAGACCCTGATCAGACTGCTCCTTCAGGAGCAGTCTGATCTGGGTCTGCACTGTTTGCTAATGTCATCTGTCCCAATACTTAGGATCATTACAGTACTATAAAATTTGCTAGTCTGACAAGTGGAGCAGGCTGGTTTGCATTTTACTCGAAGACCTGTTTTCTTCTTTGATGTGCTCATATAGTGTCTTGAAACTTAAACAAATCATGCTGCAATGCACAACTTTCCAAAATTTGTGTCAGTCAGGTTGAAATGGCAGTCCAAAAGCTAGGCGAGAACACTACTGCCTCATTTCTGCTGACCTATATTGCGGGCAGGTATTCTATAACTGGTGCATGCATTAAAATGCACAGTCTGCGGTGTTGGCAGGAAAGTAGATCACCTACAAATTTTGTGTGTTCCACCAACAACTAAAATCATACGGAGACTGGTTCTCTGTTTGAAGACTTATCCAGAAGTCTGGGGAAGCCCGGAATCTAACCCATGATGCCTGGTTTACGCGGGGAGTAGCTTGTAGCCTTTGCGAAGAAGGGGAAGGACCCTTAACCCATTTTGTACTTAATGGAATCTACCCCCTTATTAGGGCCCCACACACAGTCAGTCCGTCGATCAGTCTGTGTGTTTGTCACAACCTTAACCAAAAAACTTAACCTCGGTCTTGCGCCTACATTTACAGTATTCCTCCAATTTAATGCCCCGGGGGCTTAAAATATTGGAAAAAGAGGGGGCGCTTATTACACCTGTGGACACAAAAGCGTTCAAACTTTGATGAGCTTCATTTCATTCTGACTTGAAACATCATTCAATACATCCTAACATCCTCTCAGTCAGCTGCCAGACAGAAATAAATTCAAAACACAAGGTGGTGTACATTTCATTGTTGACTCCTGCACTGTCCAATCAAAATACATCTCAGATGTCACTCACAAAGTGTTTTCCAAAATGAGACCAATCAATTTTTTTTTATTTTTTTTTTGGTTTGGGTTTTACGGCCCTTTCAAGATTATTTCACTCATATCGAGCCGATCGTTAATCATAGGTGCAGAACTTGGCATCTCACACGTGACCCGAGCGAGGCTCGAACCCACGGCTGTGAGAGACCTAATGACTAAGAGTCAGCTCTCTTATCCATTAGGCCACGGAGGCCCGTATGAGACCAATCAATTGCTTGATCTAGTTTTAGAATCCTTTGATGAATGACATTTGCTTGTCAAACTAACTTGATGCAAAGAGATCCATTGAAAGTTATTTCATAGGAGTTTGAACGCTTTTGTGTCCACAGGTGTAGAGACAAAATCTGACCAGTACGTAGAGTTTAAAACCCATTACACGTGGTAGTTTTCCATTAGAATATGGTGGAATCCTGACGTATAGTACCAAAATGGTCAACACAGACCGTCTTTGATAGATACCTTGCCTGATATGATTTACGACAGATAGTGGGCAAATCTTTACTTTATAAGCCAAAATATTTTTTACCCCTAGCAGAAGGGGCGCTTATCATTTTATTCTTCAAAAAAAAAGTGAGGAGGTGCTTATAGGAGCAGGGGCGCTAAATGGGAAGAATACGGTATTGATCGATTCTCAAATGTTGGGGAGTGAGTTTGACTTTCAGGACCTGGGGGTCAAGGTCACTGGCTATTTTTAGAAAACCTTTACCAAAAAACTTAACCTCGCTCATAGCTCCTACATCTGTTGATGGATTTTTATATAACTTCACACAAATGTTGGGTGTGATGATATCTTGAGTGATTTCGACTTTCAGGGTCTGGGGCTCAAGGTCAATGTCACTGGCTATTTCTAGTAAAACTGGTCATCACTCTAGCGCCTAGGCCCTGTTCAGACGCCACAGAATGTGGCATCTGATCAGGGCTTACACTGTTTGCAAAACATTCAGCATGTTCATTGAAATGGACTTTTGCTATGTATAAGTAGGAAGATTATATATGGTGCAAAAAGGGTTATTTAGTAAACTACGGTTGTACTTCTTCCATGAGGCCCTCATAGAAGCTAGTACTAAGCGATAGTTTCTTGCTCAAGGAAACAACTCTTGGTGCTGCCTCTTAATCTCAAATCCGATGCTTTACCGCTGCACCACAGCACTCTACCAAAGAATTAAAGAATAAATGAAACAGTCTAAATCCAGATTTCGAGCCTACACTCAGGGACAATTAATCAGCCTGTGTCATAAGTGATTTAACCCCTAAAATGCCAATCACGACAATTGTCGTTTGCTTTGCTGTCTGCCGGTTACCTTAAGTATTTGTTGTAAACAGTATGGACCCAGATCAGACTGCTCCTGCAGTCTGATCTGGGCTAAGACTGTTTGCCTGTATGCAAAAAATATTCTTAAAAAGTTCGCAAAAATAAAATTCAGCAGACAACACAAGCAGACATCTTCAGATGTATTTTTTCTCGGCGTCTTAATGATAAAATTCCTGTATTTTATTCAAACAGTATATGTTTTGTAGTATCTGATATTCTGAGTCTACTACATTTTGCAGTACTAAAGATAAAGAAAGATAAAGAAGCTTTATTTAATGTCGCATATCCGTAACAAATAACATAAGCTCTGCAGAGCTTTTACTGCAACAAAGTATCCTTAACAAATTAATACTAACCTGCCTTCATTTATCTTCCATAATGCGAGGGTCAGCCAAGGGAGCACCTAGTACCATTTTTCACGCCCTTGGTATGGCCCTTGGGACAGATTTTTCTATCCACCCCTCACACCCATATAAGATAAGAGAGAGGTGGATGGAAAAATCCTTCCCAAGGGTCACTGTCCGGCATCACGAGGCTTGCAGAATGATGCCGGACAGTGATCCCGAGGGACCAATTTTTCCATCCGCTCCTCACACCCATATAGGATTCTTTTTCTTGCATACCTTCCATTTCTTAGCATACCTTCCATTTCTTAGCGTGGATTTTTAATGCTGCAGTCACTTCGGTTACCAACGTCCGCCATATTGTGTTGACACTGCAGGAATGTTTAGTGACGTCATGTAACGTGCTGTGACGTCAACCTTAACGACGTCACATACTGGGTCGTAATCAACCAGTGCATTTATCAAGCACGCGATTATATTCAATTTTTTGGGTCGGAACACCAGGATCAGAACATAAGTTTCTATCCCAGGGTAAAATCACAGATTTCCTTGTCTGGTGTGCAAGAATCTTAACATGTTGATTAAAAGTCCAACAAATCAGAAGCAACATCTACAAAATTACCTAAATAGTAATGACGGGGATTTTAAACCTCAGCACACACAAAAGTATTTGCTCTCTCTGTGAAATTGTACTGCATCTCAGAGAATGATGACTCTATGCCCATGGACGTAGACATTATTGATGTAAGGTTTGACACGGAAGTACAGCCATTAGTTACCCACAATGCAGGTTGACCTTTATATTTTGTAAGAAGAAAAAAGCGACCCAATAGCAAATATAAGCTGTCACACAAAAAAGAGGCCCACAGGCAGAGCTCTGGCACACAGTCGCTATCACATTTGTACAAGCCCATATTTTCTCTCAAATTTGTACAGGCTAATACAAAATATACGTCTGCAAAATCTCGACCTCGACACACCACTGCCTACCAGGAGCCTTCCACTCTGGTGAGCTAAAAAACTTGCCTCGCTGTTAGCAAAAAATTTGGGTTAATCTATAAATTGTAGGAAGTCTGCTTAATTTGGTAAGATGTTTGTATACAAGCATATTGAAGTCACACATATACATGTAGGGCAAAGTCGGTAGTATTCGACCAGCGGCAGTATTCGACCGCATTTGTTTTCCCCCCACTGGTAGCCTCAATACGGTTCAACCAATCGTATGTTTGTTGTCATGTCAGATGACATGCGCAGTAACCTATTCTTTTGCGCCATTGCCAAGAGAGTGACTCTGCCGATATGTCAAAGCCGGTCAGTAATTTTGTTACATGGTCAGCCAAAATCAATGAGTACGCCATTTTTACCACTTCCGTTAAAGTCAGGGCCTTGCAGACATGCAGCAAATGTTAAAATTTTGATAAACAACCAATAAACCGATGGTGAAATTTGTTCGTCTCACTTCGTTTCACCATGTGCTTGATGTCTGAGTGGCTTTCTATTTTTTGCAGTCACGTGACTAGGCTGGTCGAATAATAGAACAGGGTCATGCAGGTAGTTTTAGTTTTCGACCAGATGGTGAAGTTCTTAAAATCCGTCTTGAATGTTAATTAAACTGGAATAATAATTCATATATTTATGCATGTAAATAAGATTTTACGCAAAAATGATTTTTTTGTAAAATAAATAGTGTTTTGTTCTAGGCCCACCCTTTTCTCCAAATATATTTAGGCTAGGTCATTCAGTGGGCGGAGCTTGCATAATGTAAGGTATGCGACAATGTCCTACATTGCGCATGTCTTATATTATGCTATGCAAGCTCCGCCCACTGCATGACCTGGAGTATATTAATGTATTATATCTGCATTGAGGAAAGCAATATAGCGCGACACACACACAAAACATCTTTGATATGAATTAATGAACAGAGAAATAAATACTGTTGGCATATAAAAAACAAGTAAATCAAGGTCAACATACCCAAACTCAATCAATAAATTACAATGCATTTATTTGAAAAGCAGACAATGGCGGTATTTGACTGGTGATTTCGTGGTCCACGAACTGAAGCGTGGAGCACATTTTGTGTTCGACTGGGAGATTCGTGAAATTTCGAACAATTTCGTGGAGCACAACGACCACGTTTGAAAGAGAGCGTGAAATCAGTCACGTGACTCAATTAATATGACTGAACATAGAAAAGTATATGGCGTGCCGTTTTACTATTTAATACAATTTCGAGATATCTATAATTTGACGAGATATCTATAATTTTATAATAGATATATATAAATCAAATTATATATATCTATAATAAACATTGGAGGTCATAAAAATATAAGTAACTGGCTTATAATATAATGTCATTGATCAAGTAATTTCGCATTGACCTTCGGATCTGGACGTTAACTGGAGGCCCCCTGTGCAGGGAGAACCATCCCCTGTGCAGGTTAAAGAACCCTGCCGTAATTACATGATTACTATGTAGGCTTTCATCCTGCAAAACTGGAGTGTATGCAATGTACACCGTCTGTGTCCCCTCCTGGGGTTAAGGTGAAACCGGAAGAAAGAAAGAAAGAAAGAAAGGTCCGAGGTCTGCTGCATTGGCCCGAGGCCTCGAGGCAATTTTAGAAAGTAACCATAATACAAGTTTTATAAACAAATACGAAACTTAAACTATTTATTGTGCTTGTCATTTGCAGTTAATATGAAGCTAGGACACAGCTCGGATCTATCTGATTATAAATGATTGGCTTGGAGGTGCCTCTTTGTCTTATTGACTGTTAATCATAGCTCTCTCACGGCTGTGTTTCGAAACTGGCTTGGGTCACATGTGAGACGCCAACCGGAGGTCGGGTGGTTTTTCTCCGGGGATGCCGGCCTCGATTTTCGCCAACCTGTGATTAACGATCGGTTAGATATATGTGAAATAATCTCCACAGAACAAACAAGGCAACGCAAGCGTAGCATCCCCTCGCAACAGCACACCATTCATCGACATGAAGGTTTGAAGCTTCTACGATGATAGCTGTATATTCTGTCCTGTTCATGAGATTTTTAAGGTCAAGTCCATTGTGACCTTGACCTCTGACCACTGACCTTGAAAGTCAATACGGTTCATCGTCTCCCAATGGGGAACATTTGTAGAAGGTTTGAAGCTTATACGATGATAACTGTGTATTCCATCCTGTTCATTAGATTTTAAGGTCAAGTCCATTGTGACCTTGATCTCCGACCCTTGACCTTGAAAATCAATAGGGGCCATCGTCTTTCCATGGGGAAAATTTGTGGAAGGTTTGAAGCTTCTACGCTGATAACTGTGTCTTCTATCCTGTTCATAAGGTTTTTAAGGTCAAGTTCATTGTGACCTTGACCTTTGAATCTTGACCTTGAAAATCAATAGCGTTCATCGTCTTTCCATGGGGAATATTTATGGAGGGTTTGATGCTTCTATGATGATAAATGTGTCTTCTATCGTGTTCACAGGGTTTTTAAGGTCAAGTTCATTGTGACCTTGACCTTTGACCTTGAAAAGAAATAGGGTTCATTGTCTTTCAATGGGGAACATTTGTGGAAGGTTTGAAGATTCTAGGATGATCTATTTGTCTTCTATCCTGTTCACAAGGTTTTTAATGTCAAGGCCATTCTAGCCTTGACCTTTTACCCTTGACCTTGAAAATCAATACGAGGTTTTAGAGATTCCGTTTATGACGTCATTCTTGCGCATGCGCAAAGCACTGTCCGCCCATTGAAACGGCCATCGCTATTCAAATGTATTGGCGGAACTTAAAATGCTAACAATATTCAGACATTTTGAGAGAAAATATACCCGTTTACATTGAAATAATGCCTCGAGAAGGAAAGAATGATATTTTGCTTTTATTACTGAAATTCATTTATCCTTGATCCGTTTGTTATTGACGAAAATCTCTTTGTGAATGACCCATGTCAATGGCTTACGAGAGCTTACTTGAAGGACCCATGTCAATGGCTTACGAAAGCTTACTTTCAAAATAGGTTTTACGTAACTTTTCGTTATTCGCTATCCAAGTATAGTTATCACATACGGACAGAACTTCTATCTATCTATCTATCTATCTATCTATCTATCTATCTATCTATCTATCTTATCTTATCTTATCTTATCTTATCTTATCTTATCTTATCTTATCTTATCTTATCTTATCTTATCTTATCCTATCTTATCTTATCTTATCTTATCTTATCTTATCTTATCTATTTATCTATCTATCTATCTATCTATCTATCTATCTATCTATCTATTGAGAAAACTGTCCAACGATCTGTCTACATGTGCAATTAAAAAAATGTCCAACGATCTGTCTAGAATTGTAGTTTTAATAAATTGAAGATTCCTATGGACAGACAACGTTTGTTTTGGTTTAAACAATATTTTATTTCGATAAAACATCATGTAGAGAGAGAGAGACAGAGAGAGACAGAGAGAGAGAGAGGTTTGACTAAAAAACTGACAGTAGACAGACAGACGACAGACAGACCGACTGACTTATTAACAGATGAACGGACGGACAGTTAGACAGAAAAATAAACTGATACTGACAGTAGAAAACAACTAATGAGTGGACTGACAGACGGACGTCGAGTCAACGTTGGTTCGACGTCATGCCGTCGACACCAACTCCAATTCACTTCAACGTCACATGGCCGTTGAGAGAGAGAGAGAGAGAGAGAGAGAGAGAGAGAGAGAGAGAGAGAGAGAGAGGTTTGACTGACAAACTGACAGACGACAGACCGACCGACTGAATGAATGAATGACTAACAGACGTACGGACGAACAGACAGAAAAATAAACATACTGACAGTCGAAAAAAAAGCTAATGAGTGGACTGAAAGACGGTCGTCGAGTCAACACTGAATCAACTTCATGCCGTCGACACCCACTCCAACTCACGTCAATGTCACGTGACCGTTGAGATGAAAGAGGTTTGACTGATCCGTGTATCCAAGAAGATATTGTGGAGCTAAGCTAATAAGCCATTAACCCTTTTTGTACCAAATAATGGAATCTTCCTCCTTATATATAGCAGGAGTCCATTTCAAAATTTAGGCGTGTCAGGTTGTGTTTTCTTCAAAATTTATTTGGAAATTGGCTTGAATTTTGCAAACAGTGTAGGCCCTGATCAGACGCCGCGTTCTGTGGCGTCTGATCTGGGCATGCACTGTTTGCCAGGGTACCCGTTTTGGGGTTCCTGGTAATGTAAGGGCTGGGCAGGTTGATCTACCTTATTTTTACTATAAAATCTTGCATTTGCGAAGGAGTGTTTCATTCTCATGCACTGAAAGGGTGTTCTACGTTTGTTTTGAATTTAATGTTCCAATCCCACTGAGTCTTGATGGGTCCGAGCACTGGGCAAATGACATCTTATTAAGCAACGCCGTATTATCGCCAACGCAATGTTCTGACGTTTCATCGACGTTGTAAAGTCAAATTCAGTGCATCGCGTTGGATGTTTGTTTGATGTAGACACGACGTTGTTGACACGTTACATGTCGGTTGACGTTGAAACTGTAATTTACCTACGCTCGCTAAGTGTTGGCACGCTAAGAGAGAGAGAGAGAGAGAGACAGGGAGAGAGAGACAGACAGGCAGAGAGAGAGAGAGAGAGAGAGAGAGAGCAACATATAGGCCATGGCACACTCACACACACACACACAGAGAGAGAGAGAGAGAGAGAGAGAGAGAGAGAGAGAGAGAGAGAGGACCCTGTTGGGTCGTTTGTACAATATATCTTGAAGAGCAGTTAATTAAAACATAAGACTAGGGATTTGTCATCATGAAAAACACGCCTATGCGATTTTTACCCCCTCAAACCCCACTTTTATAAAGTAAAACTGGGGTTTACAGGGTAAATATTATTTTTCTTATTCCTGTTTGTGGGTACTCGATAGAACCGCCTCAAAACATAGATTGTGGGTACTCGATAGAACCGCCTGTACTTAATGCACAAAATGATAAATGATTAAATGTTAAAAAAAAAAAAAAAAACGGGCAAATAAATAAAAATCTTTATCTCTTAGAGGCGGTTCTATCGAGTCCCCGCAATCTATGTTTCGAGCAGAATTAAAAAAATATCACATTTTTTCATCTTAAAATTTCCATTTTTTCCCCCGAAAAATTGATAATATAGTTGTATAGGCATGTTTTCGTAATGCGAAATTTCACACCTGGTAGCAAATCGGTGTTTGTCCCATTATCTTACATTAGAATTCGTCAAAAGTTAAATTTACGCTGTAATTAACACTTTATCTGTCCCACTGCCTTGAAGCATATACGACGTTGACGGCCAGGGCTTTTCCCGTTCTGTTTTAGAAGCGGAAGTGCGTCACGAAAAAAGCTCCTATAGGGGTCGTCGTCTTTCCATGGGAAACATTTGTGGAAGGCTGGAAGCTTCTACGATGAAAACTGTGTCTGCTATCGTGTTCACAAGGTTCCGGACGGACATACACAAACACTAACACACACACACAAACACACACATGGACGCAAGGTACCTATGCTATATCCCCGTCACAACGTTGTTGCGAGGGGATAAAATGGGGTTGTCAGAAGACAACATAGCTCGCCTATGGTGTCCTAAGTTGAATGAAGGCAAGTTATCAAAAATGAAATTTTAATAACACACTTTTGTTTGGTTTGAGGTTTAACGTCCCCGTCAACACTGTAAAGGTCATTTTGGAGACGTTGCTTCCAATTTTGTGGGACTTTTACCCGACATTGAGTTGAAATGACATCTCAAGCCCTGTCGCCCAATGAAACCAATAGGGTTTATTAGCATGGACGGTCCGCCTCGCATCGCGGTTCCTGGACATGCTTAGATCCTCTAAGCGGTTTACCAGTACTAGTGTGCGGGCCGGATTGAGCTCTGCGTGGAAGCATCAGGCAGCCCATATATTTCTTCAAGCCCCTATGGGCGGGGGCCGAAAACAATAACACACTATTTGACCCAAAATGTCGATTTCTTTTCAAAAGAGCCCAACAGATTACAACAATTAAATGACAACCAGAAAGTGTCCCTATAAACCACTAAACAAGAAATCTCATTTTAGTGCTTCTTTTTCACAAAACAATACAATTTCAGCTTGCTGTTTTTGCCCCTAAAAAGAGCTAAAAAGACGGCGAACTAATCAGAATGAATTAAATATCATTTTAAAACACATTTGTTTTTTTTTATTATTATTATTAGTTTTCAGTTTTTTTGCAAAAAATCTACAAACGTGCAAGTGATAATAGCAGTAAATATGTTTAAATAAAAAAAAGAAAGAAAGAAAGAAATCAACATCCACTGTGATTTGAACTCACGACACCCTTGTGGTGCAAAATTGAACTTTTTAACCATAGTCCAGTAGTTTATCCACTGCGCCACGGGATTCGTCGATATGAGTCATTGAATTCAAGCAATATAGAGCATATAAACGAATATATTTGATAATTTGTTTTCTGTTTGTTTGATTGTTTGTTTGATTCCTGTGCAACCGAGTGACATTCAAGAATGCTAAAATATGAAACAGTCACATTAGTTTTTCATTTTCTTGCTTTAGGCATCAAACTGGAAGCACGGTTCATATTTGACTGGTACAAAAACGTGGAGCACAATTTTCCACTGCGCATCATGGGCGGAGCTCAGTCGTGCTCCACGAAATGTCTCCAGTCGAATACCGTCAATCATACTTGGACCTCTTTTACAGAGGTGAGACCAGGCCCCGAGATTTTGTTTGTTTGATTTGAGGTTTAACGCCCCCGTCAACACTATTTAGGTCATTTTGGAGACGTTGCTTCCAATTTCGTGGGACTTTTACCCGACATTAAGATGAAACGACATCTCAATCCCTGCCGCCCAATAAAACCAATAGGTTTTGTATGCATGGACGGGCCGACTAGCAGCAGTTTTCCTGGGCAAGCTTAGACCTTCCAAGCAGATTACCAGTACTAATGTGCAGTCGGTATCAACTCTGGGTGGAAGCATCGTGCAGCCCATATATTTCTTCAAGCCCCTATGGGCGGGGGCCCCGAGATTATAAAACTTTTTTCATGCTCAATTCTGATGAAATTTAACTGCTAATAAATATCAAAATAATTTCATGCTTAAAACATCAAAGCCAACTATTTATCCTGCTCATAAATGTTAAAATGCCAACAATCATACAGTTGTTGGCATTTTAACCTTTATGAACAGGATAAATTTCATGCTCAGTTGAGTTGAGCATGAAAAACGTTTTATAACCGTGGGGCCACGTGTCTGCCAAATGTAACTTTACTGAAGTGCACAGCCTTTACAACAGAAGTTCAGTCATATCATGCCAACTGAAAGTTGATTATGAAATATGAAAACAATATACAATAAGTGGATAAGGCCTAAAAAAATGTGTGTTTCAGGTAACCCAACCGTGCCTAATTTTTTACCCCCTACCCTAATTTTTAAAGGATATTTTGGGATTCCTAGGGGTTTTCCCGTCCAAAAATAGATTTCCCCTATCATTCTCATATAAAAACTTTGAGCAAAATAAAAAAATCTCCTACCTATCGTCCCTGTTTTGAAATTCCATATTACCTGAAACACACATTTTTTTTTTGGCCTAAAAAAAATTTAACTCAATTTCAGACATCTAAGAAAAGAATACCATATAAAGCATACAGTACTGATGATGTACAAAAGGCTATATCAGAAGTCAGTAATAATAGACTATCAATCAATAAGGCAGCAGACCTATATGGGGTTCCAAGAACAACTCTAAAAGATAAATTATCAGGGAGAACTCCAGTTGTTAGCACCCAAGGTCCTAAACCAGTTCTTACTGACCAAGAAGAAAGTGAAATTGCCACCTGGGCAATTAACATGTCAAAAATTGGGTATGGAAGGACTAAGGAGGAGGTACTCTGTGTTGTCCAAAAGTTGTTAGAAAAAAACCCTCGCCCCAATCCGTTTGTTAATAACAAACCTGGTAGAGAATGGTGGGAAGCCTTTCTTCGTAGAAATCCCTCACTGACATTAAGAACTCCTGAGAACCTATGTAAAGCCAGAGCAGTTTCATGTACGAAGGAGGCTATTGTGAAATGGTTTAAAGATTTTCAAGTTTACCTGTCTGAGGAAGAAAATTGTAATTCTGTCCTAAGTGATCCATCTCGTATTTTTAACGCTGACGAGGCAGGATTTCCATTAAATCCTAAATGCGAGGGTAAGGTCTTAGCAGAACTTGGTGCTAAGGATGTATATGGTCTGTCAAGTTCAGACCGAACTCAAATTACGGTCTTGGCATGTGGTAATGCATCAGGATACCTACTACCTCCCATGAAGGTGTTTCCCGGTGAAAGGTTTAAGTACAACCCTTTGCATGGAGCCGTACCAAATTCTTTTCTTGGGCGATCAAAGAATGGCTGGATGGATACAGAGGTTTTCTTCATGTGGGTAGCCAATCATTTTGTCAAGCATATTCCCCCAGTTCGCCCTGTTATTCTGCTTGTTGATGGTCACTCAACCCATATTGACCAAGAGACAACAAAATTTTGCAAAGACAATGGCATTATCTTGTATTGTTTGCCAGCCCATGCTAGCCATATTATCCAACCTCTAGATGTGGCATTTTTCCGACCACTGAAGTGTAACTGGAGAAAAGCAGTTAAGAAATATCGTGATGAAAATCCTGGTCAGTCTGTGACCAAAATGGTCTTTTCCAAGGTATTTAAAACTGCATGGGATGCTACAAACAAACCAGAGATACTGGTAAATGGGTTTCGTGACAGTGGACTGTACCCATTGAACCCTGGTGTAATTGATACTGGGAAGTTTGCACCTTCACTAGTTTTTACTCAGCCACCCACAGCCCTTGATTCCCAAACTGACAACACACCAGGCAATGATCATGCATCGGAGGCGAAAGGGTCAGATACTATTGTGGCAAAGAGCACTCCAGCTACCAGCACCTCCAGTCAGGATGCATCCCTACAGCTTCAACCTTCAAGTCCTAGCTCTACTGAAACAATCTCGAAAAATACACCTTCATCTTGCAATTTACCTGTAACATCAAAGGTGTCCGAGCAGTGTCTTGTTAGCTCCCAAACCATAAGCTCCCCGACTACACCAGCAGCCTCTGGAGATTCATCTGTTGTACTTGGGCATAAGGTGTCTCCTACTTTTGATGGTATTATATCTTACCCATCTGTAGCAAAGCCAAAAGCAAAAAAACGTCCGGAAATTCCAAAAGCCCTCACCAGTCAGCAAATGATAAACTATTTAGAATGTAAAACAATTGAAAAGCAACAGAAAGAAAAAATAAAGGAGAAAAGAAAACTAGAACGAGAGGCGAAACAAAAGATCAAACTTGAAGAAAATTTAGCAAAAAAAATCAAACAGTCCTCTGAGACAAAAACCAAGAAAACAAAACATGTTAAAAAGACATACTGTAGTGTCTGTAAAAATGTTTATGAGGAAAAAAAATGGTTTGAATGGATTGGATGCGATGGTGATTGTAATTCATGGTTCCATGTGAAATGTACCGATATAGACTTTGAAACAGAAAACAAGGATCCAGGGACCATTCAGGATGAACTTGATGAGATCGAATGGTTCTGTGACTCATGTTTGAACAAATGTTGAGGTATATTAGGTTTATGTTGAAATATTGATATTGATGATGTCTTTGCTTTTCACTGATTTCTTGTTAGAAATTTCTGGCTTTCATTTTAGAGCTTGGTGATCAGTCTTCGTAACAGAGAGATTAGAAGTGGGCCATTGTTACCTCTCAACTATGAACAAATATATTTTGGAAAAAAGTTAAATGAACTTTTTCTTGAGGAAACTTTGTTTGAACATCCATTGATTTTCACTGTATACCAATATTTGATGAAAGTGGTCATGAATCAGAGTTCATTTATGAATCTTCTACAGTGTTTCTGTGAAATTACGGATGATTATATCAGTTTGGTTCTTCTTGCAAATCAATATGGCAGAAAGTATAATGATGAAGAGCTTATGACAATGGTGGATGAAATAAAAATGTTCAGCCTTTGAAGTTATTGTTTAATATGTTTCTTGTTTTGTTTTCTTATATGGTTTTCAATTACTGTTACTTCCAGAAGTTTAAGAAAAAATTGTCAGTCATGCAATTTAGCAAAGGATTAGCAAAATCTAAAAGATACTCTTTATAGACTTGTATTCTAAAAAGAAATGAATATTTTATACTTTCAAAATTTATTCTTTACATATTACGTTAGCAAGCCCATGTAATAGTTGCCCTCCCTTTATGGCTAGAGACTCATATTGGGATACTTTTTTTATAGATTTTTTGGGCTTGTTAGAACCACCACCTAATGGCAGTTCTAATAAGCCACAAAACTCTGTTATAAATCATCCAAAAGAAAATTGAGGTTTATCTGTGTAAACCTTACTAAGTGGGGTTACAGTTCAAAATATATGGGCGTGTTAACGTAATGTAATGACAGATGTGGTTATTGTCTTGACTATTCATAAAAAATACTTTTTAATGGTAACAACATCTAATTTTACTTGTGAAGACAAAAAAGTCTGATAAAATTAATGATTTGATATTATTTTAACTAAAGGATGTTTATTTAATGGTCACTGCGATTTTTTTTTAAAAATCAGGTAGGTGGTCGAATTCTGCAGCAGCTGGTCGAATTCTAAATGCTCCCCTCATGAGCCCCAAATTATTCGTGCCGAACAACAGTGAATCGAGCACGCCTCATACAACTTCCGGTTGTAGAAGATTCGTTTTACTAACGGGACATACAAAGTTTTTTCAGATAGTAATGCGTATGAAATGGTCAGTATAGGTACATTATTAAGTGGTCGAATACTGCCACTGTTGCCCTACCTTTATCAAGATGAAAATGTATTTTTTGACAAAATTTCAGCATTTGTACGCATTATAATCCTGAGTGCAGACTGGCTGTATAGAACACATTTCTGACATTCACATTAATTTTAAAAAGCTATACTTGTTTTACATTATTGGCACAGTATTTTATTTTTCTTCTCACAAATCAGGTATTCATGACAACTTTTTTGAAGGAATAGTCCAAAATTCAATTGTAAAATAGATTACCCTTTCAACCCTGTAGACATGTACAGAATAAGATACCTGTGCAAACAGCTACAGTGACACTCATTACGAAAACAGGCATATTCAAATAAATTGGTAAAATTTTACCACCAAAATGAAATTTTTCAGATAAAAATCCTGATATTTTTCATATTTCTGCTCAAATACGTTAGAACCACCTCGGCAAGGCAGTTCTATCAAGGACCCACAATCTGTTTTCGAACAGAAATAAGAAAAATACTGTATACCCCTGTAATCTCCAGTTTTACTACATAAAAGTGGGGTTCAAGGGAGTCAGGATTATATAGGTGTGTTTTCGTTATGGTTTTCTATCCTGTGCATGTCCTGTTTTGTTTTGTTTGATTTGATGTTTAACGTCCCCATCAACACTGTAAAGGTCATTTTGGAGACGTTGCTTCCAATTTTGTGGGACTTTTACCCGACATTGAGATGAAATGACATCTTAAGCCCTGTTGCCCAATGAAACCAATAGGTTTTTTTAGCATGGACGGTCCGCCTCGCACCCCGGTTCCTGGACAGGCTTAGATCCTCTAAGCGGTTTACCAGTACTAGTGTGCGGGTTGGATTCAGCTCTGCGTGGAAGCAACCCATATATTTCTTCAAGCCCCTATGGGCGGGGGCTGCCATGTCCTGTTTACAGGATTCAAAGATGAAAGAGTCCACTTCAGAATTATAGGGGTGGATTTCTTTGTTTGTTTGTATTGGAGTTTAATGGCCCAGTCAACACTATTTTAGATCATTTTTGAGCCGGTCAGTTTACCTACCCACACTTTTCTTGGGCACGCTTATACATAAGCGGTTAACCAGTACAGTGCACATTCTTTCACCAGAAACTGACAACTGCCTGTCTTGAATCAGCGGAAGGGATAGAATGACAGTTGAAAAGATTTCATGATCAATCTCCACGAAAGGATGTTGCCGACCCCAGTAGCTATCGAACCCGTGTCCTCCTGATCACCAGTCAGACACGCATCCCACTGAGCTACCGAGGCCGGCATTATAGGGGTGGAAAGGTAACCATAAAAATCCTAAAAATTCGGATGCCTTGGCCTATAAAATTAAAACAAATTTGTTTACGATCCAGCAAGGAGTCCAAAGATACAGACAAAATGGCAAACAGCGCAGACCTTGTCTGGGACTGCAGTGTTTGCTCAGGTCTATCTTTGCCACTGCTTAGGCTGCTATTCCATAAAGGACATTTGCACTGACACATTTTGTATTACCGTATTCGCCCTAATTACCGCACATGCTCCTATAAGCGCATACCAAAGCTATTTAGGAAAAGGAAATGCCAAAGCGCACATTTTACAGTAACCTCCCCTTGAAGCTCTCACAGTAAATCTAAAAAAAAAACTTAACATTATTTCTTCAACAGTGAAGGCAATGCTTAAGTATCCTTTTCCATCCTGTTAAATATCAGTATGCATCATCTCTGAAGCTATTTTTTTCATATCAATTGTGCGCTAATTAGGTAGATTTTTCACCATGATTTTTTGACACGATTTTGAAAAAACTAAGGGCACGGTGTGGTAATTAGAGCGAATACGGTATATTGTCATCTGCTTCAGAATTTTATCTGGTGCTTTAAGGGTTACACTAAATATTCGGACACCTCAACTCCTTAACATTCTTTTAACTCTTATTCTCCATTCACAACAACCCCTATCTTTACAAACATTGTAGATCCAGATTCAGTTTATGAATTTGTAGGAATAAATTACATCAAGTAATCTGATTGGTTCAAAGTCAGAGATGGGTGTGGCTAAGATGAATATTCAGCAGGATAAGGGTTAAGTACAAATGTTTGACTTCGTAGGAATAAATTACATCAAGTAATCTGATTGGTTCAAAGTCAGAGATGGGTGTGGCTAAGATGAATATTCAGCAGGATAAGGGTTAAGTACAAATATACTACACAATGTAATGTAGGAGTCTCATTATGCTACTTGCCTTTTAAACCAGATCCCAGTCGGATGAGTCTTTAAATCGAGGTCCCATCTCAATATGTCCTTAGCTGTTGATGAGACATATAAAATTCAAACACAAATACCTGATTTTATGGCTAAACATAGCTGGATAAAGTATAATGAGGCATCTCATCTGGGTTAACATGTTTGCTCAGACCTGTCTGTCCGGATACATAGGTGTGTGTGGTGTGCATGTGTGTGTATGTGAATGCATGTGTATTTTACATCCCACCAATAACTAAGGTCATATGGAGATGGGACCTTGGCTTAAAGTCTCGTCAGACAGGGATCGAAAGTTTGTGACATAATGTACATGGGTATTGTTCCTAGGCTACCCGAAACTATGTACAGTAAAATTCCTATATTAAGACCACTTTTGGGACTGTTCAAAAGTGGTCTCTTTAAGACCACTTTTGAACAGTCCCAAAAAAGGTTCTTGGCCAGAGGACACTGTAAGTAGAAAACACAAAAAAAGAATAACTGCAATCTATATTAGGTGGTCTTAATAGCGGAATTTCTCTGTATATTGTCATAATCACAAACATTGAAGACCAGTTGGATCAAACTACTCTGAAGGACTGCCCTTTCCTTCTAGAGCAGGCTTGTCTTGGTCACTCTTTAGTTCAAACTGAGCTTAGGTCACTTGTCCCAGTTGAACTAAATTCGGTGCTGAAGTTTTTGGCTTGGTACATGAGTACACTAGTGCATTTGTTCAAATGTACCAGGGCATCAAATACCAGTAATTTGCATCTCTGTACCAAATCGAATCTTCCACCTTATCTATAGCACAAGTCCATTTCAAACTTTAGGGGCGTCAGACTGTGTTTTCTTCTAAATTAGTTCGGAAAATGGTTGAACTTTTTGCAAATAGTGTAGGCCCTGATCAGAAGCCGCATCTTGCGGCGTCTGATCTGGGCCTGCACTGTTTGCCAGTTATCCGTTTTAGGGTTTCTGGTACAAAATGGGTTAATTCAGCAGACTATCAAACTGTCTGTCTTTTTAGCTCACCTGTCACGTAGTGACGAGGTGAGCTTTTGGGATCACTTTTTGTCCGGCGTCCGTCGTGCGTGTGTGCGTGCGTCAGTGCGTGTGTGCGTGCGTAAACTTTTTCTACAAATGACATCTCCTCCTAAACCACTGATCGGATTTTAACCAAATTTCACAGGAATGATCCTTAGGTGGTCCCCTTTCAAAGTTGTTCAAATGGTTCCGTTCCATTGCACATCTAAGTCACAGGAGCTAAAAATAGATTTTTAAAATGAAAACTTTTAAAATCTTCTTCTCTGAAACCGAAAGGCCCAGGTCTTCGATATTTGGTATGAAGCTTCATCTAGTGGACCTCTACCAAGATTGTTCAAATTATGGCCCTTGGGCCAGAAATGCCCCTGCCCCGGGGGCCTTTGGGTTTACATAGGCTTATATAGGGAAAATCTTTAAAAATCTTCTTCTCTGAAACCACAAGGCCCAGGTCTTTGATATTTGGTGTGAAGCTTCACCTAGTGGACCTCTACCAAGATTGTTCAAATTATAGCCCTAGGGCCCAAACTGCCCCCGCCCCGGGGCCTTTGGTTTTACATAGGCTTAAGAGGGAAAATCTTCAAAAATCTTCTTCTCTGAAACTGCAAGGCTCAGATCTTTGATATTTAGTGTGAAGCTTCATCTAGTGGACCTTTACTTATATTGTTCAAATTATAGCCCTGGGGCTAAAAATGCCCCTGCCCCAGGGGCCTTTGGTTTTACATAGGCTAATATAGGGAAAATCTTTAAAATATTCTTCTCTGAAACCGAAAGGCCCAGGTCTTCAATATTTGGTATGAAGCTTCATCTGGTGGACCTCTACCAAGATGGTTCAAATTATGGCCCTTGGGCCAGAAATGCCCCTGCCCCGGGGGCCTTTGGGTTTACATAGGCTTGTATAGGGAAAATCTTTAAAAATCTTCTTCTCTGAAACCACAAGGCCCAGGTCTTTGATATTTGGTGTGAAGTTTCACCTAGTGGACCTCTACCAAGATTGTTCAAATTATAGCCCCAGGGCCAAAAATGCCCCCACCCTATGTATAGGCTTATACAAGAAAAATATTTAAAAATCTTCTTCTCTGAAACCACAAGACTCAGGTCTTTGATATTTGGTATGAAGCTTCACCTAGTATAGCCCTTGAGCCAAGAATGTACTAGAGACACTGATTTTCAGGTGAGCGATTCAGGGCCCTCTGGGCCCTCTTGTTCTTTTTGCTTAATTTTAGAAAACACAGTTTTGCATTTCAGTGATTTGACTTAATCCATTTTCAACTGAATGGAATCTTCTTCACATAATGTATAGCAGAGTCCATGTTGAAATTTAGGGGTGTTAGGTTGAGTGAGTTTCAGAAATTTTGATTTTGTTTGTTTGATTTGAGGTTTAACCTCCCCGTCAACACTGTAAAGGTCATTTTGGAGACAGTGCTTCCAATTTTGTGGGACTTTTACCCGACATTGAGATGAAATGACAGCTCAAGCCCTGCTGCCTAATGAAACCAATAGGTTTTATAAGCATGGATGGTCCGATACTCGCACCGTTTTGCCTGGGCAGGCTTAGATCCTCTTGTGTGGGTCAGTTTCAGCTCTGCGTGGAAGCATCATGCAGCCCATCTATTTCTTCAAGCCCCGAAAGACTGGGCTTCATCATGTTAACTAGTCTGTGTAATGAACACCCCCTTATATAGAGAACTGGGGTTTACGGGGATGTATGGGGATATACACTATTTTTCTGCTCGGAGACATAGGTTGTAGGCACTTGTTAGAACCGCCTCACACAACCAATGTTTTAGAAATAAGAAAAACATCATGGATTTTCATGAGAAAATTAATCATTTTGGTTAAAGATTTGTTTGTTTGTTTGTGTTGAGGTTTAACGTCCCCGTCAACACTATAGGTCATTTTGGAGACCTTGCTTCCAATTTTGTGGGACTTCTACCTGACATTGAGATGAAATGACATCGCAAGCCCTGCCGCCCATGGAAACCAATATGGTTTATAAGCATTGCTTGGGCAGGCTTAGATCCTCTAAGCGGTTTACTTGCACTCTAGTGTGGGTCGGTTTCAGCTCTGCGTGGAAGCATCATGCAGCCCATCTATTTCTTCAAGCCCTGATGGGCAGGGGCCGTTTGGTTAAAGAATCAAACAGATATGTTATCATAATGTTGTTTTTTTGGGCACGGGTTGGGGGTGGGGACTGTGAAGATGTTTCATGTTTTGCAAACAGTGCTGGCACTGATCAGATCTTGTTTTGCCAATGGTGAAGGCCCTGATCAGATGCCGCATTCTGTGATCTGGGCCTACACTGTTTGCTTATGTACCCCATCTGAAATGGGTTAGCTTCAATGTCAGTTAAAATGCACAATTGTCATCTGCTTTGTTGTCTGCCGGGGTGGGGGGGGGGGGGGGGTGTCATTTTTGCAAACAGTGTGGACACAGAATGGAGTCTCATCCAGGTGTGTGCAAAGATAAGCAGACAACATTTTCAGATATAATTTTTCTCAGCATCTTAGGGTGAAGACAGTTTGCTAGTGAACCCCATCTGAAATGAGTTTAAAGGATTTTCATCCCTTAATCCTTTTTGTACCAAATGGAATCTTCCTCCTTATATATAGCATGAGTCCATTTCAAAATTTAGGGGTGTGAGGTTGTGTCTTCTTCAAAATTGATTTGGAAAATGACTGAACTTTAATGCCAACAGTGTAGGCCCTGCTCAGTTGTTGCGTTATGCGGTGTCTGATCTGGGCCTGCACTGTTTGCCAGGGTACCTCAAATCAAACAAATAAACAAAATTAATGAACAGTATTACAATGAGTTTATGTGTTTGTTTTGATTAATTTGATTTTAGGTTTAACGTCCCTGTCAGCACTGTAAAGGTCATTTTGGAGACGCTGCTACCAATCTTGTGGAACTTTTACCCGACATTGAGATGAAATGACATCTCAAGCCCTGTCGCCCAATAAAACCAATAGGGTTTACAAGCATGGACGGTCCGACTCGCACGGCTTTGCCTGGGCAGGCTTAGATCCTCTGAGGGGTTTGCGGGTCGGTTTCAGGTCTGTGTGGAAGCATCATGCAACCCATCTATTTCTTCAAGCCCCGATGGGCGTGGGCAGAAACCTTCACAGAAATGTTGTTTAGGTGACCCTCTACCAAAATAGCTATTCGGTTCTGCTGTGGTGAGCAAAATGACCACTGGAGATAATCAAAGCGCCAAAGGCACTGAAATGACAGATTCTATGAGAAAATCAAAACACTGTGAAAACTTACAGACAACCTTTCTAAAAGATCTTAAAATTTAGAAAAGTAGTTCTGCAAATTTCATTGTATGATATGTTTGCAGATGTCTATACACCGGTTGTATCGTGAAATGCCATTCGATGTTTCATTTTGGAAAGAAACTATTTACGTTTTCAAAACCAAACATTAAAATTCAAGTTTTAACAAAGCTACTGTCAATTAGTAACATTTTTGTCTGATCGGTTGTGGATACCTCCCCTCAAAAGATACTCTATTTTTCACAAAGAGATCGGAGGAGAAAGGCTGGTCAGTCCAGCACATGATTTCCATTGGCTTGAAGACATTTTTGAGTAAGAACAGCACTATAAACCTGCTGCATTAGATATCCCGGATTCTGAGTGTAAACAAATAAATGGAACCACGTGAGGTCGACACACTTGATTGATGTAACGTCTCGCTGTTCAGTTAACGTCTCAGCCATGATCTTGAATGTTCTTAATGTCGCTAGCTACATGCAATAGTTCGACATACCATTTCGCTTATTCCATCCGATATGTCATGCTCTATTACGCACGCGTCGCCTCGGCAAACATTACACCTATATGTCGAAACATCCCGAAACGACAATCGGCGTGATTCACGCTGAAGTGCGATGTGTCACTAAAACGCATATCACGCGGGTCGCTTAGACGCCAATATACATGTACGTATTTAATGCACCAGCGTAAGTGTTCCGTATTGTGTCGACGTCTTAATTTTGGTCACGACAGGGACGTCTAGCTCTCAAAAGTGCATCGCATAAGGGCGACGAACAGTGTCAGTGCTTATTAGTCGGTAGATGAAACCCTTCGTTTATCTGCAGGTACAGTGAAGCAGATGCCGGCGGAAATCTGCTTCGCATATGCGTCTGTCGGATGAATCGATCTTGACGTACTGACGTCGGTCTTCCGCTACGTCGACGTCCACTAGCGCCTCCTGTTGATAGTAAGATGTCGCTCCAACAGACAAATAGATCACACACATGTCGCACCCAAAATCAGAGTCAACGCCATCTGCTTTCCGACCAGCTTCTAACTGTCCATTAGAAGCCTCCGTGGTGTAGTGGTGATGCTACTCGCCTTGTAAACCAGGGATCGCAGGATCGATCCCGGACATCTCCAGACTTTCGGATGTGTCTTTAAACCGAGGTATCGTCTTCGTATGACCTTAGCTGTTGGTGGGACGTAAAACTCAAACACTCACTCACTCACTCTAACTGTCCACGGTTTAATGAAAAATGTTGCAATACGTTCTCACTTGATGCTTTTTGAGAACAAAATACAATTTCTTCTTTTCTAGGCACGACCTTACATCACACATCAAAAGTTTGATCCTGAACATGTGGTTTCTATCAGTGCTGGTGTGAAGGTGGTACACAGGATCGTTTGCCCCCGCCCATCGGGGCTTAAAGCAATAGATGGGCTGCATGATGCTTCCAAGCAGAGCTGAAACCGACCCGCACACGAGTACTGGTAATCTGCTTAGAGGATCTTAGCCTGCCCAGGCAAGAGGTGCGAGTCGGACCGTCCATGCATATAAACCCTATTGGTTTCATTGGGCGGCAGGGCTTGAGAAGTCATTTCATCTTAGTGTCGGGTAAAAGTCCCACAAAGTTGGAAGCAACGTCTCCAAAATGACCTATACAGTGTTGACGGGGATGCTAAACCTCAAATCAAACAAAACAAAACACAGGATCGTGGCCGGACTGGTAACCATACGTCACGGTTGATTGATTTAACCTTTTTAGCTTAAGGGCATGGCGCCTAAGCGGGTTGTAATCATGCAATCGTTTGGTTTTAAAATCAAAGCACCGAAAGTGTTGGTGGGATGTAGGTTGGGGTAAAAGTCCTGGGCTGAGATTAAACTGTTTAATTGAACTCTGAAATTCCAAACAAATAGTGAAGATTTTGATAAGAAGCGCGTTCTGCAGCGTCCGAACTTGGTCTACACTGTTTGCCAAGCTCACCCTATGATTCCAGGATGACCCTCTTCAGTCTTACCAAACAATCAACCCAAACATAGCCGGGTCGTTTGTCAGTCTTGGGTACATGTAAGTGTTATCTGTAAAATCTGCACTTGAATAAAATGTTCGATCTGGCAAACAATGTAGACTGAGATTAAACGCCACAGAACACGATGCTGATCTTGTTCTACATTTTTTTGCATCAGCTACTAACATCCGTTAAGTTTAAACGGATCAGTCCAAGTCCTCGTTCTTGACCAGCCTGCATTTAGAGACAATCGGCATGAGTGTTGTCAGTGCTTTTATTCACTGCCTTGAGATTCTGGAGTGTACTCTTCCATCACTGAAGTTGGGCTCGTCCATTGTGCTAAATATGGCACCTAGAATTATATCACAGGACTAACACTGTTTGCATAGGTATCTGTACCATATTCAAGGGTTGAAAGGGAAAGCCTTTCTCGCAAAGTCTGATATACACCTAGTTGTAACTGACCTAGACTTGACCTCGAATGTCGGAAAACCATTAATATTCTGGTCTGCAGCTGTCCGGCTGATCTTTAAGGATTAAATATTGACAGCACTGTTAGAAAACAGTGTAAAACCTGAGCAGACGTCTGAGCAGACGCCGCATTGATTTGGGTAAACAGTCTCGCATGATGCAGCTGATTCATATGAAATGCTGAATCTATTCTCTGAAAGGTAAGATAAAATCGTCAAGTCGTCTGCTTCAAAAGTTTGTATTGCGATTATAGAATGTACAATTTTGATAACTGCGCCAAACCGGACTACATTTTTGTGCGGACTCACATTTCTTTGGCGGTCAAAGCCGGAAGAAAGTCGTAAGAAAGCCGGAACTACTTTACAACACGCAGGACAGCTAGAAATGACAGAGTGAATCTGTCATTAAAAATAGAAAAAGGTAAATTTGCTTCAAATGTGAACTCCTTCTAAATGATTTAAACTTCACAGGAGTTTTGCCTAAGTGGCTGCCTAACAAAAAAAGTTATAATTGTTCAGCTCTAATGAAAAAGATGGCCATCCGAGATAAAAAGGTGATCATCTAAGTACAGCAGTTATGCTACATGGAATGGCTGTCACCCACATGACTTTCAGAAGCTGTGTGACAACTTCAAATCAGGTGAGTGATTCAGGGCCACTTGGCCCTCTTGTTTATTTTGTACATTTTGCTTCTGACAGCTGAAACTTGGTATAATAACAAGACATAAGGAACTGCAGCCCTTATAATGAACAGTGTTATAAGTTATAAAGAGTTTTATATTTATTTTTCTGTTTTCAGTTAGATGAGCTAGGCCGTCTTATTTGTAATCTCTGCAATGTTATCCCGGGAGGTGTCATCTGTTTCTTCGCGTCTTACGAGTATGAGAAGTTTGTCTACTCCCACTGGGAGAAAACAGGAGTTCTTGGGAGACTGGCAGGGAAGAAGAAGGTTTGTACACAAATGAAACACACATAAAAAAGTTATAAAACTTTTTTCATGCTCAGCTCACTTGAGCATGAAATTTGAAATGCTCATAAATTATTAACTCGAATCAGGCTGTTCACGACAACCCCTATCTTTGGAAACAGTGTTGATCCAGATCAGATGGCTTCTGAAGCCATCTGATCAGGATTTACACTGTTTGACATGAAGTTTATGGATCTGTAAGAATAAATTATATGAAGTAATCTGGTTGGTTCAAAGCCAGAAATGGGTGGGGCTAAACTGAATATTCAGCAAGATAAGGGTTAAAATATAAACAAGTGAGGCAATCAGCAAAGAATTTTGTCTGTCCTGCTTTTAAATTGTAAATTTTATGAACAGGACAGTGAGTTGAGCATGAAAGGAATTTGATAACCTTGGACCGTGGCCTCGGTAGCTCAGTCAGATATGTGATCAGGTCCTTACTATTTGCCTGTATGCAAAAATATGTTCAAAAAGGATGGAAGAAGATACAGCCAATGACATAAACAGAAGACGTCTTAGATGCGGATTTTCTTGGCATCAGCAATTGCTTAAAAGTTCTACAAAATGTAGTTCCAAATCCATTGAACGAAAAAAAATTGAGATTTCTTTACGACTTTTTGAAATAACTGAAAAGCAGTGTGCCTTTGTGCTAGCGTTTCAAGAAATAACCAATAGGGTATGTTTGGTAAAAGTGTCGAATACATTATGCCAACGAAAGATAGCATTGTACCTCATGTGGTAAGATCATCAGGTAAACAATATAGAGAAATCTAAGGTTAATAGGAATGCATCACTTTTCTGCTCCATGACTTTGGGCACTCATAAGAACCATCTCAATGAGGCACCCACAGCCTATGTTTGGCATATAAATAAGAAAAATATCACAAATTTTCAGAAGAATGACCCTTTTTGGGTTAACTGGTATCAATCGACTCAAAGTTATAAAGTACAGTAGCTTTTAAAAGCTGAAGTCCATGTGACTATCACTGTCCTGTTCGAAATCCAGGTAACGGTTATTTATGGAAAATAGCTGCGATATTCTTATTGCTGTGAGGTCATTGTTGCGTAAGAGTGTTATCTGTAGAATCTAGACTTGAATCAGATGTTTGGTTTGGCAAAAAGTGTTGACCCAGATCAGACAGTGCAGAATGTTGTGTCTGATTAGGATCTGCACTGTTTGCTTACAGTACAGGAATTTCAGGGATAAAACAGACAATCAACCCACCAGGGCTTTGGCTGAGATATGAAAGAATGCATTACCATAAAACTCCTAAAAATTCGGACACCTTGAGGACTTGCTGTAATTCTCATAAAATTTTCACTAATTTGTTTCATGATTCAGCAAGGAGTCCGAAGATTGCAGACAAAATGGCAAACAGTGTAGACCCTGATCAGACTGCTCAGGAGCAGTCTGATCTGGGTCCGCACTGTTTGCTCAGGTCTGTCTGTCCCATAACTAATGATCATTACCATGATAGCACTAATTAGCATGGAATTTTTTCAGAACAATCTTATTTGTTGTAGGTACTCAGGGAGCCAAAAAGAGCAGGGCAAGTAGACCAGATCCTTGGGGAATATACAGAGGCCATAAAGGTACAACACTATTGTTGGGGTCCACAGCAGAACTGTTTGTAACACTGTTTTGCGAGTCCAGAACAGGCCTCGCTAACACTTGTTGGGGTACACAACAGAACTTCTTTATAATACTTTTATTAGGATTTACAGAAAACCTCTATAGCACTTTTATTGGGGTCTGCATCAGAAACCATATTTGTTAATCAACCATGTTATCTAAAGGAAAAAGTACAGACATAGAAAAATGACCTATCAGTTACCCCCTATATATATTGCATTGTAACATATTGACCTGATAAAGGTATGCTTTCTCAGGACAAGTGAGCTTTGTCACAAACAAGCACTTTTATGAATAAACTGGACAACAGGAAAAACTAGCTAAAATGTTATTATTACTGGAAAAGTTACAAAAAAAAATATCAAAAGAAAAATAACTGTCAGCTGATAGTAAATATACTGACCGACTATGTTCCGCACCAGAATGTTGGGATGCACTGAGGACGATTGATAACTGATCGTAAATTGCCAATTTAAAGAATCTAAAAGGGGATAAACTGATAAATAGAAAACCAGATTTGTGTCTTTTGATATCAAGTTTATCAGCCTCAGCTTCGAGAAGGCATGTAGAATTGCTCTGCGCAAGCCTTGTGATTCTACAAGCTTTCTCAAAGCTTTGCTATCAAAAGACACGAAATTGATATTCTCTGTTAATCTGACATTTTTTGGACCAATTTTTAAACCATTTTATATCCAATACTGTGCTACGTTAAACAGTGTTCTAAACAGGTTCAGATGTCTTGTATTTGACAAAACTTATGGGTCCAAAAGGGTTGAAAACTAATGTCTTAGTTAACAAATTGTTATAACTTTGATCATTTGATAAAGCAAATATACTAAATTTTTGCTGTAAAATTTTGAGTAGCTTTTGCATTTGCAAAAGCTACTCAATTTTTCAGCAAAAATACCAGAAGTTTAGATACTGTACTTGGTAGAATACTTAACAATTTAACCACAGACAAGTTCGTTAAGCTAACGAGGCTTTGAACAACTGGGCCCTGATTTTTTCCCATAAATTGTCTAATTTAAAGCAAACAGGTGAATGTTTAAGATGTGTAATGTTTCTCTTTTTCCATGGAGACTACAGCTTAGACCTTTTTAATGTTGATTTTTTGGAGTCATACAAAATATAGTTATACCCCGGGCATACGAAGTATGTCAGGGGGTATATAGTTTTCGTCTTTCCGTCTGTTTGTCCGTTCGTTGGTTTGTTCGTATGTTAGTTCGTTCGTTCGTCAACCTTTACGTCAAAGTTTTGCATTAAACCTTTTTGATTGCTCATATCTCTGTAACCACATGTTAGATTCTCTTTATATTTGATAAAGGATATCTCTGTAGCATTACCTTTCATATGGAATATCTAAGCCCCTGGGTGGGTTGTCTGTCTGTCCATCTGTCTGTTCATTTACTATTACGTCAAAGTTTAGTGTTAAACCTTTTTCATTGCTGATATCTCTGTAACCACATGTTAGATTCTCTTCATATTTGGTAAAGGATATCTCTATAGCATTACCTTTCATATGGAATATCTAAGCCTGTGGGTCAAGCCCCTGGGTGTGCTGTCTGTCTGTTCATCTACTTTTACGTCAAAGTTTTGTGTTAAACCTTTTTCGTGGCTGATATCTCTGTAACCACATGTTAGATTCTCTTCATGTTTGATAAATGATTTCATGATGCATGTCCCTTCCCCCACCCATGGTGACCTTGACCTCACGGACTTAGAAATTTTACATTTGGTTAAAGTTTTATGACAAAGTTTATAGATGCCTGTATGTTCTATTTGATGCCCACACTCCCTTGGTCCATTTGGAAATTTTATGTTTGGTTTAGCTTTTACAAGCACATTTATAGATTCTTATAGCTTCTTGACTTCATTCATATTACAGACAAGCTCGAACGATATATCAGAGGGTGACGCTGGCCGGGGTATACGTGACCCACTGGTCGCTTTCTCTAGTGTTATAATGAATCAGTGTTTAGAATAGGTAGTAAAAGTAAAATGAACAATTAGGGAGACAAAGCATGATAGTTTTATGGCCAGAATCTTGTTATATCCAAAGCCTAGTTATATCCAAAACAATGTCATATAATTCAAAATCATGTTATATACAAAACCATGTTATATCCAGAACTGTGTTATATCCATAACCGTGTCCTAATGAGTAACATAATAGCAAAAGAGAGGAGCACTGTGGTGCAGTCGTAAAGCATCTGATTTGAGATCGTGAGGTAGCTGGGTCGATCCCCTCAAGCGCCAAGTGATGTTTCCTTGTGCAAGAGACTTAGTACTGGTTCCCACCTTGAAAAAGAGGGCCACATGGAAGATTAGTTCTAGTACTAAATGTTTTACCCTCTATAAATAAGGTCTATTATTATTATAATTATTTATTAGGAGTGGATTGTTTGAAACCAGCCCTGAAGGAGATTAGTAGTCGAGTTACTGTGTATCCACTTAGCAAAGTAACAAGTTATGCTAGAGAAGCACTTTCTTTCTGGTGAAGTGGTTTCCCTTTGAGAAATTTGAGGCAAAAGATTTTGAGGCATGCATCTATCCTACATCCTTCTTATAACACTACTGTAGAGGACCAAAGTGAAAATGGTGCAAGTTAACCCTTACCCTGCTGAATATTTAATTTAGCCACACCCATTTCTGATTTTTAACCAATCAGAATTCTTGATGTTATTCATTTCTCTATATACATAAACTGAATGTCAAATAGTGTAGATCCTGATCAGATGGCTTCTTCAGAAGCCATCTGATCTGGATCTACACTGTTTGCAAAGATAGGGGTTTTCGCCAACAGCAGGCTAAAGGTTAAACAACTGTGTTATATCCAAGCAAAAAATGCAGATTACTTAAACAGTTGTGTTATTTTATCTAAGCAAAAAAGTACAGATTACACAGAAGAAAAAAATGATTATTGTAATTTTTCAGTATAATTTATACATTTTTGAGATCCGTCTTTCAACTGTGTTATCTCCAAAACCATAGTTTAAAGAACATTGTTAAAAAAATGTTAAGATTTAGGCTGAAATGGTATTAGGTAAGCAGCCGTGTTATATCCAAACAATTATGTCCAGATTTTATAGAAAAGATATCTTAGCATTTTTGGGATCCATGTTAAAGCTGTGTTATTCCAAATCCATGTTAAAACGAATGCTCTGTTTATAACAAAGTGGTTACAGTGTACTGTAATGTGTTTCAGAAATGCAGCGGCAGTCTGACAGGCTCTATACTGTTCTGTGTGGTGGGAGGAAAGATGAGTGAGGGAATCAACTTCTCAGATGACCTTGGAAGGTAAAAACATAATTTGCCCTTAAATATATGCAGATGACACTGAAATATTTTAGTATTGGTTTTGGTTTTTGCTTAACCCTTTACCACTGAGGGATTTTGTGAATTTTGCTGATTTTCACAGTGTTGCACCTGACAACAACTTAAACTAGCCATTGTTTCATAATGGATGGTCTGTTTTACACCAAACTCGGTATGAATGTTCATTGGGCAGTAGCCTTTCAAATGCAACCTTTCATGGCTTGATCATTGTTGTCATGGTAAAGAGGGGGCATCTCAAAGTTGGCAAAAAGTGTGTTTTCACATGAACTTTTGACCACATTTTAATCTTCACACAGCTGTCAAGGCAACAATTAAGGTGTTTGGCACTGGCCATTTTCACTGTTTGCAGCATGTTTTATCAGCATCAATTTTCAGGCATTTTTGACCCCAGACACCCTCAGATATAAATTTCAGCGGCCTGTTGGGCCATAAACCTAAATTTTTCGGGATGTGAGGGTCAATCCCCCCCCCAGAATATATTTTTAGTGGGGAGGCGCGCGAAAAAACAGGTCACTTTTTTGCCCAACAAATCCTAAAAGCAAACATAACTAAACAGGGGTAGAAATGAAGATTTTAGGTGCTTCTGGGGCTTAAAATGGGGGGGGGGGGTGCAGAAACGTAAAAACACGTATCTGAGTGGTAAAGGGTTAAGCTTATTGTTTCTGCTTCAGGTGTTTATTCTGCGTGCTGAAGGGGAATGCAGGCCTCCTAAGAAAACCTATAAAACCGGTTTCTGGTCAACTCGTACCTAAGTCGACTCGTACCTTAGTCAACTCGTACCCGAATTTGGTCAACTCGTACCTTAGTCAACTCGTACCTAAGTCAACTCGTACCTTAGTAAAAATAAAATTTGTTTGGGGGTAAGTTTGGCTTAAGTACACATATATACAGGTCAACTTTATGGTCTATGCAGACTCCTGATCCTTTTCCCTACGATGAAGACGATACAAAGTGTGTGCATGACGCCATTATGCACGTGCGCCAAAATGGCGCCTTTCATGTGTACGACCCCCATATCCCTTTAGCCAGACATAATTTATGGGTGCTCGTTAGAACTATCCCTGTGGGGCAGCTCTAACGAGTGCCAACAATCTATGCTCCAGAGGGATGTGATTGGTACATAACACCATGCTCAACATAAGACAAACTTCATATCTATCTATCTATATATCCTGCAGCACCCTCTCGCGAGGATTATGTGCAGCTGTGCGCGTCAGAAAAAGAAAAGTGTGATAGAAGAAATAGTATTAGATTTTAGGAGAATTGAAAGTAAAAACAGTGTTAGTAAAGTAGAGATTAAAAGCAGATAAAAACATTGTTTCACGGTTCATGGCATTGGGTGATGGAGGGTGCATATGGTCGATCTGAAAGAATCCAGATCGGAGCACACAACAGCATGAGGAGGAAGGTGATTCCATTGTACCACAGCCAAGGGGAAGAAACTGTATTTATAGTAACTGGCAGTAGTAGGGATTTGAATATAGTGCATAGTATGCATGTTTTTAGTAGTTCTGATTGGATGTCGGATGTATGTAGGGAGCGGAATCTCGACAAGACTATATACTATCTTGTAGAACAATAGGAGGCGAGCATCTGCCCGCCTCTGTTCCAATAATCTCCATTCTAGGGTATTAAGCATCTGGGTCTCACTACTATATGAAGAGTAGTCATGTTTGACCCATCTAGCTGCTCTTCTTTGGACTTGCTCAACCTTGTTTATATTTTACTGGGTATATGGGCTCCACACAGGGGAGGCATACTCAAGCTGGGGCCTAACAAGGGTATTATAAGCTGTTTCACGTATGCCTTGATGTTTGGTGCGTATATTCCTACGTATGAAGCCCAGGGTCCGATTTGCTTTGGTGGTCACGTTATGAATGTGGGTGTTCCAAGTCAAATCACGGCTAAACTCAAGGCCCAGGTACTTGGCATGATCAGCCTCCTGGAGGACTTCACCGTGGAGAATGTAATTGTGTCTAATGGGTTCTTTAGAACGGGAAATGTGTAGGACCTGGCATTTACCCGGGTTAAATTCCATTTCCCAGTTCTTTTCCCAAGTTTCAAGCTTTTGGAGGTCCCTTTGCAATAAGGTACAGTCAGCATCACTGCGGACAGCCAAATATATTGCCGTGTCATCTGCAAAAAGTCTGACCTGTGAGTGGATCTGCTCTGGTAGGTCATTGATGTATAAAAGAAACAGGATCGGTCCCAGTACTGATCCTTGGGGAACCCCAGATGTGACCGGAATTTGGGATGAGGTTTCCCCCTCTAGGGCTACACGTTGAGTAAGGCCAAAAAGGAAAGCTTTGATCCAGTTTAGGGTGTTTGAGGTTATGCCATGTTGGTGCAGTTTGTGGAGTAATTTAATATGGCTAACCTTATCGAATGCTTTACTAAAATCCAGGAGTATCAGGTCAGTCTGGTGACCTGCTGATAGATTTCGTGCAAGCTCATCAACAAGTTGGATGAGCTGTGTTTCGCAGGACCTCCTTTCCCTAAATCCATGTTGAAGATCATACAAGATGTTATGTTTGTCGAGATGCTTAGTAAGGTTGGATGCAACAATATGCTCCATTAGCTTGCAGCAAATGCAAGTTAAGGAGATAGGCCTGTAATTTGCAGGGTCACTTTTGTCACCCTTTTTGAACAGGGGAGAAACAATGGCTGTCTTCCAATCCGAGGGGATTTGACCACTGGAAAGTGATTTCTGGAAAATGACCTGAAGCATGGGCGCTATTTGGTCTCTAAGGGATTTAAGGACTACTGGATTAAGAGCATCTGGACCGGCGGCTTTGGTCGGGTTTAAGTTTGATAAGAGTTTAAGAATTCCTGCTGCTGATATGTTTATTGTAGGCATTTCCGGGAATTTGGGTAAATATTCTTCCGTAACAGATTCTTTATTAATGGTGCCATTTGCCAATCCATTCTTAAGAGCATTGTCAGAAAGCTGACTTAAACTCAATGGTGATAGGGGTGTGAAGGAGGACTGAAATTGTCTGTTGAGAGTATTTGTCTTATCTAAATTGGTTGTGGAATATTTGGCAGTTACAGGATCTAATAATGGACCTATACCTAAGGTGTCTTGCTTGCAATTTTTTATGAAAGAGAAGAGTTTTTTCGTGGAAAATTTGGCAGAACTAGCCTCAGAAGGTTCAGAGGCATTTTCAGGTTTATCATTTAAACCAACTTCATATGTAAATATGCAAATGAAAATAACGAGAAAAATATAATTGCAGAACTTACATTTCATGCTCAGTTGCAATGAAATGTAGTTATACAATTATAATTTGTTCTCATATATGCTCAAAACATAAATGTTGGCTAACATAAATGTTGCATATTCCTTATAACTGTTACTTTACGATAACACACCCGTGCAATATAGTGCGTTTTTCACATCTCCAAAATGGCATTTTTTTCTTACGAAAATCCGTGTTTTTTTTTTTGTGTGTGTTTTTTTCTTATTTATACTTCAAACATAGGCTGTGATCTTTAGTTGGAACGACTCTAACGAGTACCCTCAACCTTCATATTGGCATAAATTAAGAAAGATAATGTATACCCCGTAAACCCGAGTTTCTCTATATAAAGTGAGGTTTAGGGGTGTGCCCATTGCACGGACAAAACCTGTTACATGTCGGCGAGTATAAACACAGCGGGATGTACAGGTAGCACAATAACAATAAAAATAAATTCAGTTATTTATATAATTTTATTGCTTAAATCATAAACATTTGTTTTACAGTTTAACTAACAAACTCTTAAATAAAAACAATCATTACGAATGCAAGCCTATATGAATTTGTCCCTCTTAAAACCCACTTTTATAAAACTGGGATTAAGTTTTAAGTTTTGTCAGAACAAAAACAGCCGCTCGCCGAAAAAATTAAAGCAGTTAAAAACAGTCTTTAATGAAGGACGATTAGATTAAACTAGTACCGATAATCGTTTTTTACACCAACATTAATCGGTACACGATTAACTTAACGTGTTAATTCAATTAACCAAAATGAAATCTTCCATCTTATATATTTCGAAATTTAGGGGTGTCAGGTTGTGTTTTCTTCAAACTTTATTCGGGAAGTGGGTAAACTTTTTCAAACAGCGTCCGTCCTGATCAGACGACGCCGACTCCGCGTTCTGCGGCGTCTGATCTGGGCATGCAGTGTCTGACAACACAAATGGAATCTTCCATCTTATATATTTCGAAATTTAGGGGTGTCAGGTTGTGTTTTCTTCAAAATTTATTCGGGAAGTGGCTTAACTTTTTCAAACTGCGTAGGCCCTGATCATACGACGTTCTGCAGCGTCTGATCTGGGCCCGCAGTGTTTGACAAGGCATCCCTTTGTGGGTTTCTGGTACTGAATGGGTTAAACGTGAATAATAATAAAATAATAATAATGATAATAATAATAATAACAATAATAAAAATAATAATAACTAGAGCAGGTTGATGGCGCGCCATCGCATATCCCCGCGTTCTGCGGCGTCGGATCTGTGCCCGCAGTGTTTGACAAGGTACCCCTTTGTGGGTTTCAGGGACGGAATAGTGATTAATACTAATAAAATAATAATAAAATAATAATAACTAGAGCAGGTTGATGGCGCGCCATCGCATATCCCCGTGCTGTGAAAACCATGTTACAATAAAAGGACCCAAAGTACTTCTTTCTGGCCTCCGGTGAACTCAAGACATGTCTCGGGGCAAGTTATAACCCATTTCAACTATTGTTCGGGAAAAAATAGAGTACCCCACCTACCCCTGGGGTACGTACGAGTTGACCAAAATAGGTACCGGTTGACTAGGGGGTACGAGTTGACCAAAGAACAGGTACGAGTTGACCAAAAACAGGTACGAGTTGACTCAGGTACGAGTTGACTTAGGTACGAGTTGACCAGTTACCATAAAACCTACAATAACCTATAATTTTGTGCCAAACCTATAAAACCTTTATTTTGTTCATAAAACCTATAAAAAGCCTGTATTTTCATGAAAAAACCTTTATTTTTCACTTTTTGAACCTTCTTGCGACTCAACCCTAACTTTTCTTCAAAATGCACTTCTATTTTTTACTTTTTAGTCCCATAAAAAGTGATGAAAACTGTCAAGAAATTGTAATTTTTTTCCTCGCTTGCTTCGCTCGCTCAGACTTTGTAAAATTCAGATCAACTTTATCTGAGTAATTGTGGCACAAAAATTCATCAAATATTTTTTCTTCAGTTTTAAATCTTTATGTAAGTTTGGCAGACTCTTTTTTTAACCTGTATTTTTATCGAAAAACCTGTAAATAACCTATATTTTGAGTAAGAAGAACCTATATAAAAACCTATATTTTCAAATGGGCCACTAGGAGGCCTGGGACTGGAAACACATGGCAGATTTTTCTGCCATTTATTAAAGGGAGACAACTTTCGGGACTTCCTGTCCGCTTTTCTATCAAGCCCTGTCCCACTGAAAAAGGGGTCTACTCTTAACGGAAAGAACCCTAAGGAGCAAATTCTTTCCTTTAAGAGTTGACTTACCCCTGTTGACATGGGAGAAAAAATACTCTTTCAGGAGCAGTCTGAACTGGGTCTGCACTGTTTCCTCTGGCCTATCTGTCCCAATACTTAGGATGATTACGATAGTTTTGTTTGATTTCAGATGTGTGTTGATGGTAGGGATGCCTTATCCAAATCTATACTCCCCAGAATTAAAAGAAAAGATGGCTTATCTCAATGCCAACTTTGTAAGTATTATAACCTGTTAATAACATGGTTCACTTCAGTGAAACTCTTGTGTAGGAGTGTGACAACTTCATGTAACAGCCAGTCAGATGGTCCAATCCTATTCTTGTAACATGGTTCAATTCAGTGAAACTATGTATAGAGTGTGACAGCTTCTTGTAACAGCTAGTTGGATGGTCCAATCAAAGTCTATGTTGATTCTTTTCAAGCTGTAAAGCGGTTATGCTGCTAAGAAGATTGGCGTTTTCATCAAAGTCAGTCATGCTTCAGGACTTCTTATGAAGAAAAAAATATAAAAAAATGTGGTCATAGAACCCAATCCTAATACCAAACTCATAAGTTCATAAACATATGATGAATCAGAATTTTCAGGTCAACACACATGGACCCCAGAAGGAAGGGTGTAATCAGGCATCCACAGATTTTGAGAATTGAAGTAAACCTTAAGTTAATACACCCGTGCATTCTTTCATATCTCCACAATGGCTCCTTTTCCAATGAAAATTTATGATATTTGTCTTATTTATACTTCAATATAGGTGGTGGGTGCTAGTTAGAACTGCCTCAATGAGGCGATTCTAATGAGTACCCACAACCTATGTCGAGGAGCAGCAATAAGCAAAATAATGTATGCCCTGCAAAACCCAGTTTAGGGTTTAGAGGGATGTTCAATTCACGGACTTGTTATCATAATGACACAAATGTAATTGGACCATATGACCAGCTGATCCAGAAAGCTGTCACATTTCTCTGCCTTTTCAAAGAAATTTTCACAACATTTACCAGTCAAATATGGATGTTGTGTTGTTTTCTTAGCAGATTTAAAAAATGCATTTCTGTCATTTTTTGTCATGTTCTTTACTGTAAGTAAGACTGCTCCATTTATGTTACAGCCAAGGGACAAAGATGGTAAACAGGCTGGTCAGGTTCATTATGAGAATTTGTGCATGAAAGCTGTGAATCAGTCCATTGGTAAGTGAAGAGGGAGTACAGTTTTATTATGAGACAGATTTTTTTCTTCCATTTAATTGGGTTTGCTCTTTAAGGGAAGAATTTTCTCCCCTTAGGAGCAAATTTTTCCTTAAAGAGTAGCCCCCTTAGTATCAAATTTATCCTTAAAGAGTAGCACCCATGGGAGCAAATTTTTCCCTTAAAGGGTAGCCCCCTTGAGAGCAAATTCTTCCCATAAAGGGTAGCCCCCTTAAGAGCAAATTCTACCCTTAAAGAGTAGCTCCCTAGGGAGCAAATTCTCCCCTTAAAGAGTAGCCCCCTAGAGAGCAAATTCTTCCCTTAAAGAGTAGCCCCCTTGGGAACAAATTCTTCCCTTAAAGAGTAGCTCCATTGAGAGCAAAATTTTCCCTTAAAGAGAAGCCCCCTTGATAGCAAATTCTTTCCTGAGTAGCTCCATTGGAAGCAAATTCTTCCCTTAAAGAGTAGCCCCATTGGGTGCAAATTCTTCCCTTAAAGAGTAGCCCCCTAGGGAGCAAGTTCTTTCCTTAAAGAGTAGCGCCATTGAGAGCAAAATCCTTCCTTAAAGAGTAGCCCCCTTGGGAGCAAATTCTTCCCTTAAAGAGTAGCCCCCTTGGGAACAAATTCTTCCCTTAAAGAGTAGCTCCATTGAGAGCAAAATTTTCCCTTAAAGAGAAGCCCCCTTGATAGCAAATTCTTTCCTGAGTAGCTCCATTGGAAGCAAATTCTTCCCTTAAAGAGTAGCCCCATTGGGTGCAAATTCTTCCCTTAAAGAGTAGCCCCCTAGGGAGCAAGTTCTTTCCTTAAAGAGTAGCGCCATTGAGAGCAAAATCTTTCCTTAAAGAGTAGCCCCCTTGGGAGCAAATTCTTCCCTTAAAGAGTAGCCCCCTTGGGAGCAGATTCTTCCCTTAAAGAGTAGCCCCCTTGGGAGCAAATTCTTCCCTTAAAGAGTAGCCCCCTAGGGAGCAAATTCTTCCCTTAAAGAGTAGCGCCATTGAGAGCAAATTCTTTCCTTAAAGAGTAGCTCCATTGAGAGCAAAATTTTCCCTTAAAGAGAAGCCCCCTTGATAGCAAATTCTTTCCTGAGTAGCTCCATTGGAAGCAAATTCTTCCCTTAAAGAGTAGCCCCATTCAGTGCAAATTCTTCCCTTAAAGAGTAGCCCCCTAGGGAGCAAGTTCTTTCCTTAAAGAGTAGCGCCATTGAGAGCAAAATCTTTCCTTAAAGAGTAGCCCCCTTGGGAGCAAATTCTTCCCTTAAAGAGTAGCCCCCTGGGGAGCAGATTCTTCCCTTAAAGAGTAGCCCCCTTGGGAGCAAATTCTTACCTTAAAGAGTAGCCCCCTAGGGAGCAAATTCTTACCTTAAAGAGTAGCGCCATTGAGAGCAAATTCTTTCCTTAAAGAGTAGCCCCCTAGGGAGCAAATTATTCCCTTAAAGAGTAGCACCATTGAGAGCAAAATCTTCCCTTAAAGAGTAGCCGCCTTGTGAGCAAATTCTTTCCTTAAAGAGTAGCACCCAAGCAAATTCTTCTCTTAAAGAGTAGCATCTGGCCAAATTCTTTCCTTAAAGAGTAGCCACCTTGGGAGCAAATTCTTCCCTTAAAGAGTAGACCACTTAAGAGGAAATTTTTCCCATAAAAAGGATAGCCCCATTGGGTGCAATCTCTAATCTTGAAGAGTAGACCTCTTGGGAGCAAATGCTTCCTATAAAGAGTAGCTTCCTTGAGAGCAAATTCTTCTGTTAAAGAGAAGCCCCCCCCCCCCCCCCCATGGGAACAAATTCTTTCCTTGAAGAGTAACACCCTTGAGAGCAAATTTTTCCCTTAAAGAGTAGACCCCTTTGGAGCAAATTTATCCCTTAAAGAGTAGCACCCTTGAGAGCAAATTCTTCCCTTAAAGTGTAGCCACTTGGGAACAAATTCTTTCCTTAAAGAGTAGCCCCCTTGGGAACAAATTCTTTCCTTAAAGAGTAGCCCCCTTGGGAACAAATTCTTCCTGTAAAGAGTAGCCTCCTGGGTGCAAATTCTTCCCTTAAAAAGTAGCCCCCTTTGGAACAAATTCTTCCTGTAGAGAGTAGCCCCTTACGAGCTAATTCTTCCCTTAAAAGAGTAGCCCCACTTTGAGGGAAAAGGTGTTTATTTTACATACTTGACAAGTTGTATTTAACAACAATTTGCTTATTGTTGTGCAACCAATGCAAGCAAATTGTCATTACCGTATAAAGTAAAAGATTTTGATTCAGTGCTCAGTCAAAGAAAATGACATTCTTATTTTTCGTGTACCTTGCCTTGGACTTGATACCTTGCCTTGGACTGGATATACACAAGCTAGTCACTACACTGGAAGTGATGCTATTTATCAGGAAAATGCTGTTGAGGCTTAGCCTTGAAATTTTTGCAAGATACACTTTCATTACTGGAGATACCCCTTATTTCATCAAAACTGTATTATTAGCTCACCTGAGCTCATGTGAGGTATTAGTATACCACGAGCCGTCGTCCGTCGTCGTCGTCCGTCGTCCACACTTTCAAAGAAGTATATCTCCGGAACCAGTGGGCCAATCTTGATCAAATTTCATGTGAAGCATTATCAGGTAGGGGGAAAGGCTGCATACTGTTTTCGGGCAGATCGGATTGGAACTCTGGTTGCCATGGCAACAAATAGCTCCCATAGACTTAACATAGGAAAAAGTTTGTCATCACTCTAGCTCCGTCAATTTTTTTCTGATTGTCTTCATTCTTGCAGATAACGAGGACAGGCATGAAATCTCGATCAAGTTCGATTTTGGGCTGAATCGGATTATTCACTCAGGAGTTACTTGCCCTTGAGCGTTCTTAACATAGGAAAAAGCTTGTCATCACTCTAGCTCGGTCAATTTTTTTCTGATCGACTTCATTCTTGCAGATAACGAGGACAGGCATGAAATCTCGATCAAGTTCGATTTTGGGCTGAATCGGATTGTTCACTCAGGAGTTACGTGCCCTTGAGCGTTGAAAAAATTGCCTATTGACTTAACATGGGGAGAATGTTGTCATCACCGTAGCTGCTTCAATTATTTTCAGATTGGCTTTATTCTTGCAGATAACCAGCACAGCCATGAAATCTCGGTCAAGTTCGATAACTGGCAGAATCGGATCATTCACTTAGGAGTTACCTGCCCTTGTGTGTTTTTGCATTAGGGTTAATGGGAATTTCAAAAATGTATATCTTAAAGACTACTTGGCCAACTTTGATCAAATTTCATGTGTCGCATTATTGGGCAAGTGGAAAGGCTTCATTAGGTTTTCAGGCTGATCTGAGTGGAACTCTGGTTGCCATGGCAACATCTAGCTCCCATAGACTTCACATAGGAAAAAGCTTGTCATCACTCTAGCTCCGTCAATTTTTATCTGATCGACTTCATTCTTGCAGATAACCAGTACAGGCATAAAATCTCGGTCAAGTTCGATTTTGGGCCGAATCGGATTATTTGCCTTGGAGTTACCTGCCCTTGAGCTTAAAAAAATACGTTGTGCCCACAATAGCAACTTTATTTTTATTCATATCAGCTTCAAACTTGCAGGTAACGAGGACAGGCATAAAATCTCGGTTAAGTTCAATTTTGGGCCGAATCGGAATATTGACCTCGGAGTTACGTGACCTTGAGCGACAAAAAATTTGCCCATAGACTTAATTAGGGAAAATGTTGCGACTAGGATAGCGACTTGAATTTTTTTCAGATCAGCTTCAAACTTGCAGGTAACGAGGACAGACATAAAATCTCAGTTAAGTTCGATTTTGGGCCGAATCGGAATATTTGCCTTGGAGTTACCTGCCCTTGAGCATAAAAAATACGTTGTGACCACGATAGCATCTTTATTTTTATTCATATCAGCTTCAAACTTGCAGGTAACGAGGACAGGCATAAAATCTCGGGTAAGTTCGATTTTGGGCCGAATCGGAATATTGACCTCGGAGTTACGTGACCTTGAGAGACAAAAAAATTTGCCCATAGACTTAACGTAGGGAAAATGTTGTGACAGAAATAGCGACTTGAATTTTTAGCTCACCTGAGCCAAAGGCTCCAGTGAGCTGATAGTATACCAAGGCTCCGGAGTCCCCGTCTGTCGTCCGTCCATCCGTCGTCCACACTTTCAATGAAGCATATCTCAGAAGGCAGTCGACCAATCTTGTTTAAATTTTATGTGTAGCACCATTGGGCAAGGGGAAAGGCTGCATTAGGTTTTGGAGCTAGTCTGGTTCATTTGTTCCTTCATTCTTCTTTCTCTCCATATAGAGATAATAGACCAATGTTAAATTTTTAATCAAAGATTTCTCAGGAACTATAAAAGCTAGAAGCATCAAATTTGGTATTCAATAGAATAATGATGACTTATTTTGTGTAAGAGACATTGGGCTTTCTCAGCTTATTTGTTCATCTTTTCTTTCATTCTTCTTTCTCTCCATTTTGACCAATGTTAAATTTTCGTCAAAGATTTCTCAGGAACTATAGAAGCTAGAAGTCTCAAACTTGGAATGCAATGCAATAATGATGACTTATATCCTGTAAGGGTCAATGGGCTGGATTCTATTAGCAGATTTAGTAGTAAAGTCTGTGAATTGTTAAAACTTAAGTTCCTCAGGTGAGCGGTTTAGGCTCATTGAGCCTCTTGTTTTAGTTTAAAAAAGTAACCTTGAATACATTGCTTACAGAAGTCTAGCATATTTTTAATGAAGATCCGGAAGAACAGTCCATATTGTGCTGCCTCATGTGGATCTACACTATTTGCATAGATATTTGTTCCAGTCTATAGGGTGGAAATGATGAATAACTTTTGGGTAAACTTCCATGATTTGCATGCCTTTTATCAAATGAGCCAATGCATGACAAAATCTGCAAGAAGGCTTGAGTGACCAGCGAAGACTCATTCGCGCAGACTGATCAGAGTCTTTGCTGATCACATATATCTACTATAGGCTAATATCTATGCAAAGAGACAAAGGCAAACGGTCTTGTCACAGGTTGATTTGAGTCTCTGCTGGTCGCACCGGTCTTATTGTAGGTTTTGCCATGCAAGGGCTCAAATAAAATTGCATGACATGAGCAGCCAATCCGTGTGGTCCTGGGACAGCTCTTGTCACTTTACAGGTGTAATTCAACAATTTACAGTAAAACTCTGCTATTAAGACCACCTAAAATTAAAACTAAATCTGCCTTTAAAAGCTTATTGAGAAGGTTTCAGTTATATTTACTTTGTGTTTTCTACACACACAGTCTGCAAATGAGAGACCACCTTCGGCACTGTTCAAAAGTGGTCTTTTTTTTTTTTTTTTTTTTTTTTTTTTTGGTTTGGGTTTTACGGCCCTTTCAAGATTATTTCACTCATATCGAGCCGATCGTTAATCATAGGTGGGCGAAAACCGGAGTACCCGGAGAAAAACCACCTGACCTTCCGTTGCAGAACTTGGCGTCTCACACGTGACCCGAGCGAGGCTCGAACCCACGGCGGTGAGAGACCTAATGGCTAAGAGTCAGCGCTCTTATCCATTAGGCCACGGAGGCCCGTTCAAAAGTGGTCTTCAAGACCACTTTTGAACAGTGCCAAAGGTGGTCTTAATACAAGAATTTTGCTGTAGTATTTCTCGTCAAGGTTTTATACAACAATAAAATATTTTCTTCAAGGTCGAGCTATAAGGCATCAAGGTGACTACGCTACAATTCTGTTGGTGGACAGACGTTACAGTAGGGGGAGTACTGTTGCTAAGCTACCAGGATGGATTTCTAAACATCTGCAGAAGATGGACAAGTTCGGGCCAGTTCTGGCTGCTGTTTCTAAGGTAAGTGCATCACAACTTCTTACCGAAAAAAATCCTAAAAATTGGAACATTCTGAGGACTTGTTGTAGTTCTCCTAAACTTTTGTTTGTTTGTTTGATTTGAGGTTTAACGTCCCAGTCAACACTGTAAAGGTAATTTCGGAGACGTTGCTTCCAATTTTATGGGACTTTTACCCGACATTGAGATGAAATGACATCTAAAGCCCTGCCGCCCAATGAAACCAATAGGGTTTATGAGCATGGACGGTCCGACACTCGCACCCCTTTGCCTTGGCAGGCTTAGATCCTCTAAGCGGTTTACAAGTACTCGTGTGTGGGTCGGTTTCAGCTCTGCGTGGAAGCATTGTGCAGCCCAAATATTTCTTCAAACCCCGATGGGCGGACACTGTCCTAAACTTTTTAACCACTTTTTTTACATAATCCAGCAAGGAGTCCAAAAAGTGCAGCCGGAATGGCAAACAGTGTAGACCCTGATCAGACTGCTCCTTCAGGAGCAGTCTGATCAGGGTCTACACTGTTTGCTTAGGATCATTGCGGTTATAACATAATTATCGGGGATCAAAGCAGAAATTCACTGTTATTTAATCAACAGTGTTGTATGCAAACAAAAATATATAGATTATATAGAAAATGACAATTTATGGTCATTTTTCTATATAATCTGTTATTTTTTTCATAGTTTTTGGGATTCATCTTAGAACTGCGCTGTATTCAAAACAGTGTTATAATGATGTGTTATAAAGAGGATTATGTGCATAAATTTGCCATGATTTCATGGTACAAGTATCTTTTGGTGTGCTGCGTCGGAGTAGAGATGTGCTGTGCGTGCAGGGTTGGGGCTGTGTCATTACAATATCACATACATGTGGCATGGTGCATTCTTCATACCTCAAAAAAAGTAATTTTTCTGAGGAAAATGTGTGATGTTTTTCTAATTGGTATGTTCAAGAAGAACAGTTGTCCATTTCTGGCTGAAAAATGAGCGCTGTATAAAAAGGAAAATAACATACCACTGTCTGTATATATACAAAGTGGAATTTTCGTTGGTGTTCATTACATGGACTTGTTTGATAAACAGAACAGCAACAATATGTACACTGCTGAATCTGAAATTTTACAGTATGCACTTTATGTAAACCTCTTATAACAACCACCTCTGGAAGGCAAGTGCCTGCATATATTATATCTATAATGTTATAGTGGAATACCGCTATTAAGACCAGCTGAAATTAATTTTTTTGTCTTCTTTAAAAAAAAAACATATTTAAGCCTTGTCCCACTGTTGACGGCAGCCCCTACCTTTGCAAACAGTGCAGATCCAGATCAGATGGCTTTTTCAGAAGCCATCTGATCAGGATCTACACTGTTTGTCATGCAGTTTGAGAATTGGACATATATATCATATGTAATTAGATTGGTTGATAATCAGCAATGGAAGTGGCTCATTTAATTTGTGCAGCGGGATAAGGGTTAAAGAACTCAGTATTCCTTTCTTTTGTTTTTTGCTACACCCAGCGCCTTCTAGTAAGAAACCACCTTTGGGACTGTTCAAAATTGGTCTGAAAGACCACTTTAGAACACCCCCAAAGGTGGTCTTGACATTGGAATTTTTACCATTATTTCTTGACAGTTCTTCGCCAACAAGAAGACCAGCTGAACTAGACTGTAAATGAGGAGATAGAGTGCAGCTTGTGATATACCAATAGCAACAGGACCTGCTAGTGACACAACTTACTAGTGACACCAGTAACAACATGACTTACTAGTGACAGCAACAGGATTTGCTAGTGAACCAATAGTAACAGGACTTGTAAGTGACACCAATAGCGATAGACTTGCTAGTGACACCAATAGTGACAGGACTTGTTAGTGATACCAAGAGCAACAGGACTTGTTAGTGATCTCCTTAACAACAGGACTTTTAGTGACACCAACAGCAACAGGACTTGCTAGTGATGCCAACAGTAACAGGATTTGTTAGTGATACCAAGAGCAACAGAACTTGTTAGTGACCTCAGTAACCACAGGACTTGCTAGTGACACCAATAGCAATAGGACTGACTTGCTTGTGACACCAATAGTAACAGGACTTGCTAGTGACAGCAATAGAAACAGGACTTGCTAGTGACACCAATAGCAAAAGGACTTGCTAGTGACACCAATAGCAAAAGGACTTGTTAGTGACAGCAACAGGACTAGCTAGTGACACCAATTGCAAAAGTACTTAATATCAGCTGAAGAGATTTGACACTATAGTAGTAATACGCTACAATTTCTAATATGCTACAATCTCTTTTTCACTTGTTGGAACTCTATTTGAGAAACAACTGTGTTATATCCAAAAATGTTAAGATTATTATTGAAAAAATGACTATTTTATGGTTGTTTTTTTAGCTCACCTGAGCACAAAGTGCTCATGGTGAGCTATTGTGATCGGTCAATGTCCGTCGTGTGTCGTGCAGCGTCAACAATTTGCTTTAAATGCTAACTCCTTAACCATTGAGCCAATTTCAATAAAACGTCATAGGAATATTGCTGAGGTGACCCTCTACAAAAATAGCTAAAATTGTTCCGCTCTGCTGAACAAGATGGCGGCCAGAGCTAAAAATAGAAAAATCTTTAAACGACAACTTCTCCTGTACCTTAAGGCCAATTTCATTCAAACTATATAGGAATGTTGCTTAGGTGACCCTCTACCAAAATAGCTCAAACGTTTCCGCTCCGGTGAACAAATGGCCGCCAGAGCTAAAAATAGAAAATTCTTTAAACGACAACTCCTCCTGTACCCTTGGGTCAAATTAATTCAAACTTCATAGGAATATTGCTTAGGTGACCCTGTACTAAAATAGCTAAAACGGTATTGCTTTGATGAGCAAAATGGCCACCATAGCTAAAAATAGAAAAACATCGTAAATTAGCTTCAAACACAAACTCCTCCTCAACCCTTGGGCCAATTGGATTCAAACTTCACAGGAATGTTGACCAAATGACTCCCTACAAAAATAGCCAAAATAGTTATGCTCTGACAAACAAGATGGCCGCCAGAGCTAAAAAATAGAAAAAATCTTTAAACGGCAATTGCTCCTGTTCCCTATGGCCAATTTTATTCAAACTTCATAGGAATGTTGCTTAGGTGACCATCTACCAAAATAGCTGAAAAGGTTCTGCACTGATGAGCAAAATGGCCTCCATAGCTAAAAATTGAAAAACATCGTAAATTTGCTTCAAACAGGAACTCCTCCTTAACCCTTGGGCCAATTTGATTCAAACTTCACAGGAATGTTATGTAGGTGACTCCCTAAAGAAATAGCTAAAATCATTCCGCTCTGACTAATAAGATGGCCTCCAGAGCTAAAAATTGAAAAATTCTTCGAAGGACTACTCCTCCTTTACCCATGGGCCGATTTCATTCAAACTTCATAGGAATGTTGCTTAGATGACCCACTGCCAAAATAGCTAAAATGTTTTCACTCTGATGAGCAAAATGGCCGCCATAGCTAAAAACAGAAAAACTTTGTAAATTTACGTCAAAATGCGAACTCCTCCTCAACCTTATGGCCAATTTGATTCAAACTTCACAGGAATGTTAGTTAGGTGACTCCCTACCAAAATAGCTAAAATTGTTCAATGCGGCGAACAAGATGGCCACCAGAGCTAAAAATAGAAAAAATCTTCAAACGACAACTCCTCCTTACACCTTGGGCCAATTTGATTCAAACTTCACAGGAATATTATGTTTTTGTCTTTCTACCAAAACAGCTAAAAACGTTCCGCTCTGACTAACAAGATGGCCGCCAGAGCAAAAAATAGAAAAATTCTTCAAACGACAATTCCTCCTTACCCCTTGGGCCAATTTGATTCAAACTTCACAGGAATATTATGTCGTTGACCCTCTACCATATTAGCTAAAATGATCCCACTCCTATGAATAAAATGGCCACCATAGCTAAAAATAGAAAAACATTGTAAATTTTCTTCACACTTCACAGGAATGTTGCCCAGGTGACTCCCTACCAAAATAGTTAAAATCATTCCACTCTGATAAACAAGATGGCCACCAGGGCTAAAAATAGAAAAAATCTTCAAACGACAACTCCTCCTGTACCCTTGGGCCAATTACATTCAAACTTCATAGGAATGTTGCTTAGATGACTCTTGCTCGGATGAACAATATGGCCGCCAGAGCTAAAAATAGAAAAACATTGTAAATTTGCTTCAAATGCAAACTCTTCCTAAACCCTTGGGTCAGTTTGATTCAAACTTCAAAGGAATGTTGCCTAGGTGACACCCTACCAAAACAGCTAAGATTGTTCCACTCTGATGAACAAGATGGCCACCAGAGCTAAAAATAGAATGTACTAGAGACAGTGAAATTCAGGTGAGCGAATCAGGACCCTCTTGTCTGTATAACCTGTTTATATTTAGGATCCATCTTCAAACTGTAAAAGACACTTTGAGGACTGTCTGTAATTCTAAAATTTTAACAAATTTTTTTCACAATCCAGCAAAGAGTCCAAAAAGGTGTAGACTAAATGGCAAACAGTGTAGTCACTGTTCAGACTGCTCCTTTGGGAGCAGGCTGATCTGGGTCTGTACTGTTTGGGCAACAGTGTAGATGCTGCAGCAATCTGATTTGGGTCTGCCCTGTTTGCTGAAGCCAATCTGTCCCAATACTTAGGATCATTATGGTATATCCAAAACAATGAAGTGTTATAAAGCGATGTGAGTGTATGTTTGTGCACTAACCAGAACATGAGTGTGTGGCAAGAGATATCAAAAAATGTTTTTGGACACAGGCAAACAGTGTGGGCCCAGATCAGACTGCTCCTGCAGTAGCAGTCTGATCTGGGTTCCACAGTGTTTGCAAAAAAAAAAGACTTCTATTTTAACCGGCATACGGCAAAGCAGACTACAGTTGTTATGATTAGCTTGTTTAATAAACATTGAATTCAGTAAAACTGCAAAAACTTGAACACTGATATCACGTGACCGGCCCCGATAGCTCAGTTGGTAGAGTGTCCGCTCCGGGGAACGGGAGGTCACGGGTTCGATCCTGGGCCGCGACATACCAAAGTCGTTAAAAATGGTACTAGCTGCTCCTCGCTTGGCACTCAGATTTACAGGGTAGAGCTAGGACTGGTCGACCCAGTGTCAGGATAATGTGACTGTGTGTGGTATCATGTAATGTGTCTGGGACATGATACTTCAGTGAGGCAACACTATAAAAGTGAGCATTGAGCTCCCTGTCGCAACCATGATATGACTGAAAAATTGTTGAAAGCGACGTTAAACCCGAATTCACACACACACACACACTGATATCACGATTATTTCAAACTCCATATGCATGGACAGTCTGACTGGCACTACTTTTCCTGGGCAGGCTTAGACCTCTAAGCGGTTTACCAGTACTCATGTGCCGTCGGATTCAGCTCTGCATGAAAGCATCATGCAGCCCAATCTATTTCTTCAAGCCTTGAAGGGCGGGGGCCGCCAATAGGGGATAATTTGGGATGTTTTTTTTTTTTCCTTAACTATCTTGAAAAGGTATGTCTCGTGCCCTCCTTAGTGCTATTCCTCTTGTTGTGAGGTCAGAGTGTTGTGTAAAGTGGGTCAGGACTGGACTCATGTTAAGCTTAGCAACCAGTGTAGACCCAGATCAGATTCTGCATAATGTGGCATCTGATCCTTGCTTAAAAGTACAGGAATTTAGGGGTTAAACAAAAGTCTTACATGGGCCTCCGTGGCCTAGTGGTTAAGAGCGCTGACTCTTGATCATTAGGTCTCTCACCGCTGTGGTTCGTTCGACCCGCACACGAGTACTGGTAAACCGTTTAGAGGATCTAAGCCCGTCCAGGCAAAGCGGTGCGAGTGTCGGACCGTCCATGCTTATAAACTCTATTGGTTTCATTGGGCGGCAGGGATTGAGATGTCATTGCATCTCAATGTCGGGTAAAAGTCACACAAAATTGGAAGCAACGTCTCCAAAATGACCTTTACAGTGTTGACGGGGAGGTTAAACCTCAAATCAACCAACCACTGTGGTTCGAGCCTCGCTTGGGTCACATGTAAGACGCCAAGTTCTGCAAGGGAAGGTCAGGTGGTTTTTCTCCGGGTACTCCGGTTTTCGCCAACCACTGAATAACAATCGGCTCGATATGTGTGAAATAATCTTGAAAGGGCCGTAAAACCAAAACCAAAAAAAAAACGTCTTACGTCCGCATTCAGGCCCATTTTCGCAGCCTATACTGAAACAATTAAACCATCAGTGCTGTCAGTGCTTTGATTAATATCAGGAATTTTCATTGATGTATTGCCTTTTGCATTATCATGTATACAGTAGTTACCCTAAATATTCAGACACCTCAACTCCTTACCATACTTGTTCTAAAATTTGAACAAGTACAATTTACTACCTGATGTGTCTGAAAATATTTGAGTGGCAAACATTGAAGGCCCTGATGAGATGCCGCAATCTGCGGCATCTCATCTGGGTCTACACTGTTTGCTCAGGCCTGTCTGTCCGAATACATACGGTAAATATGGTAAGCTCTTAACTCAAACTGACAAGGAGAGAAGTATGTGTTGTTTTATGTTGTTAGTAGTTATATGTTAGTTCTTTTATGTTGTTAGTAATTTTATGTTGTAAGCGCAGTGAAATTTTAATGGCTCAGAATCCGATGGCTCATTTTCCATGGTTACCGTATTTTCCGTTTTCGGACACCTCCTTACACTAAAATTTGAACAAGAATAATTTCCTACCTGGTGTTGTTTCTAAAAACAGCTGGATGTGTGGCAAACAGCGTAGACCCTGATGAGAGGCAGTATCTTGCATCTTCTCATCAGGGTTCACACTGTTTGCTCTGGCCTGTTTGTCTGAATACTTATGGTAATTATACCCCCACAAATGAAATTGGGGGGGGGGGGGGGGGGTATATAGGAGTGAGCTTGTCGGTCTGTTGACTTGGTTTCCAGACGATAACTAAAAAAGCGCTTCACCGATTTTTATAATTTTTGGTACACTGATGTAACATCATAAAATACAGGTCAAGTTCGATTTCCACTACAATTCGTCAATTTTCGACATAGTTATGGCCCCTTTCAAGTGAAAAAATTGCAAAATGGCGCTGTTGTACTATCAAGGCAGTTTTTGTGGGGGTATTCATCACCTTTAGTGATAGCTCTAGTTAAGTACATACATACGGTAATTCTAATTTGCTCGAGTCTCTAGAAAATTCTTCCCATAGTGTATTCCAGGTAATTTAGGAATTTCACCTCAATGAGGCAATTCTAATGAATACACACAGCATACCTTTATTTTGTAGAATCTAGAATCATTATTCCGGGTAATTAAGGGGTTTCATCTAGTGTGTACTCATTAGAATTTCCTCATTGAGGCAATTCTAATGAGTACACACAACATACCTTTATTTTGTAGAAGCTAGAATTATGATCCCCATCGAAATTGTATTTTATTATTTGTATGAAACTGTTAATCATGTAAGACTTAGTTTTTCGACTACAAAGTTGTTGAATAGAATTTTTAGATTTAGTATGAAATAAAATAAGTAACTTTGTTATATTGTTTGTTTAATGCTCCGAGTCCTATTGTTCAAAAAAGTTTTATCATGCCTATAGGGGTGGGGGGATTGGTGAGGCAATGGTGTCGTTATCTTGCCTCCATGGGTGTGTCCAACTGATATTGGCTTACTGTTGGGCAAGGCCTGCTGTCCTAGAGGGGAAATATTATTTCTTCTGTTTCTACTCTTTCATTTATTTTCCTCTTTCTGTCACTTTCATCTCTACTTATTTTTTGTCACCCTTTCTCTGGGAGACAACACAAAATGACCCACAAGGGTTGATGCATTGTTAATTCCAAACAATCAATCTTGCTGATAGAGCTTTTGCACTTCCCCTTGAATTGATGTTGGTAGCCACAACAATAGTGGTAACAACAGTAGTGGCACTTCATTATCCACTTTATGTACAAGTTTTTAATCCATTTTACAAGAGACTCCCCAGAATGGGTACAATGGCAAAAATTGCAGGACCAGATCAGACATGCAGAATGCAGAGTCTGATCAGGGCCGTTATTTTTTGCGAAAATTTCTAAATAAATTTTTGCAAATACATGTAACTCGATCTTAGACCATAGGAGGGGCATTTGGGAAATATGAACTTGTAAATATAAGGCTTACCTTGTCAAAACTAAGTAGTGGGGTCCCTCAAAGTACTCTCTCTTGACCTGTACGGACTTTTCCAGTCTTTTTATCCATCACGAAAACACGCCTATACAAATACATAGTAACCTTTATCGCCGAAAAACTGAAAATTTTAAGATGAAAAATTGTGATATTTTTCTTATTTTCTCAAAATCTAGATTGTGGGAACTCGTTAGAACTGCCTCATCACGGCGGTTCTAACGAGTACCCACGATCTATATTTTAGAGCAGAAATAAGAAAAGGAAGGTTTACCTCTGTAAATCCCAGTTTTACTATATAAAAGTGGGGTACAAGGGGGTCAAAAATATAGGCATGTTTTCGTAATGCCACTCAGTGCATTTGGTGCACTACAGCTGTTTGTTTGATCTGAGGTTTCACGTCCCCGTCAACACTATATAGGTCATTTTGTAGACGCAGCTTCAGTTTTGTGGGACTTCTACCCGACATTGAGATGAAATGACACCTCAAGCCTTGTCGCCAACCAAAACCAAGAGGCTAATATGCATTGGATGGTCCGACTCACTCCACTTTGCCTAGGCAGGCTTAGTCCTTCTGAGTGGAAGCATCAGACACCGCAGAATGCACTATTTGCTATCAGAATTTTATGTCAAAAATAGAATGGAAGCAAAAAAATAGACCTGACACCCCTTATATGACAAATGAAGTTGTCCAACATATAGCATTGAAAGAGTCCACCAGTATCAAATGGGTTAAACAGAGAATTTAAAGTGAAGGAAAATTTGATGTGAATTTAATTTTATGCGAATCTGAGACTAGGTCCTAATGTGGAGTAAACTGCAATGATATAAAAAAATTTCCATTGAATTAAAATGCTTCATGTAAACGGTTAATGCGCATCTACTCAGGTACTGATTGCGCATTAAGAGCATCCTCTAAAAGAGTATAAACCTGCCCAGCAAAAGCAGTGTGAGTTGGACTGCTTCTTAAACCCTAGAGTTTTTTTCGGGTTGTAGGGCTTGAGATGTTATTTAAATGTGTGGTAAAAGTCCCACGGAATCAGCAACAACATCTCCAAAAATGACCAATATAGTGTTGACAGAGATGTAAAACCTCAACACAAACAACAATTGTAGTCTGCTTGTTACTTTAAAAGTAATTGTAGCAAACAGTGTGGACCCAGATCAGACTGCTCCTTTAGGAGAAGTCTGATCAGGGTCAACACTGTTTGCCTAACAGTGTTTAAAAAGTTTGCAAGATGATGCAGCAGTGACATTTTCCGTTGTCTTGGCATCTGAAAGGGACACTGTTCAACAGTGAGGACCCTGATCAGTGCCACAAAATAAATCGAAGCACTGAGAGTACTGGGGGACTGATTGTCGCTGAGTGTAGGCTGAATAGTGACTTACACTGTTATCATTTCGTTTAACTCTTACTTTCCCATAGAAGCCTCCGTGGTGCAGTGGTTACGCTACTCGCCTTGTAAACAAGGGATCGCAGGATCGATCCCGGACTTCTCCAGACTTTTGGATGAGTCTTTAAACTGAGGTCCCGTCTCCGTATGACCTTAGCTGTTGGTGTGACGTAAAACTAAAACTCACTCACTCACTTACTTTCCCATATGTAAGACCAATCAATGTAGACCCTGATCAGATGCTATATTTTGCGGCTTCTGACCCTTAAATTCCAGTACTGTAAGCAAACATTTTAGACCCTGATCAGACACCACATTCTGCACCATCTGATCTGGTTTTACATCATTTCTTTAGCCCAAACCATGATTCCAGCCCAGATCTGTAGATAACCCTCTAACACAATAAGATCATCACTAAAACATGCCTATATAAGGTTGACCCCCTTGAACCCCACTTTCATACAGTAAAACTGGGGTTTACAGGGGTAAACCTTATTTTGCATATTTCTGCTCGAAATATTGATTGTGGGTACTCGTTAGAACTGCCTCGATTTCTGCTCGAAATATAGATTGTGGGTACTCGTTAGAACTGCCTCATTGAGGCAGTTCCAACGAGTACCCACAATCTTTATTTTTAGCAGAAATAAGAAAGATATCACAATTTTTCATCTTAAAATGTTCTTTTTTTTTCGGAGGATAGGTTTACAGTGCATTTGTATAGGCGTGTTTTCATGATGTGACCTCACAGCAATAAAATTAACACTGCTACTGCCTATAAATAAGTCACTTGGCTTGAAGAAATATATGGGCTGCATGATGCTTCCACGCAGAGCTGAATCCGGCCCGCACACTAGTACTGGTAAACCGCTTAGAGGATCTAAGCCTGTCCAGGAACCGCGGTGCGAGGTGGACTGTCCATGCTAATAAACCCTATTGGTTTCATTGGGCGACAGGGCTTGAGATGTCATTTCATCTCAATGTCGGGTAAAAGTCCCACAAAATTGGAAGCAACGTCTCCAAAATGACCTTTACAGTGTTGACGGGGACGTTAAACCTCAAATCAAACAAACAAATCTGTAATAATCACAAGGACATTAGCACTGAAGAGTTTCTGTGCTTAGTAGCTTGGGTTTGATTGATACACAACCCAACAGGCACATGACGTAATTGTGATGTCACATCAAAGTCGGTACAGCGTCCTGACATTTATGCAACGTCAAATTAACGTCAGTGCAACCTCATGACGTTGCACCGACGTTGATTTGACGTTGCCCTAGTGACTTGTGCCTGCACGGAATCAACCCCAAAAATAATGAAGAATAAATTGGACACCCCTTAATTGGTAATGGTCCTAATGGACCGCTCCAAAACTATTAGGCGGAAGATTCTATTAGTTCTGTATGGGTTGATATTGGCTAATTTACTAATGAACTGTTTTATTGACTGTATATCAATGAGGTTATTTACTGGTTTATCTGTTAGGAGAAATAGAAAATATATCTTGGTGAACCTTTGACCTAAACTGTCTTATATTTTACACTGGTTCTCCAGGTCACTGACACCTCCTTTTCAGGGCACAATGAACTTCTGGATGGGATGTTAACCTAGCAGTAGTCAGACCTAATTATACAAGAAAGATTGACTTTCATTATCTCATAAACCTCTATTATCTCATAAACCTCTATTATATTATTGCCCTCCACATACCCCCGCCTCCCCCCCCCCCCAAAAAAAAAACCTGCCTAGGCAAAGCGATGCGAGTCGGGCCGTCCATGCTTATAAACCCTATTGGTTTCATTGGGTGGCAGGGCTTGAGATGTCATTTCATCTCGATGTAAGGTAAAAATCCCACAAAATTGGAAGCAACGTCTCCAAAATGACCCATACAGTGTTGACAGGGACTTTTCACCTCAAATCAGACAGAGTCTGTTATATTATCATCATGTGAATAAGTCTGTAAAAGGAACACCCCCTAAACCCCATTGTATATAGAGAAAACTCGTTAGAACTGCCTCATTATAACACACTTGTGTGCTAAAATGTCGCACTAGCATTTTTCAGGTGAAATTGATATTTTTCTAATTACATTTAATTAACCAAATATTGTTTGTGGGTACTCGTTGAGACGGTTCTAACAAGGACCCACAATCTATATTTTTTTAGACAAAATAAGGAAAACAATTTATACCCCAGTAAACAACACTTTTCTTTATGAAAAGTGGGATTGAGAGGGATGGTCATTACATGGACTTGTTAACCTGGGCCCAGTTGTTCAAAACTAACGATGTTGTTAGTTAACTTATCGTTAAAACTTTGATAATTTATTATGGCAAATTTGCTAATATTTTTGCTGAAAAAATGTGAGCTGAAAAAATGTCCCTGCCCATAGGGGCTTGAAGAAATATATGGGCTGCATGATGCTTCCACGCAGAGCTGAATCCGGCCCGCACACTAGTACCGATAAACCGCTTAGAGGATCTAAGCCTGTCCAGGAACCGTGGTGCGAGGCAGACCGTCCATGCTAATAAACCCTATTGGTTTCATTGGGCGACAGGGTTTGAGATGTCATTTCATCTCAATGTCGGGTAAAAGTCCCGCAAAATTGGAAGCAACGTCTCCAAAATGACCTTTACAGTATTGACGGGGACGTTAAACCTCAAATCAAATCAAAAAATTAAAATACATCTTATAAACTCATTAATGATGAATAGAATATTCCAACTAGTAGATTTGGACTGGTCCCATCCACAATTGGGGTCTTCACTAGTTAGTGAATCATAGTACTGAATATTCCACCTTCATAAGTCCATTTCTAAATCAAGGGGTGTCAGGTTCATTTCATTACGATAACACACCCGCGCGACATCGTGCGTTTTTTCACATCTCCAAAATGCCCATTTTTCTGATGAAAATCCGTGATATTTTTCTTATAAATATTGCAAACATAGGTTGTGGGTGCTCGTTAGAACCGCCTCATTGAGGCGGTTCTAACGAGTACCCACAACCTATGTCTTGGAACAAATATAAGAAAAATAATGTTGACCCCCGTAAACCCCAGTTTTCGCTATATAAAGTGGGGTATAGGTGGGTCTTCATTTCACGGACTTGTTCACGTGATGAAATTAAAAAAAAAAAAAAAAATCTAGAAAATGGTTGAACTTTTCTGCAAATAGTGGAGTCCCTGATCAGAAGCATCTGATCTTGGTCAAAATTGTTTGCAAATGAACCATTTCGGGGTTGCCCGCATTAATTAGTTTACACTGGTAACCCTTGTGGAAGATTCTATGTTGCATATGGGTTGATAGTGACAGCACGTGTGTGTCCGAAAGGTTCAGTATGTCTGCCTGGGACCCAGTATAGTGTAATTATATTATTTTCCGTCTGGCTTACTGTTTACTTTTGTACTTGAGTAAGACAATTTTCCTCTATAATGACCTGTATTCTCACTTTTATAAACAACAACATGGGAGTAGAAGAGGCGAGTGCAATTTAGTGCATTAAAGTGTTGTATAAGTGCAAGGTCGTGTCGTTATATTACATGCTTTTTGTAGCATTTTGTCTTAGTGCAGTGTACCAGACTGCATTTCGATTTGCTAATTTATAGCTTACATTAATCATTGGACCCCCAAGAGCAATATTCGTCACATAGGTGTACTAAGTTGAAGTAGGACCCTGTTTGTAATAATGGAACAGCCCATGGTGTGATGTTGACTCACTGAGCGGATCCATGCGGTTTGCCACTTCTTTATTGGGGAAACCCTGAGAAAAAACGACTGCCAAACAGTGCAGGCCCAGCTCAGATGCCGAATTATTGTTCGAACAACTTGACTTGAGACTGGTGAACTCTATTAACATAATTTCACACCCGACTGAATGTATATATTTATCTTCACCATCTCCCTAAAATGGGGATACATGTATTGATATTCAATACTAGATGTCGGTAAATGGGTGGCGATTCACATGATACCGAAAATTCACAAGAAGTTTATGAAAGGCGACTTATCAGGCGATAATGCTGACAAATTTATTCTATGCATAAAGGTTAGTCTCAGATCAAATTGTTCGAACTATACCATAAATAGTAAATATTTCATGATCAATCTCCGTCAAAAGGTTTGCTGATCCAACAGGTATCATACCCATGATCTCCTTCGCCCCCGCCCATAGGGGCTTGAAGAAATATATGGGCTGCATGATGCTTCCACACAGCTGAATCCGGCAGGCACACTAGTACTGGTAAACCGCTTAGAGGATCTAAGCCTGTCCAGGAACTGCAGTGCAAGGTGGACCGTCCATGCTAATAAACCCTATTGGTTTCATTGGGCGACAGGGCTTGAGATGTCAATTCATCTCAATGTCGGGTAAAAGTCCCACAAAATTGGAAGCCATGTCTCCAAAATGACCTTTACAGTGTTGACGGGGACGTTAAACCTCAAATCAAACAAACAAACCCATGATCTCCTGACATCACGATATCATACTCCTGTGACAACGTGCGTTCGTTCAAATCCCAAAACTGGTTATTTTAAATTTGTAATATTTATCCTTATTTATACTCCAGGCCTAAGTTGTTGGTGCTCATTAAGGCGGTTCTTACGAGTACCAAAAACCTATGTTTTAGAGTAGAATTAAGAAAAGTAATGTAGACACCACTTTTCTCTATATAAAGTGGGTTTAGAGGGGTTTTCACGGCAGACTTGTTAACTCAGATGCAAAATATTTTAATTATTTATATGCTTTGAAGGGCACTCGTTAGGACCGCCTCCAGAAGTATCTACAGTCTGTTTTAGAGCAAAAATATGGAAATTATGTTCCTTCTTCTCTATATATCAAGCGATTTTGGTACTTATCGCCTATGCGAGCAGCGAAGGTTCAGGCGAGCCTGCGCATCCGCGCAGTCTCGCCAGAACCTTCGCTGCTCGCTCATACAAGCAGTGAATCAAGAGGAACCTTCAGACAGAAAGCCATATCCCTGGCCTCTCTGAATGGCTGGGCATGCGCAGTTAAAATTTGTCATGACGGAATACTCAAAGACACAAATTCGCTTGGCAGGGCTCATATAAAGTGTGGTTTACAAGGGTATAAATCAAACTTGTTAATCCTTATCTCGATGAATAATTAATTTAGCCAAACCCATGGCATTTCTGAATCAGTCAGATTACCGTTATGACCCAAAGAAAATGGGGACAGATCGGCCTATGCAAACAGTTTAGACCATGATCAGACTGCTCCCAAAGGAGCAGTCTGATCAGGGTCTACACTGTTTGTCATTCCGTCTGCACTTTTTGGACTCCTTGCTGGATCATGAAACAAATTTGTCAAAATTTTAGGAGAATTACAGCAAGTCCTCAAGGTGTCTGAAATTTTAGGACTTTTATGGTATTTGATATAATTTGTTCCTACAAATTCACAACTGACTATCAAACAGTGTAGATCCTGATCAGATGGCTTCAGAAGCCATCTGATCTGGATCTACACTGTTTGCTAAAGGAGGGGTTGTCCTAATTAGGAGGTGCATTGTATGCATGTCTGTTTGGTGCCTGCATAATGGACTCGTCTTTATAAATTTTAATAATTCTTTTTTATGTTCTTCTGCTTTATTATCTGTTCTTTTTTCCCAGATATTCCTACATTTTGTGGAAACGGCTTGTGCAAACCCAGGTCAAATGCCACTTTCATCTGATCTGGATCTTCACTGTTTACCCAGGGTCTTTGAATGGGACATAAGAATCTAGCAAACTGGTTGACACAGTTTTTCGAACTCCAGCATTCTCCATCTTTTAAGTGGGTAAATCGGTCAAAATATGGCAAAAATAAAAAAAATAATAAAAAAGAAGCTTTAAATAGTTTTTGTACTGAATGCAAACTAAAATTGATTATTATTTTTTTTTTCCTCTATTGTTGGTCCTTTTCACTATGTAATGTCACAGAGTACAAAGCCATTTTCATTGGACTGATCCATGATAAATTTGCCCTCGATAAATGGACTCTCCCATCTGACTTTATTGAATGACACAGAAACATGAATAGAATGAATGAAAACAACTTTCCCTAATAAGATACTAAAGGTTAGAGTAAATATAGATGAAAGAATTACTTTTGTTGATAGGGTCATACTGAAGGAACTATATTTGTGTCCTATTTTTGTTGAGATAATGGACTCATCCAGAGCTGACTGAATTACTGTGTAGCAAAAGTAGTGCAGAGTTTATTTTAAGTGTGCATCACCCAGTACAATGGTTGTGCTTATTTATGCTGAGAAATATTTTCCCAAATGATTTCAATACATTTATTGGTGGAAAATAATAAGACCATGCTATGTCACTTAACCCATTTAGTACCGAAACCCCAAAATGGGTACCAAGGAAAACAGTGCAGGCCCAGATCAGACGCCGCAGAACGCGGCGTCTGATCAGGGCCTACACTGTTTGCTAAAAGTTCAGGCATTTTTCAAATAAATTTTGATGAAAACACAACCTGACATCCCTAAATTTTGAAATGGACTCCTGGTATATAAAAGGAGGGAGGAAGATTCCATTTGGTACAAAAAGGGTTGAGGTGGCCTGACAATAATTGATCAGTCTATATCATAAATAGGAATGACGCATAGCTCAACAGACAATTCATATGTAATATTTCGATTCATATGTAATTTTGCTCCGAAAGACAATTTGAAATTGCGGTCTGATGGTCATGATTTGTTGTTTAGCATTAAAAGCTGAATGATCAAGTTTTACCTGTCACCCACCAGTGTATAATAGGATCTTCCATATTTAAGTGAGGCCATAAAATTGAACATGGTCACTCACACAGCTTAGATCAGATGTCGCAGAAAGGGTCTACGTTATTTAAAAAAAAAATCATTTTCTATTTGAACAACCTGACACTCCTGAATTTTGAAATCGCTGTGTCTCTTCTTGTCATTACGAAAACAGGCCTATACAAATACATTGTAAATTTTACCAGTGAAAAATGAAAATTTTCAGATGAAAAATTGTGATATTTTTATCTTATTTCTGCTCAAAACATAGATTGTGGATACTCGTTAGAACCGCCTCACCGAGGCGGTTCTAACAAGTACCATAATCTATGTTTTTGAGCAGAAATAAGGAAATAATGTAAACCCCTGCAAACCCCAGTTTTACTGTATAAAAGTGGGTATTAAGGGGGTCAAAATTATATAGGCATGTTTTTGTGATGTTATTATACCTGCCGTACCATGTCCACAGTATTGGACCTCACCAAATAGTGTAAACCCAGATGAGATGCACCAGGTCTACACTGTTCAGCACTTATTAAGCTATTTTTAGACACAACATTGGGTACTGCGAGGGGCCCAATTTCATTCAAACTTCATATGAATGTTGCTTAGGTAGCCCTCTACCAAAATAGCTAAAATGATCCCGCTCCGATGAACAAAATGGCCGCCAGAGCTAGAAATAGAAAAACAGTAAATTTGCTTCAAGCGTGAACTCCTCCTAAAGCCTTCAGCCAATATGATTCAAACTTCACAGGAATGTTGCCTAGGTGACTCCCTACCAATATAGCTAAAATTGTTCCGCTCTGACAAACAAGATGGCCACCAGAGCTAAAAATAGAAAAATCTTGAAACGACAACACTTCCTGTACCCTTGGGCCAATTTCATTCAAACTGCATAGGAATAATGCTTAGATGACCTACCAAAATAGCTAAAACTATTTTGCTCGGATGAATAAAATGGCTGCCAGAGCTAAAAATAGAAAAACATCGTAAATTTGCTTCAAACCCGAACTCCACCTAATCCCTTGGGCCAATTGGATTCAAACTTCACAGGAATGTTGCCTTGGTGACTCACTACCAAAATAGCTAAAATCGCTTTGCTCTGAAAAACAAGATGGCCACTAGAGCTAAAAATAGAAAAAAATCTTCAAACGACAACTCCTGTACCCTTGGGCCAATTTTATACAAACTTCGTAGGAATATAGATGACCCTCTACCAAAATAGCTTAAATGATCCCGCTCCAGTGAACAAAATGACCACCAGAGCTAAAAATAGAAAAACGTAAATTTGCTTTAAACGCGAACTCCTCCAAAACCCTTGGGCCAATTTGATTCAAACTTCGCAGGATTGTTGCCTAGGTGACTCCCTTCCAAAAAAAGATAAAATCGTTCTACTCTAACGAGCAATATGGCCACCAGAGCCAAAAATAGAATGTAATAGAGACAGTGACACTCAGGTGAGCGAATCAGGGCCCTCTGGGTCCTTTTGTTTGGTGAAGCGTATGTAAAAACAAGAGGGCCGAGATGGCCCTAAATTGCTCACCTGATTTCAAGATGTCATAGCTTCTGAAAGTCATATGGATCATATTCCGTGAAGCATATCTGTTGCACTTCTATAAATGGTCACCTTGGCAACAATGTTGCCAAGTTTGGAAAGAAGCAAATTGTATTAGCTCTGACAACCATTTTGCCCATCACAGCGCAACTTTTTTAGCTACTTTGGTAGAGGGTCACTTAAGCAACATTCCTACGAAGTTTGAATCAAACTGGACCAGTGGCTTTGGATGGATTGTATCGATTCCTGATCATTGCATTCACTTCTATTTTGGAGGAGTAGTCATTAAGAGTTTTCTTGTTTTCACCTTGTTCATCAGAGTGGAATCATTTTAGCTTCTTTTGGTAGAGACCCACCTAGGCACTATAATCAATTTGGTCCAAGGGTTTAGTATGAGTTGATGGTTCCCTTTGACAATACAGAGCTGACTTGTATTTCACTATCTGGGCACCTTGTGGACATTGAGGGCCAGGTCCTAGTGCACCAGACAGAGATGAACTGGCTCACTCTAACTAACAATGCCTTAACACTTAATAAAACCAGTGGGCCCCAGAGCAGGTCCATTTTTGGCCCCAGGGCTGTAATCGGAACAACCTTGGTAGAGGGCCACTAGATGAAGCTTCATTTCCCTGTATAAGTCTATGTAAAACTGGTGGTCCTGGGGTGTGGCCATTTTTGGCCCCAGGGCTACAACTTGAATAATCTTGGAAGCGGTCCCCAAGACCTGGGCCTTGTGGTTTCAGAGAAAAAGATTTTTAAAGGTTTTCCAAATAAATGTCTGTGTAAAACCGATGGGCCCCGGGTGATCGGGGCCACTTTTGGCCCCAGGGCTATAATTTTAACAATCTTCGTAGAGGTCCACTAGATGAAGCTTCACACCAAATATCAAAGACCTGGGCCTTCTTGTTTCAGACTAGAAGATTTTTAAAGGGTTTCCCTACATAAGTCTATGTTAAACCGGTGGGCCCTGGGGAGGGGTCATTTTTTGCCCCAATACTAGTTTGAACAATCTTGGTAGAGGTCACCTAGATGAAGCTTCATACCAAACAGCAAAGTTCTGGGCCTTTTGGATTCAGAAAAGACAATTTTTAAATGTTTCCCTTATTTTATTATGTGCTGTAGTAAATGTGGGTCGGGGGGGGGGGGGGGGGGTCCATTTTTGCCCCCAAGGCTGTAATTTGAACTTTCTTGGTAGAGGTCCATAAGATGAAGCTTCATACCATATATCAAAGACCTGGGCCTTCTGGTTTCAGACAAGAAGATTTTTAAAGGTTTTCCCTAAATAAGTCTGTGTAAAACCAGTGGGCCTTTGGACAGGCCATTTTTTTTTGGCCCGAGGGCTATAATTTGAACAATCTTGGTAGAGGTCCACTAGATGAGGCTTTATACCAAACATCAAAGACCTGGACCTTGTAGTTTCAGATAAGAAGATTTTTAAATTGGGTTTCCCGATGTAAGTCTATGTTAAACTGGTGGGCTTCAGGGCAGGGCCATTTTTGACCCCAGGATTATAATTTGAAAAATCTTGATAGAGGTCCACTAGATGAAGCTTCATGTCAATTATTAAACACCTTGGCATTCTGGTCTCAGACGAGAAATTTTTACTAGTAAAGGGTTTCCCTATATAAGTCCATGTAAAAACAGTGGGCCCCAGGCCAGGGGAGTTGTTGGCCCCAGGGCTATAATTTGAACAATCTTGGTAGAGGTCCATTAGATATAACTTTGAATATCAAACACCTGGGCCTTCTGGTTTCAGACAAGAAGATTTTTGAACCGGTGGTCCTTGGCGCAGGGACAATTTTGGCCCCAGCGCTATAATTTGAACAATCTTGGTAGAGGTCCATTAGAAACAACTTCATACCAAATATCAAACACCTGGGCCTTCTGGTTTCAGACAAGAAGAGTTTTAAAGGTTTTCCTTATATAAGTCTATGCAAAACTGGTGGGCCCCGGTGCTGGGGCATTTTTGGCCCCAGGGCTATAATTTGAACAATCTTGGTAGAGGTCCACTAGATAAAGCTTCATACCAAATATCAAACACCTGGACCTTGCAGTTTTAGAGATTTTATAAATTTTCAGTAAAAACAAATCTATTTTTGGCTCCTGTGACCTAGATGTGCAACGGACTGAAACCATTTGAACAACTTTGAAAGGGGACCACCTAAGGATCATTCCAGTGAAGTTTGGTAAAAATCCGATCAGTGGTTTAGGCGGAAGAAATTGTTTACGCACACACGGACTGACGATGGACAAAATGTGATCACAAAAGCTCACCTTGTCACTACGCGACAGGTGAGCTAAAAACTTAGATTCTGTGCTCTATGGAGATGTGAAATCCTGTTCCGAGGGAAAAATAAGAAAGATATTTCAAAATGTCTGCTGAAAAAAATACCCAGATTGCGGAGCTTGAACTTGTTATGGTGCCCAGCCACAAAAATGTACTTGAAGAGCCATTTGTACTGTAATCATGTTACAGTACAGTTGCAACTATTTTAGTGCATATAAAAGAGCATGCTAATATTGGCTGTGGAGTACATGGCCTATTTGGTGAAACAAGTGCTTTAAGGCTATTGTGGTTACAGTGCAAAAACAGCTTTAATACATCAATTTTAGAGTATAATGAAGTAAAAAAAGGGCTTGACATTTGATTAACATATATTGTAAAGCCTTATTGTCTGTAATAATATAAGAAAAAAAAATCTTTGAAAGTACGATTTCTGCGTTATGATCAGCAGTTACCATACTTGCCCTAGGTATTCGGACAGATATGCCTGAGCAGTGTAAACCCAGATGAGCTGCCGCATACTCCAGCATCTCATCAGGGTTTACACTGTTTGCCACACATCCAGCTATTTTTAAGCTCAGCATCGGGTAGTAAATTATGCTCGTTCAAATTTTAGAGCATGTATGGATTTTGTTTCATTGGGCGGCAGGGCTTGAGATGTCATTTCATCTCAATGTCGGTTAAAAGCCCTACAAAATTGGAAGCAATGTCTCCAAAATGGCCTAAATAATGTTGATAGGGACATTAAACCTCAATTCAAACAAACAAACGAGTATAGGGACATTAAACCTCAATTCAAACAAACAAACGAGTATGTATGGAAAGGACTTTAGGTGTCGGAATACTTCGGGTAAATAAGGTAATTGGTTAAGGCCATTATGGTAACAAAGTACACTTAAACCCTCTTTGTAACACAGTTTGTTATACCATGGTTTTCAATATAACAGGGTTTAAACATGGACCCAAAGAATGAAAAGATAATACAGAAAAGTGAGAATAGAAATTTCTTTGTGGCAAAGTAAAATATGTTTTGGTTTTGGTGTACCTGTTTATAGAGGCACATGGTGAGCATTTTAATGGGCTCATTGTCCATCGTGTGTCGTGCTTCGTCCCATGTCCATCTGTCAACAAGTTACTTAAAAGACATCTTATAAACCAGTGAATGAATTTTAAAATAATTTTACAGGTATGTTCCTTGGGTGACCCTCTGCAAAATTGTCTAAATGGTCCCATAAAACAAGATCTCTCCTAGGCCACTGGCGCAATTTCAAAAACATGAGGGCCAATATGGCCCTGGATCACTCACCTGATCCACACTGTACAAATGAAATGGTAGGTAATATAGTTAGGGCCTTGTCAGAAGGAACATTCATGCCAAATATGAAGGCTGTATCTCAAATGGTTCAAAAGTTATGATAAAGTAGGTCAAAGGTCAGAGGTCAAACTTTTTGTATGGATGTGAAGCCCTTGTCACAAGGAATATACATGCCAAATATGAAGGCTCTATCTCAAATGGTTCAAAAGTTATGATTAAGTAGGTCACAGATCAATGTCAAGGTCACAGATCAAAATTTTTTGCATGAGTGGGAAGACCTTGTCACAAGGAACCTACATGCCACATATGAAGGCTCTACCTTAAATGGTTAAAAAGTTATGACAAAAATGGTCACAGGTCAAGGTCTAAAGTTTTGTATGGGTGGGAAGCCCTTATCACAAGACCTACATGCCAAATATAAATATGAAATGGGGTATAAAAGTTGTGTCAAAGTAGGTCAAAGGTCAAGGTCACAGGCTGAAATTTTTGTATGGGTTGGAGGCCCTTGCCAGAGGAAACATACATGCCAAATATGAAGGCTCCATCAAATGGTTCAAATGTTATGATAAAGTAGGTCAAAGGTCAATATCACAGGTCACAATGTTGTTTTGGTGGGAAGCCCTCGTCACAAGGAGCATACATGCAAAATATGAAGGCTCTATCTCAAATGGTTAAAAAGTTATGATTAAGTAGGTCCAGGTCAATGTCACAGGTTATATTTTTGTATGGGTGGGAAGCCCTAGTCACAAGGAATCATATATGAAGGCTCTATTTCAAATGGTTCAAAAGTTATGACAAAGCAGGTCAAAGGTCAAGGACACAGGTCAAAACTTTTTGTATGAGTGGGAAGCCATTGTCACAAAGAACTTACATGTATGAAGGCTTTATGTAAAATTGTTCAAAAGTTATGACCAAGTAGGTCAAAGATCAAGATCATAGGTCAAATTTTTATATGGGTGGGAAGCCCTTGTCACAAGGAACCTACATGCCAAATATGAAGGCTCTATCTTAAATGGTTCAAAAGTTATGATAAAGTAGGTCACATGTCAAGGTCACAGGTCATTTTTGTATGAATTGAAACCCCTCGTCACAAGTAACCTACATGCCAAGTATAAAGGCTCTATCTCAAATGCTTCAAAAGTTATGACAAAGTAGGTCAAGGTCATAGGTCAAAATTTTTGTATGGTTGGGAAAACCCTTGTCACAAGGAACATACATGCCAAACCAAATATGAAGGCTATATCTCAAATAGTTCAAAAGTTATGACAAAATAACCTATTTATCTACTTTTTGTATTTAACATGACCCATATTTGAACTTGACGGAAATATTGTCTAGATGATCATTCTGAGCAAGTTTTATGATAAAAGGACCAAAACTGTGGCCTCTAGAGCGTTCACAACATATTTCTATGATTTGACATGCTGACCTACTTTTTTCACCGACAGACTTGACCCAGATATTGTCAAGATGATCACTCTGAGCAAGTTTGATGATAATCAGACTAAAACCGTGGCCCCTAGTGTGTTCAGAAGGTTTTTCTATGATTTGACCTACTGACCTACTTTTTGACCCAAAATGACCCATATTCGAGCTTGATCGAGATATTGTCAAGATGATCATTATTAGCAAGTTTGATGATGATTGGACCAAAACTGGCCTCTAGGGTGTTCACAAGGTTTTTCTATGATTTGACCTATTGACCTACTTTTTGACCCAACATGACCCATATTCGAACTTGACCGAGATACTGTCAAGATGATCATTCTGAGCAAGTTTGATGATGATCGGACCAAAACTATGGCCTTTGTGTGTTCACAAGGTTTTTAGCTCACCGTCACGTAGTGACGAGGTGAGCTTTTGGGATCACTTTTCGTCCGTTGTGCGTGCGTCCGTCTGTCCGTGCGTGCGTCCGTAAACAATTCTTTAAACGACATCTCCTCCTAAACCACTGATCTGATTTTGACCAAACTTCACAGGAATGATCCTTAGGTGGTCCCCTTTCAAAGTTGTTCAAATGGTTCCGGTCCGTTGCACATCTAGGTCATAGGAGCCAAAAAGAGATTTTTTTCACCAAAAACTTAAAAAATCTTCTTCTCTGAAACCACAAGGCCCAGGTCTTTGATATTTGGTATGAAGCTTCATCTGGTGGACCCCTACCAAGATTGTTCAAATTATAGTGCTGGGGCCAAAAATGCCCCCGCTCCGGGGCCCTTTGGTTTTACATGGGCTTATATAGGGAAAATCTTGAAAAATCTTCTTCTCTGAAACTGCAAGGCCCAGGTCTTTGATATTTGGTATGAAGCTTCATCTAGTGGACCCCTACCAAGATTGTTCAAATTATAGTGCTGGGGCAAAAAATGCCTCCGCTCAAGGGCCCTTTGGTTTTACATGGGCTTATATAGGGAAGAGCTTTAAAAATCTTCTTCTCTGAAACCGTAAGGCCCAGGTCTTTGCTATTTGGTATGAAGTTTCATCTAGGGGACCCCTACCAAGATTGTTCAAATTAAAGTGCTGGGGCCAAAAATGCCCCCGCCCCGGGGCCCCTTTGGTTTTACATGGGCTTATATAGGGAAAATCTTTAAAAATCTTCTTCTCTGAAACCGCAAGGTCTAGGTCTTTGATATTTGGTATGAAGCTTCATCTAGTGGACCCCTACCAAGATTGTTCAAATTATAGTGCTGGGGTCAGATATGTCCCCGCTCCAGGGCCCTTTGGTTTTACATGGGCTTATATAGGGAAAATCTTAAAAATTTGCTTCTCTGAAACCGTAAGGCCCATGTCTTTGATATTTGGTATGAAGCTTCACCCCACAAGGCCCAGGTCCTTCCCCTCCCCCCCCCCCCCACCCTGTCCTAGGTCTTTGATATTTGGTATTAAGCTTCAGCTAGTGGACTTTATCAAGATTGTTAAAATTATAGCCCTGAGGCCAAAAATGCCCCTGGCCCGGGGCCCTTTGGTTTTACATAGACTTATTCAGAGAAAATCTTTAAACATTATTCTTCTGTGAAACCACAAGGCCTAGGTCTTTGATATTTGGTGTGAAATTTCATTTAGTGGACCTCTATCAAGATTGTTCAAATTATAGCCCTGGGGCCAAAAATGCCTCCACCCCGGGACCCTTTGGTTTTACATAGACTTATATAGGGAAATCTTTAAAAATCTTCTTCTCTGAAACTGCAAAGCCCATGTCTTTGATATTTGGTGTGGAGCTTCATCTAGTGGACAATTATAGCCTTTGTTGATGTTTGGTATGAGGCTTCAACTTTTTAGACCTCCCTCAACATTATGCACATTATAACCTTGGGGTCAATAATGGCCCTCCCCGGGGCTCACTTGTTACTCTATGGATCAGGTGAGCGATCCAGGGCCATCATGGCCCTCTTGTTCTATGAACTGACCGACTGACCTACATTTTGACCCTCCATGACCCATATTCGAACCTGACCGAGATATTTTCAAGATGATCATCATGACCAAGTTTGATGATGATTGGCCACAAACTGTGACCTCTAGGGTGTTCACAAGAAAAGTTTTCACACGGACGACGATGCCGGACATATCACAGTCACAAACCTTCAGTCAGGTGAGCTTAAAAAATGCACAGGAATATTCCTTGGGTGACCCTTCACCAAAGGAGCAGTCTCTATAAGGCTGTTGTCATGGCCACAACCGATTTCCTTTAAACTTTGTAGCTTCAAATTGGTACATATTGACTGTCCTATGGTGAATTTTTAGACTCTTTGGTCCACTGGTTTTTGCTATATACACTATTAAAGTGGGTGGGGTAATGTCACCCCATCAAGGGTATACCAACAAAAATGCTAATATTTTTTGTTCAGAGTGCATGACTGGAGGCGATGTTTGCCGTATGCTTACAACCCTATTAGGCATAACAGCCGGTGATAACAGTCTTATAAATATCAAACAAGAGAAGAGTTTATACGCGCTTGTAAGTTGTACCCAAATATAAGTAATTTTTATTCCCCAACTTTACGAAAAACCACAACACCTTTACAGTTTTCAACTTATTTCAAAGATCTTTCATAAATATAATGTTGATGTAATAGTCATTCTAGGTATATATCAGAATTATTGTTAGTTCATAAAACTTAGAGTTACCTGCCCCTGAAATTGGATTTTACCCATTTTTTTTAAATCGGAGTGCATTTATCCGTTTGTAGTACTCACAACTTCAATTGAAAGTGAATAAACCGATTCCATGCAAATATTATTAAATAGATGTGGACTAGAAGTCATATGATTTAATAGTGCATGC
>OY757015.1:46668698-46851236 GCA_963580285.1 Lucinisca nassula | reverse complement strand
GTCTTTTATGAAGTTTTGGTAACCAGTATAGCGTAGGAAGCTTGTCTTGGCCTTCGGTAACACACACAGCAAACTTGGTGGCTGAATGACAAACATGTTTATCTACTATAGCTCTCTCTTCAGCTAAAGGCTGAAGTTCATAGGCCTTCGTACCACCAAGCTCCTGCTTAAGCGTGTTAACATAATGGAGCCGTCACACAACGACGACGTTGTTAGCGGCCTTGTCTGCAGGGACCAAAACAAACTTCTTATGAAATTCTTGAATACCTAGGTTAAGATGACGTAAAGACGTCTTGGGCTTAGGAGGTAATAAGTTAGTATTTTGAGAATAGAAAGAAAAGCGTTTACTCACTAAATGCTAAGTTTCCAGTCCTTAAGGGCTTTATGCTCAACATACTCTCGCTTACACCATCGATTACCGAATTCATTCCAGCAAGCAGCGATTTCATCTCTACATTTACTGAAATCAATTTTAGAAGGAAACCGATATTTCGGTCCTTTAGAAATTATATTCCTTATCCTAGAATCAGGAATAATTTTCAAATTGCCAGTAATTACATCATCAGCAGCAGGATAGCAATACACTGAGTTTTTACAATCACATGAATCAGGAGTATTAGTATCAATATCAAGATCTGAAACAAGTTTATTGAAATTAAAAATGATAGATCTAACAGGTTTGTTATATTTATAGCAAATTATAGGTGTTTCAGTATTTTGAAAATAAGCAGTAATGGAAGAAAGCACCGATTTCTCACGGAAGATACTGGGCAAATCTATAAAATCCATATCCTTATTAATGAAGAATATTTTGGAGAAATGGCGTTCATGATTAATTTCAGAATCAATGTAAGGACGGAGAGTATGCTGAGTATAGCCTCTAGTTAAGAGAGCCGCATCATATAACTGATTAGAACTATCGTAGAATTTATTCGCCTCGGTGACCAGAAGACGTAAAACAGAAACGGGTAATGAACTTAAAAATGAAAGCATAGAGTGGCGTCCATGATTTAATATAATTGACAGTCACTTCAGTCTAGTATTGTTTCGTTTTAAACGCACGTTATTTACGTATAAAGTTACCATTTTTCCTGGTGCCGTGAGATCTAGTTCCCACTTTATAGGGAATCTAATTGTAATACATGGAACACTTTATCGTAAGTTCTGCTTTGATGAGTGGAACAGCACTTATCAAAAAGCTCATAGATTTTTTTTTTTTTGGCTCTGACATGGTTTAACGTTTCGTCAACTAAGACACTATCATATACACTTGTTAAACTGAACTCTAAGACACTAAATAATGAAGAAGAAATTGAAATATGTTCTATAAAAGGGTTATCCTTTGGAAGCAAGGAATACACCACAGAACTGAAAAATATGGAGTGTATATGTTTTCTGGGCCAGACTAGCTAGTTTCGGCCAATTAGGCCTCATCAGTGACCCTCAGATATTTTCAAAATTCCACAATGGAACCAATGATTCCAAAGGACAAGAAACTATAATCTACACTATGATGCAGGGAGACGTTTTACCGCCGCCACACATTCCCAAACAAGGCTTTGTTTATAAAACCAGTTGTAGTGATTTAACTTTAGGACATAAACAATTTTATACAAGCTTTTCTTTCATCTTTTGTTACTATATTATAAAATAGTAACAAAGTAAATAATGTTAGTATGAACATTAACTTAGTTTTTCACACATATTTGAATCAGGCAGATGACCAATTAAGCATGTGGGTAATTAGCAAGGGTGGCCTAAACAACACATTATTAAAGATAAACATGAGTGCTAATAATACTTACTATTATCTATTTGAAGCAAATTTCAGAGAAATCGAAACTTTTATTGAAGCCTATTAATCAATATTCAAACAAGCCATTAACCATCAAACCAAGATTCATATTTGGCCTAACCAGTTTAGCCAGATCCAGAATCTGCATAGCAAAATATGAATTCTTAATTTCTGTTTAGTCCGATCCGGAATCTCGCTAAACAAAATACTGGTTTAGCAAGATCCAGAATCTGTCTAGGCCAAATAAGAATTCCTACTTGGTCTAGCCAGATTCCGGATATGGCTAAATTCCTATTTGGATAATGACATATACTTGTCTTCTTTACCACAAACTTGCATGTACGTACTCAATCAAAACTTATCTAGCTTTCAGGCTTTTTGAATATATTGTTATATCACGCTTTCATTTTGTTTGATAATAATAGTATTAATAATAATAAGAAGAAGAAAACAAGAAGAAGAAGTAGAAGAAGAGCAATATGCAAACCTTCCACAACTCTCCTATAAAATATTGAGCCCATTTAATATGTTCTATAAAAGAGTTATCCTTTGGAAGCAAGGAATGTGCCACATAACTAAAAAAATGGAGTGTGCATGTCTTCTGGACCAGACTAGCTAGTTTCGGCTAATAAGGCCCCATCAGTGACCCTCAAATATTTTCAAAATTCCACAATGGAATCAATGATCCCAAAGGACAAAAAAAAATATAAACCCCACTTTTATATTGTAAAACTGAAGTTGACATGGGAGTACATTTCTTGTCTTTTTTCTGCGCAAAATCATACATTGTGGGTACACGTTAGAACTGCCTCACAGATACCCAAAATCTATGTTTTGAGCAGTTTTATGAAAATTTTATACAGTAAACCAGTGCTTAAGCTGAAATGCACGACCCGCCGGATGCTTTTAGCTTTATGAGTGTTACCATATATGGGTATGGCGGCCATTTTGGTCATGTGACCTGGACCTAAAACGGTTCCCCCAATAAATGCGCCTTATCGTAAGGAGCAAAAATATATCTTATACTTTAGTACTGTATTCTGAATCGTTTGCAGGATTAAATGCATTCTCATTTTTCCAATACAAAAGCATATGTGTCAAAGTTTGACCTAGGCACAAAGAAGGTCAAGGTCAACCCAGGGTCACAATTTCAGCAATTTATGATGAGCCTACGTCCCAGATGCTATTTATCAAGTTTCGTGGAAATCTGCCCAGTGGTTCTGGAGGAGACTATTTTTGAAGGGTTTTTACCATATATGGCTTGGCGGCCATTTTGGTCATGTGACCTGGACCCCATGAGCAAATTTTGGTTTCCCCCATCCCATAGAGGCTCCAAATGAAATTTGACTTCAATCGGCCCAACGGTTTCCGAGGAGAAGCAGTTAGAAAATGTTCACATTTTTCGCCTCGGCGAGGCTTTACTAAATGGAATGTAATATTTCACAAGTTCATTGGTTAGAGCTCATTGATATCTATCAGTATGCCAAAAATTGTTTAAATATTCCAAGCGGTTATGTCACTATCACCAATTTTCACAAACGGGTTAAGGACGGACAGACAGACTGACACGGTGATTTGAGGGCACTGTTAGAAAATCAACCGACTTCAGTCCGCCGCTTTTTCTGCGGGTCGTGCAATCTGAAGTTTATTTGGAAATACATTATTTTTCTTATTTCTGGTCAAATCAGACATTATGGGTACACGTTAAAATCGCCTCGTCGAAGTGGTTCTAACGAGTATCCACAATCTATATTTTCAGTAGTTTCATGAACAATATCAAAATGTTTTTGGTGGGAAATGTTTTTCTAAAAGGCGTGTTTTCGTAATGAAGGTGGCTTTCATCTGAAGATACCTTTTCTTGCATGTAATTTATTAGTATTATTATATTTGTTATTATTATTAACGTATTTTAATTGGAAAACCCTGCTGGCCAATGTCAAACTGTCCAAGATACGAGTTATCCCCGCTTACATGTACCAGGAAAGCTGTTTTGTAATACTGATTTTTGCAATGACCCTTAATCCCTTCCACATTCGAACTGTTAATCCGTTCCATGCTACTGTTGTGTGAACTCCCACTTCCCAGACGAATCTCACGAAAAACTAACGAAATTTCCACACATTTTTCATGCAAATAAATTGCGTGGCTGCCGTGATTTTTCCCTCCGTGACTGACGGCGATATAACCATCACGGTGAGTGTACTGTAGGTCAAAGTCACTATCGATAATAGCATGCAGTTCATCACGCAAACAGACCTATATAATTCTGACTTCCTTTAAACCCCACTTTTATATAGTAAAACTGGAGTTTACAGAGGTATACACTTTTTTTCTAATTTATGCTCAAAAACATATTGTGGGTACTCGTTAGAACCACCTCACTAACGTTTTCACGTAGAAATAAGAAAGGTAATACCTGGGGCTATGTGACAACTGTCCAGTTAAGGGTTTACCGAAAGTACAAAAGTGGGTGGGGTACCCCTCAACATGACTTTTCATTTCAGCCAAAACACTGAGTCGGAGAAAAAGTTTGAATATACTGGAAAGTAACACGTCTTCAAACAAAACATTATCTAATAAGCAATTATCAAACAGCTTGTAGGTTTACACAGCCGATGCAAAAAATGAGGGTGACAGCATTTGCGCTCAAAGTCATATTTACCTAATTTTTCAAGACCTAAAATGTACAGTGTACTGTTCTTGGAAGGGTGAACTACAATGTCTTAGAGTATTACTAACCAAAATTGTCTCCTGTATAAGAACCATTTGTGCCACCATGAGATATTTTTCATAAGTTCTTTGGTCGCCATTTTTCATTCATGGGATTTGTAAACAAAATATCAACACTTATTTGGAAACGCATATCGCCAAATCGGCTCGACGATGTAACATGACAACTATGCGCCGTGAAACAGGAACCCTTCCTGCATATTTTTGTGCAGGTTGAAGTATTTTACAAACTTACGATTAATCATCCATCAGGTCAATTTTATAGTCATTTTTTAATCATAACAGATGATTGGAAACATTTGTTGTTGAGCATGAGGAAGTCATGGCTTTATCACATAAATATTACTACGCCTCAAGCGAAGCTAGGACAAAACATCGGAATAATTCCGATATGTCCTCAAAGTTTTTATTGTTTCATAAATCTAAATGACTTTTGTGCTTAAATTGCCTAAAATTGTTCTTGAATAAATGGTAATTCTTCAAAAATATGAATATTTTGGGACTATATTTTTGCGTTCGTGTCACCAGATATGGAAGTCCTTAGGTGTTTCCGGTTTCATTGACAAGCCTTTGAAAAAAAAAAAAAAAACATGTTAACAAATTTCACAAATTTTGCACTGTAGACATGTGAATCAAGGTAAGCATTTATAAAGAGACTTAGATTATGGATTTTGCCGTGAGAATGAATAGGTTCAAGAGTTCGATTGTCGAAAAAACATCACTTATTTGTGTTTCAACATCTCGTCTAATTTACGTTATTGATAGTAAACCAAAACCGCGTGACCAAATGTAAACATGTATGGTGGTCAATAGAAGACGGCAGTTATGCGCTCTCTGCAATTATTTTGTGGCATACTGTCGATGTTGTTATAATTAAAATATGTGGCCTGAAAAAGATACATAGTTCTTTAAGAAAAGAATTTGCTCCACAGGACCAAAATTGTTCCTTTTCAATTTAAACACTTATTGATAAGGGAGACAAAAATTTGGCTCCTTTGAATGTGTATCCTTTCTTTCTACTTAAATTGCGATCGGTCACATCTGACCATTACTCGCAGGTTTACATTACATACACAACAGGTTTGCAGGATGAAAGCCTACACAGTAATCATCGCCCCCCCCCCCCCGCCCATCTGGGCTTGAAGAAATAAATGGGCTGCATGATGATTCCAAGCAGAGCTGAATCCGAAGGCACACAAGTACTGGTAAACCAGTTTAATAGAGGATCTATGACTGCCCAGGAAAAGCCGTGCAAGTCAGACCCTCCATGCTTATTTATAAATCCTTTTGGTTTTCTTTTCTTTTTTTCTCCCGATACTGTTTTCGGTCAATTCTGACCCTGAGAACAGGTTTGGGGTGTGGCACAAAAAGTTTTCAATCCCCACCCCCAAAAAGAGCTTTGTGACACAGCCACCAGCAGATTAAAACTATTTACAAGAAAGCATCAGGGAAGGGATCCATACCTATCCCCTGTCCAACCCTAGGATATTATATTTTGGCCTTAAACCCATCAATATCAGAAGAGACAGCTTCGATTGTAAGGTCATTCCAAGATGCAATTGTCCTGGGAAAAAAGAACTCTTAAAACCATCCGTGTAAGCATTTGGACGGTGATACTGAAAGGGATGGGACCTGGTTCTCCTACATCCTCCACCAGCTTCAGGTAGGTACCTACTCTTATCTATAAAGGTTTCTTTGGGCAACAGGGCTTCAGGTGTCATTTCATCTCAATGTCGGGTAAAAGTCACACAAAATTGGAAGCAACATCTCCAAATTGACCTATATAGTGTAGACGGGACGTTAAACTTCAAATCAAACAAAACAGTGACATGAAAACAAGGGAGACAACTAAAACTTCCAATGATTCAGTTGTGGCAGCAAGTATTGTCCACCATACCCTTTTTCTAGACTACTTTTTAGCAACAAATATGTCTGGAAATTGTATTATTTTGATACACAGTATGGGCACAAATTTGCTGTATACTCTACTGTGGAATATTTTTGAGCAATGACATTCTCACACATTGTAGCAGAATAACTGATGAACCTATTTATGCAATTTTATTTGGCTATATTACCATGGAGAATATGTTTGAACGCAAATGGATTGAAGCACATAAAGAGAGGTATGTTTTTTCTAAATAATTCCTGAATTTCTGAAAAAATTCTAATAGAACATGTGAATAAGTTGAAATAAATTATGGGCCAAGTAACTTTTCAAAAAACTTGACAGTTTTGCAAAATTCAATTACACACATTTTGAACACCACACCATTACCCCACCCACTTTTTGTACATTCGGTAAACCCTTAAGTTCAAAAGAATATGAAAAGGAAGTGCCGCGATCATGTAACATAGGCCACATGTACCGCCGTGGCACTTTTTCATCTTCTTTTGTACTTTACAGACAATCAAGGTGTACAGTTGTCAGCTGATGGTGAAAAAATGTGCACTGTACTGGTAAGCTGCTTATGGATAAGCGTGTCTAGGGAAAGTGTGGTTAGGTAAATATATGATATGATATAGAGTTGACTGGGCTGTTACATGTAAATCCCAAGCAAACTTCATTAACAAGCCTTGAAGGGTAATCATTACAGAGACTTGTAAACGATATGGACAGGCTGACTGTGCAAATTACGCTTCATACACCTCGAAGCTTCTGGACATAACATTTTTATTAGCATACCGTAAATCAGCTTTTCTTTTTTTATCTGTTTTGGAGGTCAACCAGACAATACTATGTAGGTCATGTCAAGCCAGTAACTATACCTAACAACACTTTACCTGGGCAAGTTTATACATATAACCAGTACAGTCCACATATTTTTGCCAGATATTGACTAATGGCCTTCTTTAATCAGCAGAAAGGAGTGAATGAAAAAAAAGAAATTATTTCATTATCAATCTCCAAACAATGGAGCTGACCTGAAAGGGGATGGAACCCACAACCTACACCCCACTGAGCCACCAGATGCATAATGTGTGAAAACAAAATACTGCACACCTCATTTATTATTTTGTTTGTTTTGTTTGATTTGAGGTTTAACGTCCCCGTCAACACTGTAAAGGTCATTTTGGAGACGTTGCTTCCAATTTCGTGGGACTTTTACCGGACATTGAGATGAAATGACATCTCAAGCCCTGTCGCCCAATGAAACCAATAGGGTTTATAAGCATGGGCGGTCCGCCTCACACCGCTGTTCCTGGACAGGTTTAGATCCTCTAAGCGGTTTACCAGTACTAGTGTGCGGGCTGGATTCAGCTCTGCGTGGAAGCATCATGTAGCCCATCTATTTCTTCAAGCCTCTATGGGCGGGGGCCGCTCATTTATTATATCTTTCTCCACGCTGGATCAGTATTATATGAATGAATTTCATTTTTGTGGATTTTATCGATATGATAACTCCGTCGACTCACGCACACACTTAGCATGAAGCCCGGCTCCGGCGAATCACTCACACACTTAGCATGAAGCCCGGCTCCGGCGAATCACTCACACACTTAGCATGAAGCCCGGCTCCGGCGAATCACTCACACACTTAGCATGAAGCCCGGCTCCGGCGAATCACTCACACACTTAGCACGAAGCCTGGCTTCATGCTAAGTGTGTGAGTGATTCGCCGGAGTTATCACTTATCACATCGATAAAATCCACAAAAATGATAATTCATTCCTTATAATTCCAATTTTCTCATCAAAATGTTAAAATCATCACCAAAATTTTAGGAATTCTTTCAAAAGTGTAAGAATTAACTTACCGCCGGCTACGGCGGAATAATTGTTCCTTTAGCAGCTGCCATCTTTGAAAGAAAGCCAAGTGAAAAAAATGTCAAGTTTTTAAATTCAGTTTATGTGTCTTCCAACATCTACGTTTTAAATAGTTATCCGTCTTTTAAATGAACGACTTGGCGTCGCTTTATATAACTGACACACGGGTTCTAAATGTGGTCTTTGACGTTATATTACTACCTGTCGCTGTGTGAATGGTTATGAGATTCTTGCTCATGGAATTTATCGAAGTATAGAACTTTTATTTTAACCAAACAAATCACGCGAAATATAGAGAATGATAGAAAATTGGAATTATACATGTATGTCTCTTGATATAGTAGGGGTTTTAAACAATAAGTTGCGCAGGTTGAATCTTTGAGATTTCTCATCAATGTGTATGAGGTTGCTTGTGACCACAAATAAAAGTTATGAGGTTCCTCTATGAATAAGCAAACACTGTTGGTGCTTTTGCTGTGGTTCCTTCAGATTTTATGTTGGTGGTTCTTTTCCTAATTATGTATATTCTTATGTTTGGGATTCTGAATCTTCCCCCTTTTTAGCTGTTCATTCATTACGTTTGTCCTTCCTGTTTAATGTTTTTACTGTTGGTGATTCTGATTCTTTCCCCCATTTAGTATGTTGTTCCTTTTAAGTTACGTTTTGGATATTCTGAGTTACCAACTCTTTGGGTAAGAGCTACTGACTCGGTTTACCAGTGGTCCGTTTTGTTTGCTGTCATCACTCCACGATTCTACTTTGATGTATATTCAGAGTCATATTGTGGGGAGGAATTGGGATCTGATGGTATCAGTTCCTAATTGTTTCTCTTTTCAATTTTGCTTGGATTTGTAAAATATTCATCACCCATTATATGGGCCCCGTCAAGCGATTTTGGTACTTATCGCCTATGCGAGCACCGAAGGTTCAGGCGAGCCTGCGCATCCGCGCAGTCTCGCCAGAACCTTCGCTGCTCGCTCATACAAGCAGTGAATCAAGAGGAACCTTCAGACAGACAGCCATATCCCTGGTCCCTCTGAATGGCTGGGCATGCGCAGTTAAATTTTGTCATGACGGAATGCTCGAAGACACAAATTCGCTTGGCGGGGCTCATATATATCATACCAGCTGTCGATCAGCATACATGTATGCTCCCTTAAGTGAGCAAAATCTCAACGATTTACAGTTGTGAGGACTTTCACAAGTGTGAATAATCAATGGTTTCTATTTTGGTTCTCAAATTTTCTGACCATGTGTATGATTTACAACACAAACCATTTTTGTGAAGCTTCACTCCGCTGTCGGCCCCGCCCATCTGGGCTTGAAGAAATAAATGGGCTGCATTATGCTGCCACGCAGAGCTGAATTTTATGTCCCCGGTAACGATAGCGGGGACATTTTGTTTTGCCCTGTCTGTTTGTTTGTTTGTACGTGGACAACTTTAAAATTGGAAAACTTTAACTTTGGTCATAACTTTTGAATCGTACGAGATAAAGCATCCATACGAGGACTGTTCAAATATGAATGCAAGTAGAACGTTTTCTCATGCACTAATGCGAAAATCACCTGGAAATAAATATCACAGCGTAGAAAAACATTTTACCTATACATTGATACCAAACCTGTTAACATGCGTCCACTTTAGCCATGTATATCGTTCGATAAACACTTAATGCGATGACGCATTGTCATGTAGCAATTTGACATAGGCCAAACTAGTTGCGGGTCTTCGTTCTTTGAAATATTTCTTCAATTTTCGAATAACTTTATTCTTGTAAAACTTGGCATTTACAGATTTGCCTTTAGGCACAGCAACCTGAATAGCAGGGTCCTGATTTGCGCGGATGCGCAGGCTCGCCTGAACCTTCCCTGCTCGCATAGGCGATAAGTACCAAAATCGCTTGACGTGGCCCATTTCATAATTATGAGTCTCTCAGATATTTTAAAATTATTAGTCCTACATAGTTTAAAGCATGAGTTGTGGCCTTTAGGAAACATTCACAGTTTGTGTGCCTTGTCTTTTCATGTGCATTGCTCTGGTTCTAGCAATATAATAATCCCCTATGGGGATAGAAGGATGGGGTTGCTCGCGATCATGAATTAGAGAAATGATATATATGTCCATGCAGTAGTTCTGGTAGAAAATTGTATGTTTGTTCTTTTGGCTGAAAATAAGGTAGTTAACTTCGCCAAATTCGTGAGACATACCTACTGCCTGGTCATTAAAGAGCCTGATATGATTTGGCTCCTTACAGCCCCCCCCAACACACACACACACACACACACACACACACACACACACACACACACACACACACACACACACACACACACACACACACACACACACACACACACACACACACACACTTACATCCTCTTCAGTGTGCATCATTCCACTTGCTTTAGTGGAAACGTACAGAAACAAATTGTTTCGTCTTTATGTATATTCAGAATAACTTGACTATTGAGTTAATAAATTATGACGAAAATAGCAAGAGAAGTGTAATAAACGTATATCCCTTCGAAAGAAAAAGACAACAGAAAGTGCCTTTGGAAGCACCTGATTATATAGGTTTCAATTGGCGCATTACTATTTCAGGTAACACTGCTAATCATTTGTACACTGAATGAGTCGTATCTAGTTACCCCACCCCATTGCATTATCATGGAGATATACGAACAAGAGCATCGGTGAAACCGAGGGATGCTCCCCCGATGATGCGCAGTAGTAGGATGGTTATTTTATCGAAATGGTCCTACACACTTTGAAGTTTGATAAGATTTGTTTGAAGGCAAAGGTTATGGGTACTCGTTAGAACCGTCTGAATGAGGAGGTTCTTATGAGTCCCATCAGCCGATGTTTGGAGTACAAATAAAGAAACTAGTTAGTGATTTTCAACAAAGAATGCCAAAACAAGGAGAAATTTAAGACTCCTTCCCGGCAAGGACCTGTAAATCTTACACCAAAAGGCTAAGAAACTCAGTTTTGTGTTCCCTAGTAAGTGATTTTAAATGGAAAATGTCACAAGGAATACACATGTGAAACATGAAATCCCTAGTACGCATGGTTATGAATTAACAGGAGATATTTTTTGAAAAGGGGAAGTAATTCAGTGAAAATGAGCAATATACTTATGGCCCTTTGTCAGAATGTAGGTTTTGTGATGGGAAGTATGTGTGTGAAGTTTCATCAGAGTAGGACAAATACTTTTAAAATTTTGACCGAGTTTAAGTTGTTTGACAAAACACACACCGAAAAGCAATATAGTTATGGCTCTTTGTCAGAATGTAGGCCTTGTGATAGTAAGTAAGTGTGTGAAGTTTCATGAGAGTAGGGCAAATACTTTTGAAGTTATGAGTGAGGTTATGTTTTTTGTTAAGGCGTGACAAAACATACGCATTCCGTGGCGACTGATCTGGGCCTGCACTGTTTGCCACTTACCCCTTTTGGGGTTTCTGGTACCAAATGGGTTAAACCGAAAGTTTAAGAATTCCCTAGTTAGTGATTTTCAACAAAGACTGCAAAAATAAGGAGAAATGTAAGGCCCCTTCCATGCAAGGGCATGTAAATCTTAAACCATAAGACAAACAAACTCAGTTTTGTGTTCCCTAGTAAGTGATTTTCAATGAAGAATGTCACAAGGAATACATTTGTGTAATATGAAAGCCTTATTACCTGTGGTAAGAAACAACAGGAGATATTTTTTTTTTTAAAAGGGGAGATAATTCAGTGAAAATAAGCAATACAATTAGGGTCCTTTGTCAGAATGTAGGTTTTGTGATGTTAAGTATGTGTGTGAAGTTTCATGAGAGTAGGACAAATACTATAAAAATTTTGACCGAGTTTAAGTTGTTTGGTTATTGCCTGACAAACACACACCGAAAAGCAATACATGTATAGTTATGGCCCTTTGTCAGAATGTTGGCCTTGTGATAAGTGATTGAAGTTTCATGAGAGTAGGGCAAATAGATTTGAAGTTATGAGGGAGGTTTAATTTTTTGGTTAAGGCGTGACAAACACATGCATTCCGTGGCGTCTGATCTGAGCCTGCACTGTTGGCCATTTACCCCTTTTGGGGTTTCCGGTACCAAGTGGGTTAAACCAAAAGTCTAAGAATTCCCTAGTTAGTGATTTTAAACAAAGACTGCAAAAATAAGGAGAAATGTAAGCCCCTTCCGTGCAAGGGCATGTAAATCTTAAACCATAAGACAAAGAAACCGTGTTTTGTGTTCCCTAGTGAGTGATTTTCAATGAAGAATGTCACAAGGAGAGTGAGTTAGTGTTTGAGTTTTACGTCCCACCAACAGCTAAGGTCATACGGAGACGGGACCTCGGTTTAAAGACTCATCCGAAAGTCTGGAAATGTCACAAGGAATACATATGTGAAATATGAAAGCCCTATTACCTGTGGTAAGAAACAACAGATTTTTTTTTTTTTTTTTGAAAATGGGAGATAACTCAGTGAAAATAAGCAACCCCCCTGTGAATAAAAGTTCAAGAACTTATTATTTTGTTCTTGAACTCTTTAAGAACTGATCTTGTACTTATTGAACGTAGTTCATTGATCTTTTTCAATTCTTGAACTATTGTTCTTGAAGAGATGAACTTCTAGAACCTGGGTTCTTGAACTTGAAAAGTTCTTGAACTTGCATTTTGAATTGTGAAAAAAGTTCAAGAACTTGAAATTTGTTATTGAACACTTCAAGAAATTCAAGAACTGTTCTTGAACTTATTGAACAAAGTCCTTGGATCTTTTTTGGTTCTTGATGTATTGTTCTTGAAGAGATGAAGTTCTAGAACCAGGGTTCTTGAACTTCCAAAGTTCTCGAACTTGCATTCTAGATATTTAAGTACGAAACTGCTGTCGTTTAGCTTTACATAACACTTTAATTACTAAACTTTAGTTGTTTAGCTTTACATAAACTGTCCAATCAAAAGCCATGTTATATATAGTACATTCAGACATCAGAAAGAATGGGAAAATGAAGTTACGACCGGTTAAATGTTTTGGTTTAGATTTGAATCTGACAGACAAGGAGATTACTATAGGGCACCCAAAATACTGTGTGGGCCCTAATTAAGAAGAGAAGCTGTGGCCCCATTTTGCCTATCTCGATAAAAAGGCATCGATTCTTACCTGGAAAGTAGGACAGCTGTTTTTTGCATATAAAATGCTTAAACTATAGGTTATTCAAACCACTGTATGGACATCCGTTGCGGATTGCGAATTGGCATTAAAAGGCTTTTTGTATGGAAAGTCGTTTTGTTATTAGAATTACTTAAGTGACTTCAACGTGTTGTAAATAACGCAAACAGGATTATAAAACAGGCCCCGATAGCTCAGTTGGTAGAGTGTTCGCTCCGGGAACGGGAGGTCTCGGGTTCGATCCCAGGCCGCGACATACCAAAGTCGTTAACAAGAGGCTCAATGAGCCTAAACCGCTCACCTGAGGAACTTAAGTTTTAACAATTCACAGACTTGACTACTAAATCTGCTAATAGAATCCAGCCCATTGACCCTTACAGGATATAAGTCATGATTATTGCATTCCAAGTTTGAGACTTCTAGCTTCTATAGTTCCTGAGAAATCTTTGACGAAAATTTAACATTGGTCAAAATGGAGAGAAAGAAGAATGAAAGAACAGATGAACAAATAAGCTGAGAAAGCCCAATGTCTCTTACACAAAATAAGTCATCATTATTCTATTGAATACCAAATTTGATGTTTCTAGCTTTTATAGTTCCTGAGAAATCTTTGATTAAAAATTTAACATTGGTCTATTATCTCTATATGGAGAGAAAGAAGAATGAAGGAACAAATGAACCAGACTAGCTCCAAAACCTAATGCAGCCTTTCCCCTTGCCCAATGGTGCTACACATAGAATTTAAACAAGATTGGTCGACTGCCTTCTGAGATATGCTTCATTGAAAGTGTGGACGACGGATGGACGGACGATAGACGACGGACTCCGGAGCCTTGGTATACTATCGGCTCACTGGAGCCTTTGGCTCAGGTGAGCTAAAAATTCAAGTCGCTATTTCTGTCACAACATTTTCCCTACGTTAAGTCTATGGGCAAATTGTTTGTCTCTCAAGGTCACGTAACTCCGAGGTCAATATTCCGATTCGGCCCAAAATCGAACTTAACCGAGATTTTATGCCTGTCCTCGTTACCTGCAAGTTTGAAGCTGATATGAATAAAAATAAAGTTGCTATCGTGGTCACAGCGTATTTTTTTATGCTCAAGGGCAGGTAACTCCAAGGCAAATATTCCGATTCGGCCCAAAATCGAACTTAACCGAGATTTTATGTCTGTCCTCATTACCTGCAAGTTTGAAGCTGATCTGAAAAAAATTCAAGTCGCTATCGTAGTCGCAACATTTTCCCTAATTAAGTCTATGGGCAAATTTTTTGTCGCTCAAGGTCACGTAACTCCGAGGTCAATATTCCGATTCGGCCCAAAATTGAACTTAACCGAGATTTTATGCCTGTCCTCGTTACCTGCAAGTTTGAAGCTGATATGAATAAAAATAAAGTTGCTATCGTGGTGACAACGTATTTTTTTATGCTCAAGGACAGGTAACTCCAAGGCAAATAATCCGATTCGGCCCAAAATCGAACTTAACCGAGATTTTATGTCTGTCCTCGTTACCTGCAAGTTTGAAGCTGATCTGAAAAAAATTCAAGTCGCTATCGTAGTCACAACATTTTCCCTATGTAAAGCCTATGGGCAAATTTTTTGTCGCTCAAGGTCATGTAAATCCGAGGTCAATATTCCGATTCGAACTTAACTGAGATTTTATGCCTGTCCACGTTACCTGCAAGTTTGAAGCTGATCTGAATAAAAATAAAGTTGCTATCGTGGTCACAACGTATTTTTTTTATGCTCAAGGGCAGGTAACTCAAAGGCAAATAATCCGATTCGGCCCAAAATCTAACTTAACCGAGATTTTATGTCTGTCCTCGTTACCTGCAAGTTTGAAGCTGATCTGAAAAAAATTCAAGTCGCTATCGTAGTCACAACATTTTCCCTATGTTAAGTCTATGGGCAAATTTTTTGTCGCTCAAGGTCACGTAACTCCTAATGCCTGTACTGGTTATCTGCAAGAATGAAGTCGATCAGAAAAAAATTGATGGAACTAGAGTGATGACAAGCTTTTTCCTATGTGAAGTCTATGGGAGCTAGATGTTGCCATGGCAACCAGAGTTCCACTCAGATCTGCCTGAAAACCTAATGAAGCCTTTCCCCTTGCCCAATAATGCGACACATGAAATTTGATCAAAGTTGGCCAAGTAGTCTTTAAGATATACATTTTTGAAATTCCCATTAACCCTAATGCAAAAACACACACGGGCAGGTAACTCCTAAGTGAATGATCCGATTCTGCCAGTTATCGAACTTGACCGAGATTTCATGGCTGTGCTGGTTATCTGCAAGAATAAAGCCAATCTGAAAATAATTGAAGCAGCTACGGTGATGACAACATTCTCCCCATGTTAAGTCAATAGGCAATTTTTTTCAACGCTCAAGGGCACGTAACTCCTGAGTGAATAATCCGATTCAGCCCAAAATCGAACTTGATCGAGATTTCATGCCTGTCCTCATTATCTGCAAGAATGAAGTCGATCAGAAAAAAATTGACGGAGCTAGAGTGATGACAAGCTTTTTCCTAACGCTCAAGGGCACGTAACTCCTGAGTGAATAATCCGATTCAGCCCAAAATCGAACTTGATCGAGATTTCATGCCTGTCCTCGTTATCTGCAAGAATGAAGTCGATCAGAAAAAAATTGACGGAGCTAGAGTGATGACAAGCTTTTTCCTATGTTAAGTCTATGGGAGCTATTTGTTGCCATGGCAACCAGAGTTCCAATCAGATCTGCCCGAAAACAGTATGCAGCCTTTCCCCCTACCTGATAATGCTTTGATCAAGATTGGCCCACTGGTTCCGGAGATATACTTCTTTGAAAGTGTGGACGACGGACGACGACGGACGACGACGGACGACGGACGCCGGCTCGTGGTATACTAATACCTCACATGAGCCCAGGTGAGCTAAAAATGGAACTAGCTGCTCCTCGCTTGGCACTCAGATTTACGGGGTAGAGCTAGGACTGGTCGATCCAGTGTCAGGATAATGTGACTGGGTGTGGTATCATGTAATGTGTCTGGGACATGATACTTCAGTGAGGCAGCACAATAAACGTGAGCATTGAGCTCCCTGTCGCAACCAGACACCGTCGTGATATGACTGAAAAATTGTTGAAAGCGACGTTAAACCAGAATTCACACACACACACACACACACACACACACACACACACACACACACATACGCGAGTTCATCACGTTATGAGCCATGCATGTCTTAACCCGCGCTATGGACACTTCTTTATTTAGAAAGGAAGGAAACCGAGGTAATGCTCAAAATGTGTCTGATTTAGCAATATTTAACTTATTAGATTGCCATTTAAATACACTCCTAATTATTGAAAATATTCATTCGTAATTAATTGTTATTGTGGACACGAATACTTTCGCTCCCTACGTTATGAATACCCGGCTCATAGCGGGGGTTGTTTAAGGTAATGTGTGAAATAAACACCTCCATAAACTGATAATTGGACGTTGGATTCTTAGCTCTCCTGGTGCAATGTGATGGCGAGCGAGGGCCCGACGTCCATACGTTGTACATCAAATCGCAAGTTGTTCTTTTGTCCCGTCCTCACTATTATTTCCAAATATCGGCAACTCAGAACTAAATCATACTTCAGGCACACGTTTACCCTTGCTGCAATGTTCCTGTGGCGTTGTGTGCAGTTTTGTTTGTTTGTTTGTTTGATTTGAGGTTTAACGTCCCCGTCAACACTGTAAAGGTCATTTTGTAGACGTTGCTTCCAATTTTGTGGGACTTTTACCCGACGTTGAGATGAAATGACAGCTCAAGGCCTGTCGCCCAATGAAACCAATAGGGTTTATAAGCATGGGCGGTCCGACTCGCACCGCTTTGCCTGGGCAGGCTTAGATCCTCTAAGCGGTTTACGCGTTGTGTGCAGTAACAGATGTCTCAATATATTATATATTGGCGGGATTCCTTTCAATAATGACGGTAGATAGGGAGAATTTGATGGAAACAATAGCATTTTGTCGGCTTAGCGTGTTAGAATCAAATAGATCAGCTCTAGAAACGTGATTAATTGAGTGACATATCACTTTATCACATGGAGTCGTTGATAAGCAGTGGATAACGTCGTGTAATAAAAATCGTATGACCACACGTGTAATAACACTTTTGGCGGGTTTAAGTAACGTCATGATGACGTCCATGTCAACAATACATTTTATGTTGAAAAATTGTCATATTCAAAGGTGATAAAATCCCATTTAAAGTGGTCATATGATAAACAGAATCTTAACCTCGTGGTCATTTCATACGCAATTTATGAAACTAGCCAAGGCTCGTTTCATAAATTTCATATGAAATGACCACTCGTGTAAGATCCTCTATGTATGTCGGTTAGTTCTAATAAGGCAATAAAATATTTTGTTCACAAGCTGTTCAAATTGTTTACTGGCTTCATTTATTATTTTCAGGGATTAATCGCGAAATTATTTTGACCTTTGTATTAACTTACGCTAGCTAGTCTGGCCCAGAAAACATGTACATTCCAAATTTTTCTATTCTGTGGTGAATTCCCTATTTCCAAATGATAGCCCGTAAAACGAACATATTTATCGTCACTACAGCTGGTGTCTTGGAATGTGTGGCGGCCCTAAAATGACCCCCTGACCTACATCGTAGTTTAATATGTTCTTTAAAAGAGTTATCCTTTGGAAACAAGGAATACGCCACTGAACGCTTACATTTACAAATGGACGATATTTTAAGTTGGGTGTACACTTATATTGAACTGATCGTTCATCAGAAATCGGCGAAAACCGCAGAACCCTGATTAAAATAGAAACACATGACCAATTGTGAGCAGAACTTGTTTTGTTGCATGTGATCCGAACATATGACTTAAAATTGAAATGCACTATTCCTTCGCCCCACCCAGCGGGGATTGGGAAAATAGATTAAGCTACATAGTGCTTCCACGCAGGACTGAAACTGACCACAGACCGCTGAAAAGGGCAAGACCTGCCCAAGCTAAGACATATAAGTCAGACCGTCGAATGCATATAAGCTTTTTGGTTGCATGGCGCGGCAGGGCTTGAGATTCAATTTCATCTTAATGTAGGGTAGAGTTTCATTAAAATTCGAAGAAACGAATCCAAACTACCAAACATAGTGCTGAAGGGGACGTCAAACCCCAATTCAAACAAAGCAATGCACTATTTCACTTTCATTTATACTATGTTCATTTTTGCCTCAATTCAAACTTTTTATATTCAAGTTAGTAATAACCACTATATTTGCTGACTGCAATATGTATCACATGTACTTTTGAAAAAAAAAAAAACAAACTTCAGTCATGTTTACGTTTTGATCCGGATTCAAAAGTATTTTTATTTTGTGTATGAGAACTAGCCTAGCCTTAATCTGACTTAAGCCATAGAAGACGAGGTAAAGTTCGGTATACTAATCAACAACTTACAAAGCGATCTATTCCTTTAACACGCCGGTAGAAATCGCTGTTAAGTTCGGTATATTAGTCAGCCTTGAATCGCATACTTCAGTTAGGCATCTGTTAGCTTTCAATCAGAATGCTTCGAAAGAGTACAACAAAACTTTTGTTTTGCCTACCTCTTTGACTTTCCAATCAGTTTTTTTGTCCCGCTGGTTCGTGTATTACTATTGGCGCTTTGCTGTTAGCGTTGAAACATATGATATTGCTCTATTCTTTTATTGGCTGAAAATGTAACAAATTTGATGAAGCGATAAGATCTGCGGCTTGAGCTTTTCAATTATGTACACATGTGTTCTATATCGCCTTTAAGTTTTCCCCGCTTATGTTCTACGACCCTTTCAACCTGTAGGAAATTTGATCTTAAGTTTAACGCCCACGTCAACACTGTATAGATCATTTTGGTGACGTTGATTCTAGTTTTGTGGGACTATTACCTGACATTGAGAGGAAATAACATCTCAAGCCCGATGAAATCAATTTATAGATTTTCTATACCAAGGGTTTATATGAATGGACGGTCCTTTTCCTGGGCAAGATTAGAACCTCTAAGCAGCTTACCAGTAACAATGTGTGGTCGGTTCTACTCTGCGTTAAAGCATCATGCAGCCCAAATCTAGATGGGCGGGGCGACTTTTAGAGAGACATTGCGTGCAGCTTTCTGTACTTCTGCAGTACAGGGCTATTTTCCTCTAAAGTATTAAAAGGGGCGTAAAAAGCAAGAAAAAAGCAAAACAATAAAAAGTTTATAATACTGTACAGCAGTATCACGACTTGGGGTTTAAGTTGTAAACAAATATTGATAGCCATGTAAATGAAATAGCGCACAAAAATCGGTCGCGGCGCAACCGGGACTCGAACCACGGATCTCCTGCATTCCGGGCCAATTTTAACATTTATATTTTACAGTAGAACATTTGCTAATCCAATAAATAAATATAATAAAATGGCCGCCGTCCATAGGTTAAACAAAGAACTGAACATGACAGGGTCGCCTATGGCGCCAAATGAAAGGTTTCTAAAAAGCGCTAATGACGTGAAAGGTTTATAATTGTAAAAATTGTCGTTCAAGGTCGGAAGGCCGCGGTGGTGTAATAGTTAGCACGTCCGCCCTGGTCTGATCCGTGGTTCGCGTCCCGTTTGCGGTGCGACCGACTTTTGTGCGCTAATTCATTTGTCTATTTCATTGCCTCTGTCGTGCTTTACTTTGATTTTCATATTATTACTCCGATACAGTAGAACATTTGTAAATCTTATAAATAAATAAATAAATAAATAAATAAATAAAATGGCCACCGTCCGTAGGTTAAAAAAGGAACCGAAAATAATAGGGAAATGGAAGTTCTCTAAATAGCGCTAATGACGTTAAAGGTTTATAAATGATAAAATTGGCGTAGAATGTCGGAAGGCCGCGGTGGTGTAATGGTAAGCACACCTGCCCGGAATGCAGGAGATCCGTGGTTCGAGTCCCGGTTGCGTTTGTGCGCCAATTCATTTGTCTAATTCATTGCCTGTGTCGTGCTTTACCTTGATTTTCATATAATTACTCCGATACAGTAGAACATATGTAAATCTAATCAATAAATAAATAAAATGAAATTGCCGCCGTCCGTAGGTTAAAAAGAACCGAAAATATGGCGGTAATGAAATGTGGTGTAATGGTGAAATGCAGGAGATACGTGGTTCGAGTCCCGGTTGCGGTGCGACCGTTTTTTGTGCGCTAATATATATATATATATAAAGGGATATGATATAATATATAAACAGGTATGATTAAAAAATGAGATAATAATAATACATGTACAATGTGGGTACTCGTTTGAAGCGCCTTTGCGAGTCCTACATACAGGAATGAGAAGAGTGTCAATACTTTTTTGATTTAAACAAGTACCTTTCGTGGAGCTGTAAACATAACATTTAGTTCAAGAGCTTTTGTACTTGAGCTTATCTGTAAAAAGATCGAGGGCTCATTGATACTTTGGCCGTTATTGTTATTCCATCAGGCGTACATGGGTGAAAAAGTGCGCACCGACGGACATATATCGACGGACAGATACTCGAAGGTATACCACAGGTAACTCTACTTTTCTTATTTCTGGTCAAAACGTAGACTGTGGGTAAAAGTGTTATTATAAAACCGCTTCCTGAAAAGATAGATTGTATATACTCATTAGAACTGCCTCGCAGAACAGGTATCCACAATCTATGATTTTTTTTTTTTTTTGCAGTTTTGGGAAAAGGTTTACTGGGGCCTTGTTAACATGATGCTATTCCCTCCTTTGTGTAGTGTGTTTTTTAAAAACTACAAACTTGAACTGACTAGGTCACACGTGTGGCCGATAAATGTCAGCGTCTGCAAAAACGATTATCCCTCTACTGCACTGAAAAAAAAAAACAGACAAAAAAAAAAAAAAAAAAAACCGGAAGGGACATGATTTTTTTTTATTTTATAAGTTGTGCGCACAAGATAATATCTTGTGCGGACAAGATATTATCTTGTGCCGACAAGATATTATCTTGTGCGGACAAGATATTATCTTGTCCGCACAAGATAATATCTTGTCCGCACAACATAATATCTTGTCCGAACAAGATATTATCTTGTGCAGACAACATATTATCTTGTGCAGACAAGATATTATCTTGTCCGCACAAGATATTGAGTTGTGCAAACAAGATATTATCTTGTCCGCACAAGATAATATCTTGTCTGCACAACATAGATCTTGTGCGCACAAGATATTATATTGTGCGCACAAGATATTATCTTGTGCGCACAAGATAATATCTTTTCCGCACAAGATAATATCTTGTCCGCACAACTTCCCAAGATCTATGTTGTGCGAACAAGATAATATCTTGTGCGGACAAGATGATATGTTGTGCGAACAAGATCATATCTTGTCCGCACAAGATAATATCTTGTCTGCACAAGATAATATGTTGTCCGAACAAGATAATATCTTGTCCGCTCAAGATATTATCTTGTTCGCACAACATAATAAAAATAAAAAATCATGTCCCTTCCCGGGTTCCGTAAAATTTAGTTCATGATATTTCCGAAATTACCACATGTACTCTCGAGGATATTAGTGAGTGAGTTTTAGTTTTACGTCCCACCAACAGCTAAGGTCATGCGGAGACGGGACCTAGGTTTAAAGACTCAACCGAAAGTCTGGAGAAGCCCGGGATCGATCCTGCGATCCCTGGATTACAAGGCGAGTAGCGTAACCACTGCACCACGGAGGCTTCTATCGAGGATATTAAATTAGCCTATTTAGTCTGGCATTCTAAATTATTAACATAAACCATGTGCGGCAATGGAAACTTCCACCTTAATATGTTTAACCCTTTTTGTACCAAATGGAATATTCCTCCATATGTAAAGCATGATTCCATTTCAAAATTTAGGGATGTCAGGTCGTGTTTTCTTCAAAATTTATTAAGAAAATGGTTGAACTTTCTGCAATCAGTGTAGGCACTGATCAGACGCCACATGCTGCGGAGTCTGATCTGGGCCTGCACTGTTTGCCAGATACCCGTTTTGGGATTTGTTGTACTAAATGGGTTAATTCGGTTTGGTTCATTTCCAATTATATATGTACCAAATATACAAAAATGCATGAAGCAAAAGCAAACAGTGTATGTAGTCCTAGATCGGACGCCAAGTTCTGTGGCGTCTGATTTGGGTCTTTACCGTTTACCAGTGTCCCACAAATGGGAGGCTAGGCATATATGGGTCAAATAAGCGCGCGCAGATCAAACAAAGAAATAACGACTAGTAGTGCAGTTTATATTTTACTTTTGGTCCTTTGAGATCAGCTAGAATATTCTGAGAAATCAGAAATAAATTATTGGTTTAGACTCATATTCAAGACAGGCTTTTAATCATTTGGACCCCATTTTGATTTATATCAGTCTTTGAATCGACTGCCTATTCGAAATTCGCAAAATTGCAGTATGTTTCCTCTGGCTGTCTTTGCCGGATCATAACAGGGTCACTGATGAGGCTTTATTAGCCGAAACTACGTAGTATGACCCATTTTCTTTCTTATGAATGTTTTCATTGCTCTTAAAGGAACTCATTTTTGATTTTGATTTTCAGATTTAAATAATCTTCAAACAAACGCTTGAATACTAATGGCGTTTACTGTTACGTATACTTATGTAATGTTGAGATCTAAACCATATCTCACAGTTTAATAAATATTTGAATTCTATTGTTAATCTACGTTGAGATTATACTTAATTGTATGCTTATTAAATGTCAAATATCAACGTTTGATAAACGGCGGTAAAATGACGTTTATTACAGGTTGATATATAGCTCATAAACCAATCAAACATTCTCAAACAACTTTTCAACATTTATAAACGTAGAGTGCCTGCTGGGGTATGGCAACTGTCAGTTACTTAAAAGTAGAAGTAAAACAAAGATCAGGAATCGATACAATTAACTTACTCCACCCATCAAAGACACCAAAGGGAAAGAAACACAAACATTAAGCGACCAGACCATAATGGAGACCTAAACAAACGAAGGCCATAAGGACAGTTACTTTCCCACAAAATGGCCAAATGGCCATCCAAAATAAAAAGACACAAGTGATACACACAGTAAGTAACAAACAACAACATAAATAAATCGCCATAGAAGAACCGCCTTGGATAGGGCAGTGGAAAAACTTCCACTGGGGGGGGGGGGGGGGCTTAAATCGATTTTTCGTGGCCACAATCCTCGCCCTTACTTCCGTCGCTATTTAGACAAATGATTTGTTTAGTCCGCATGTAAGCCGGACGAAGGGATCCTGGAGGTTGAGGGATACCTGAGGTTGCGATGCTTCAGGTACCCAACTCTTCAAATATCATTTTCATTTGGATATCTATATTTGTTTGTAAATTAACATGGAAACAAAAGACAAAAAGCTGATTTTTTTTAAAAGGCTCTAAATCTCCGAGTATTATAGCTCGAATTAAGTAACTTGCCATGAAACTGTTTAATGTTGTTGTGATCATACGTTGAAATGTTTAAAATGATGCGTTTGAAGGTTTGTAAGTTAAAAAGAAAAAAACATGAGCTATGTTGATGGACATACGGTCTGATGGACAGACAGATGGACGGACGGAAGCATGGACGGGTGGACCGACGGGGCATCACAATAAGGCAACAGTCAATAACCACAGGAAGTTTCATTTGACTATCTATAGCGGTTTTGAAATAAAGATAAAAAAGACGAAACAAAAGCTGAATTTTTAAGTTTTTCAAAAGACCATAACTCTGAGAGTATTAAAGCTACAGTTACGTAACTTGCCATAAAGTTGTGTAATGATACTGAGACCATATATTTAAAGTTTGGAGTTGATAGGTTTGACGGTTGGTAAGTTATTATGAAAAAAACATGAAAAATGTGGACATTTTTAAGTTTTTCAAAGGGCCATAATTCTTAGAATATTGTAGCTAGAGTTACGTAACTTGCCATGAAAGTGTGTAATGATGTTGTGACCTTATATTTAAAGTTTGAAGTTGATGCGTCTGAGGGTTTGTAAGTTATTAGAAAAACATAAAAAATGTTCACGGACAGACGGACGGACAGACAGGGTGATTGCTTTAGGGCACCCGCAAATAAATTTTCGGGGCCCTAAATATAGGTGTATGTTCTTGTAAATTCAAGTATTTTTTGAAAAAAAAAACAACAAAAAAACATGAAATATAGGTCTACTAGGTATTGTCAATATACATATGCATGCAAATATTATCAAAGTATTTCTGTCGGTTTGAAGGTTATTAGCCCGTGTCAGTGTGTCAAACATTTGCCTTTCCGAGGCTAAAATAAAGAAATTAGGTAATTAAGAAATTCGTTCATTAGAGCTTTTCACTATTTATTTGCATGCCATCTGTTTTCGAGATATTCCAAGCAGATTAAAAGTTACCAGTACACTGCATTTTTGTTTCAAATATTTTGCCTCGGCGAGACCATTTGTAAATATATGTGGCTTAAGGCAATTTTGTGGGTTAAGTATTCATGCCAATATCAACCAGTATGCAGAATATTATCAAAACATGCCAAACAGTTTAGATGTTTTACACCGTAACCATTTTTTTATTTATTTTGCCTCGGTGAGGCCATTCATGAAGTAAACTGGTATAAAAAATCACATGTGTCAGGTTTTGTTAATTTTAATTAGTGTACCAAACATGAACGGAATATTCGAAGAAGTTTTAACATTTTACACTGTTGTCATTTTTAGTAGATGATCTGGCATATAGCACTTTCCTAGGTTTGTTATTATCAATATCAATTCGTATGCTAAAACGATCGGGTATTTAAATAGGTTTAGACATTGCCTCGGCGAGCCGATGAAGTGAGCTGGCTTAGGGCAAGTATATGTAATGTATTCCATGGTTCTAACAAAATGCAATCCAGTTATACCATCATTGTCTTGCTTTGTGCACATCGAAAACAAGCCTATATATTTTGACTCCACGGTTCTAACAAAATGCAAACCAGTTATACCATTATTTCCCTGCTTTATGCATATCGAAACCAAGCCAACATATTTGACTCCATTAAATGTTAAAACTGTGTTATTGTTTTTGTTTTTATTTTTTCAAATTCCTACGAAAATTTAGGATTGTGGGAACTAGTTCAACCAACTTTTGCATGGCAGTTCTTATCCTCTCTCACTAGGCAACCTTTTGAGCAAGAACAATTTTAAATTCTTACCTCATGCTTAATCAATTAATCTGAAAACGAGTGTGATTTTAATGGACAAATATATTTTTCGAACATGTATAACATTAAATCTCTTTATTCATGTTCCAAACATTGTCAGGGAAACGGTTTTACCAAAACCAGTCTATGTTTCGGACAGAGATAACAATGTAAGTCCTGTAGCTAGTATAAAGATTGGTTTTAACAGTTCCTAATTTTTATTGTGGTATTTTTCATCATTTTTTTTCGAATCGCCTCATTGATTCGTTTCTGATAGATGTAAACGATTTATGGGTCACATATCAAACTATTTTGAAATTCCTTATCTCTGCTCCTTCTATCATTTTAGCTCTCCGTCACGTAGTGACGAGGTGAGCTTTTGGGATCACTTTTTGTCCGTCGTCCGTGCGTGCGTGCGTCCGTCCGTGCGTAAACAAGTTCTTCAAACGACAACGTCTCCTAAACCAATTCAGGATTATATAGGGAAAATCTTTAAAAATCTTCTTCTCTGAAACTGACAGGCCCAGGTCTTTGATAATTGGTAGGAAGCTTCATCTAGTGGACCCCTACCAAGAATTAAGTGCTGGGGCAAATTATAGTGCTGGGGCAAATTATAGTGCTGGGGCCAAAAATGCCCCCGCCCCTGGGCCATTTGGTTTTACAAGGGCTTATATAGGGAAAATCTTTAAAAATCTTCTCTGAGACCACAATGCCCAGGTCTTTGTTTTTTTGGTATGAAGCTTTATCTAGTGGACTCTACCAAGATTGTTCAAATTATAATGCTTGGGTCAAAAATGCCCCCGCCCAGGGCCTTTTGGTTTTACATGGGCATATATAGGGAAAATCTTTAAAAATCGTCTTCTCTGAAAACGCAAGGCCCAGGTTTTTGATATTTAGTATGAAGCTTTATCTAGTGGATCACTACCCCAAATTGTTCAAATTATAGCGCTGGGGCCAAAACTGCCCCCGCCCCGGGACCCTTTGGTTTTACATAGACTTATATTGGGAAAATCTTTAAAGATCTTCTTCTGTGAAACCGCAATGCCTAGATCTTTGATATTTGGTGTGAAATTCAATCTAGTGGACCTATATCAAGATTGTTCAAATTATAGCCCTGGGGCCAAATTGCCCCAGCCCCGAGACCCTTTGTTTTACCTAGACTTATATGGGGAAATCTTTAAAAACCATCTTCTATAAAACAGCAAGGTCCAGGTCTTTGATATTTGGTGTGAAGCTTCATCTAGTGGACCTCTTTCAAGATTGTTTAAATTATAGCCTTGAGGCAAAAATGCCCCCACCCCGGAGCCATTTGGTTTTTCATAGGCTTATGTAGGGAATATCTTTAAAAAAATCTTCTTCTCTGAAACTGCAAGGCCCAGGTCTTTGATATTTGGTGTGTGTATCCTCATCTAGTGGACCTTTGCTAATATTTTTCAAATTATAGCCTTTGTTGATATATGGTATGAAGCTTCCCTTTTTAGATCTCCCTTAACATTATGCACATTATAGCCCTGTGGTCAAAAATGGCCCTCCACGGGGTCCAATGTTACTCTATGGATCAGGTAAGCGACCCGGGGCCATCACGGCCCTCTTGTTTATATTTGTAAGAACCGATTCATTGTGCCAGATCTAATAAGTACAAAATGTTTGGGACAGACGGTGCACGACACGTAGGGACTGCACTACAATCACCTGTGAGCCCTTCCGTACTTCCGTTCGTCCATGGTCGGTTTGTGACAACCTCGTAGTACGGTTTGATATTCGATTGACAATAACTACATACAACCAACACTGCAGAAACGATTATATTTAAACATCTTGTGGAATCCGATAAAGATCGCAATAAATGCCAATCACGTCTGGTAGTTCGAAAAAAAAACTATCAGAGAGGCAGTTTATAAGTGCTTGATGAGCCGTTTATCTGACGTCGTCATTAGATGTATGTTTGTATTGGAGTTTAACGGCCCAGTCAACACTATTAAGGTCATTATGAGCAGGTCAATTTACCTATTCACACTTTTCCTGGACAAGCTTATCCGTGAACTGTTAAGACACGAAAGAATGCTGCAGGAATCAAGTCGCGTCCGTCTGATGATCAGTCTGAAATACATTCTACTGAGCTATAATACTAGGACCCCATATAAGCAAAAAGGTATGGAAATTCACATATATGTATTAATAACCATGGGGACAACAGCAAATGTAAAACCATAAATAACCCACTTTACTACTTGCTTACGTAGTTTAAATCCCATGAAATCTGTGAAAACCTTTGTTCTAATGATGTATCTTTTTGTAAGCTGTGAACACGTCGTAGAACTGAAAAGGTAAGAATGTACAAAGTTTTTCTAAGCGATACTAGCTATTTTGAACGCGCCTATATATAGTTCTGACCCCTATAACCCCGTTCTTGAAACACACAATGTAACACAAATGAGTAAGATTTAAGAAGCGGTTCTAACGAGCACACTAAACCTATGTTTGAAGTAAAAATAAGAAAAGTATCATAAATTTTCATCAGATTTGAAAGATTGCAGTATGTCACCCGGGTGTGTTATCGTAATGGGTAAGTAAATAAACAGGCAAATAAATTATTAAATAAACAATTAAGAGTTATATGGAAACATGTGAAATGCCATTTTAAACGACAAGGAACAACCGAACAACGCAAATCAGAATAAAATACCAGGAATACATACAGTTTTGATTAAACCGTCCCATATCTATCACTTCATCATGAAAACACACCAACACCCAATTAAACCCAATTTTTACATAGTAAAACTGGGGTTTAGAGGGGGTAAGCATTATTTTTCTTATTTCTGCTTAAACTATAGATTGTTTTGAGCGGAAACATGAATAAATTGTTAGAAATTTTTATCTGAAAATTTTCATTCTTTGGTGGTACTTTAATAGGCGTGTGATGAGAGGCGGTTGGGGACAAAAATATATTTCACTTTAGCAGACAGTGTAGACCCGGATCAGATGCCACGTTCTGAGGCGTCTGATCTGGGTCCACTCTGTGCTAATTCCACAAAATATAAGAAGCTATGCGTATTTAGGTTAACTTATATGTTGCCCTTCATCATAGTTTTCTTGTCGTTTGCCGGACCCCGTCTGTCGAGGCTTGAAGAAATAAATGGGCTGCATGATGCTTCCACGCAGAACTGAATTCGACTGTACACAAATACTGGTAAACTGCTTGGAGGATCTGAGCCTGCCCAGGAAAAGCGGTGCGAGTCAGACCGCCCATGCTTATAAATCCTATTGGTTTCATTGGGCAGCAGGGATTGAGATGTCATTTCGTCTCAATGTCGGGTAAAAGTTCCACAAAATTGGAAGCGATGCCTCCAAATTGACCTAAATAGTGTTGACGGGGACGTTAAATATCAAATATAAAAAATAAATCAAACAATTCTTGTCGTTTGGGATCATTCATTTCATTGAGGATGTTTGAACATATCTGATGGTCACTGAGGAGGCCTACTTGGCCGAAACTAGCTTGTCTGGCCCAGGATACTCCATACTTTTTCCTGCTACGGTGTTCTTCTGGTTTCCAAAAGATAACCCTTTTGTCGGACATATCTAACTCACCAGCTATTTTAAAGGGAATGTGTGGCGGCGGTAAAAAGTCTCCCAGCCCTTCATCACAGTGTAGTTTATATTTTCTTGTCCTTTAGGATCATTCATTTCATTGTGGAATTTTGAGGTCACTGATGAGGACTTATTGGCCGAAACTAGCAAGTCTGGCCCAGAAAAACTTGTACATGCCATACATTTAACTGCTGCAGTGTATTCCTTGTTTCCAAAGGATAACCATTTTACAGAACAAGAAGAAAGAGAGTGTTTCCCTGAAAATGGCCATGACGACTAAGTATCCAAAATAAAACAATATTACCAGGACATACTGTTTATGTATAGACTATTTTGTTCCTTTTTTAGCTCACCTGTCACGTAGTGACAAGGTGAGCTTTTGTGATCACATTTCGTCCGTGGTCCGTGCGTCCGTGCGTAAACAATTTCTTGTCCGCACGATAGCATCTTCATTTATGATTTGATTTTAACCAGACTTGCACAAAACTTGCACACAACCATGAGATCTGGGTTCCGTTCTTGAACCAGCCATATCCCATCATGTGTTACGGTGTTACGGCCCCTGAAAGCGCAAAAATTGCCTATTTTGGTCTTGTCCGCACGATAGCATCTTCATTTATGATTTGATTTTAACCAGGCTTGCACACAACTTGTACCACCATGCGATCTAGGTTCCATTTTAAAACCAGTCATATCCCATCATGTTTTACGGAGTTACGGCCCCTGAAAGGGCAAAAATTGCCTATTTTGGTCTTGTCCGCACGATAGCATCTTCAGTTATGATTTGATTTTAACCAGACTTGCACACAACTTGTACCACCATGAGATCTGGGTTCCTTTCTTGAAACAGCCATATCCCATCATGTGTTTTGGAGTAACGGCCCCTGAAAAGGCAAACATTGCCTAGTTTGGTCTTGTCTGCATGATAGCTGTTACATTTATGATTTGATTTTAACTAAACTTGCACACATTTTGTACCACGACAAACTATCTCGGTCAAGTTCGAATAGGGGTCAATAAGTAGGTCAGTAGGTCAAATCAGAAAAAAAACCTTGTGAAGACACTAGAGGCCACAGTTTTTGGTACGATCATCATCAAACTTGCCCAGAATAATCATCTTGACAATATCTCAGTCAAGTTCGAATATGGATGTTGTCGGGACAAAAAGTATGTCAGTTTTGTTTGATTTGAGGTTTAACGTCCCCGTCAACACTGTAAAGGTCATTTTGGAGACGTTGCTTTCAATTTTGTGGGACTTTTACCCGACATTGAGATGAAATGACATCTCAAGCCCTGTCGCCAATGAAACCAATAGAGATTATAAGCATGGACGGTCCGCCTCGCACCGCGGTTCCTGGACAGGCTTAGATCCTCTAAGCGGTTTACCAGTACTAGTGTGCGGGCCGGATTCAGCTCTGCGTGGAAGCATCATGCAGCCCATATATTTCTTCAAGCCCCTATGGGCAGGGGCCAAAGTATGTCAGTAGGTCAAATCATAGAAAACTTTCTGAACACACTGGAGGCCACAATTTATGTCCAATCATCATCAAACTTGCTCAGAAAGATCATTTTGATCATATCTTGGTCACGTTTGAATATGGATTATGTCGGGTCAAAAAGTAGGTCAGTAGGTCAAATCACAGAAAAACCTTGTGAACACACTAGAGGCCACAGTTTTTGTTCAATGATCATCAAACTTGCCCAGAATAATTATCTTTACAATATCTCGGTCAAGTACGAATATGGGTTATGTCAGGTCAAAAAGGAGGTCAGTAGGTCAAATCATAGAAAAACCTTGTGAACACACTAGAGACCAGCTTTGGTACGATCATCAGCAAACTTGCTCAGAATGATCATCTTGATGATATCTTGGTCACGTTCGAATATGGGTCATGGCAGGTCAAAAAGTAGGTCAGTAGGTCCAATCACAGAAAAACCTTGTGAACACACTAGAGGCCACAGTTTTGGTCCAATCATCATCAAACTTGCTCAGAATGACAGTCTTGACAATATCTCGGTCAAGTTCGAATACGGGTTATGTCAGGTCAAAAAAGTAGGTCATTAGGTCAAATCATAGAAAAACCTTCTGAACACACAAGAGGCCACAGTTTAGGTCTGATTGTCACCAAACTTGCCCAGAATGATCATCTTTCTAATATCTGAGTCAAGTTCGAGTATGGGACATGTTGGTCCAAAACGTAGGTCAGTAGATAAAATCATAGAAAACCCCCTGAACACAGTAGAGGCCACAGTTTTGGTCCGATCATCACCAAACTTGCTCAAAATGATCATTTGACAGTATCTCAGTTAATTTCGAATATGGGTCATATCTGGTCAGTAAGTAGGTCAGTAGGTCACAGTGTTGAAAAACCTCGTGGACACACTAGAGGCCCCCGGCCCCCGCCAATAGGGGCTTGGAGAAATATATGGGCTGCATGATGCTTCCACGCAGATCTGAATCCGGCCCGCACACTAGTGCTGGTAAACCGCTAAGCCTGTCCAGGAACCGCGGTGCGAGGCGGGTCGTCATGCTAATAAACCCTATTGGTTTATTGGACGACAGGGCTTGAGATGTCAGTGTTGACGGGGTCGTTAAACCTCAAATCAAACAAAAACAAACACTAGAGGCCCCAGTTTTAGTCCGATCATCATCAAACTTGCTCAGAATGTGATTATCTTGATAATATCTGGGTCAAGTTCGAATATGGGTCATGTCGGGTCAAAAGAAGGTCAGCAGTCAGATCATAGAAAAACGTTTTGAACAGTCTAAGAGGCCACAGTTTTAGTCCAATCATCATAAAACTTGCTCAGAATGATCATCTGGACAATACCTCGGTTAAGTTTGAATATGGGTCATGTCAAATCAAAAAGTAGATCAGTAGGTTATTTTGTCAAAATTTTTAATCGTTCGAGATAGAGCCTCATATTTGGCATTTAGGTTCCTTGTGACAAGGGCTTCCCACTCATATAAAGATTTGATCTGTGACCTTGACCTGTGACCTACTGTATCATAACTTTTGAACCATATGAGATGGAGCCTTCATATTTTACATGTATGTTCCTTGTGACAAGATTTTCTCAACCATTCAAAACTTTTGAGCCATGACTTTGACCTTTGACCTACTTTGTCATAGTTTTTGATGCATTTAAGATACAGCCTTCATATTTGGCATATATATTCCTTTGTAGAAGTGAGTGTTTGAGTTTTAGTCTCATCAACAGCTAAGGCCATACAGTGATGGGACTTCTGTTTACAGACCAATCTGAAAGTCTGGAGGAGCCTGGGATTGATCCTGCTAACCCTGGTTTACAAGGCAAGTAGCATGGCCACTTCACCATGAAGGCTTCTAAACTTCATTGGAATGTTGTGTAGATGACCCTCTGGGAAAATAGCATAACGATTAACAAATGGTCACAAGAGCTAAAAATAGAAAAAAACATTGTGAATTTGCTTCAAATGCGAACTCCTAAACCTTTGGGCCAATTGGATTTAAAACTTCACAGGAATGTTGCCGAGGTGACTCCCTACCAAAATAGTTAAAACTCATTCCACTCCAATGAACAAGATGGCTGCCAGAGCTAAAAATAATAAAAAAAAAATCTTCAAACAGCAATTCCTTCTGTACCCTTGGGCCAGTTTCATTCAAACTCCGAAGTAATGTTGCTTAGATGACCCTCTACCAAAAAGGCTAAAACAGTCCCGCTCCAATGAACAAAATGGCCACCGGAGCTAAAAATAGAAAAAAATATTGTAAATTTGACTCAAATGTGAACCCCTCCTAAACCCTAAGGCCAATTTGATTAAAACTTCACAGGAATGATGCCTAGGTTACTCCCTACCAAATAAGCTAGAATCACTCTGCTGATGAACAAGATGGCCACCATAGCTAATAATAGAATGTACTCGAGACGGTGACACACAGGTGAGCGAACCAAGGCCCTGTGTGCCCTCTTGTTCTGATCCTCATATTACACACAGTGAATTTTTTTTCGCGCCTGCTATTAGCATGGCGCAATAAAGGCATCCGGTTTTTCGTCCGTCCGTTTGTCTGTTTGTCAAGGCGTCAACATTTGCGACTAACCTGGCGTTCACCCAAAAGGTCAAGTTTATTTCTCAAGAACTATAAGAGCTTCATTAATGACACTTGTCACAAACTTGTATCATGGGATGGCAACTTAAATGCAAGCATCCATATTTGACCTTGACCTACATTTTATGGGCCACTGACTTTGTAAAATAGTGCCAGCACCATAGCGTTCACTCTACCGTTCAAGTTCATCTATCAAGAACTATAAGATCTTCATTTATGACACTTGGCACAATCTTGTATCTGGGGATGGGAACTTAAATGCAAGCATCCATATTTGACATTGACCTTCATTTTAATGGGTCACTGACTTTGTAAAATATTGCGAACACCCTAGCGTTCACACTAATGGTCAAGTTTATTTCTCAAGACCTATAAGAGCTTCATATATGACACTTGCTGGGGATGGCAACTTAAATACAAGCATCCATATTTGACCTTGACCAACATTTTAAGGGTCAGTGACTTTGTAAAATATTGCGACCACCCTAGCGTTCACCCTAATAGTCAAGTTCAGATCTCAAGAACTATAAGAGCTTCATTTATGCCACTTAGCACAAACTTGTATCTGGGGATGGCAACTTAAATGCAAGCATCCATATGTGATCATGATCTACATTTTATGGGTCACTGACTTTGTAAAATATTGCGAACACCATAGCTTTCACCCTAATGGTCAAGTTTATTTCTCAAGAACAATAAGAGCTTCATTAATGACACTTGGCACAAACTTGTATCTGGGGATGGCAACTTAAATGCAAGCATCCTTATTTGACCTTGACCTATATTTTATGGACCACTGACTTTGTAAAATATTGCGACCACCCTAGCGTTCACCCTAATGGTCAATTTCATATCTCAATAACTATAAGAGCTTCATTAATGACACTTGGCACAAACTTTTATCTGGGGATGGCAACTTAAATGCAAGCATCCATATTTGACCTTGACCTACATTTATGGGCCACTGACTTTGTAAGATATTGCGACCACTCTAGCGTTCACCCTAATGGTCAAGTTCATATCTCAAGAACTATAAGAGATTCATTTATGACACTTGGCACAAACTTGTATCTGGGGATGGCAACTTAAATGCAAGCATCCATATTTGACCTTGACCTACATTTTATGGATCACACTAGCGTTCACCCTAATGGTTAAATTCATTTCTCAAAAATTATTAGAGCTTTATTAATGATACTTAATACAAGCTTGCATTTAAGAATGGCAACATTTATGCAAGCATCTATGTTTGACCTTGACCTAGATGTCATTGTTCGGTGACTGTGCCACCATAGGCGCGACCTACCACTTGGCGGAAATCTTGTTATTTTTTTACGAAGTTATTTTAAGAAATATTTTTCTACAATATTGAATCAGAGAATAAATATGGCCCCTGCCAATCGAGGCTTGGAGAAATAGATTGGGCTGCAATATGCTTCCACGCAGAGCTTAGACCGACCGCACATGAGTACTAGTAAATCGCTTAGAAGGTCTAAGCCTGCCCAGGCAAAGTGGTGCGAATCAGACCATCCATGCATATAAACCCTTATGGTTTCATTGGACGGCAGGCATTGAGGTGTCATTTCATCCCAATCTCGGATATAAGTCGCACAAAATTGGAAGCATGTCTCCAAAATGACCTAACTAGCACTGACGGAGACGCTAAAACCTAAAATCACCTAAATCAAACAAGCAAACCTCAAATGAAACAAAGAAAACAGAGAATAATAGTTGGTAAACATGTATTTTACAAGAAAGGAGTTTAAAGATTCTGGATCTCATTATTTTTTAGCATATGAGGTAATTTAATTTAAAAATATTACATAATCTCGGACTTTACTACATTAAAGGGATCAGAATTTCCATAGTTTTCAGTTTTGGGGGTTATTATGAAACTACACTGTAAGTTTGTAGAAAATCATGGAAGCCCATTTTTGCTATCTACAGCCAACATCATCTCAAATTCAAAAACATGAAAAAATGTGGCCGAACGGACAAACGTACGAACTGAAATTGTGTGTTGTGTTTAAATTTTATAGATAATATGTATAACGAATTGCAACATGTAACTTAAAGTTGAGTTTGACTGGGACGTGGGCCACCTTTCTGATGAACCACCAGTGGATGGGCCGCCGAACCCTATCACTATTGACATGGTTAAGAAGGCTATCTCTCAGATGGAGGCTGGCAAAGCACGGGACCACCAGTCATAGTGGTGGAGATGATAAGAGCAGCAGGTGATGCGGATGGCTCAACGATCTGTGACCTTGCAGCTTCGATCGTCCGTGATGGCAAGATACAATCTGACAGGGTACAGAGGTCCATAGTCTGTTTCTACAAGGGCAAGGATGATGCACTGGACAGGAGCAAATACCGTGGTCTCAAGCCGACAGAACAGGTCATGAAAGTCCTGGAGAGGATTGTGGATGGCCTAATTGGACCGTTTTCAACCCAGGAAGAGACACAACAGACGCAATATTTGTTGTAATACAGCTGCAAGAATAGTATCTGGTGTCCAACGAGACTCTACATGGCTTTCGTAGACATGAAGAAGGGATTTAATCGAGTACCTCGGAAAGTCATCTGGAGAGAGCACTAAGAAAAATTTGAGTGAATGAGAGGATTGTGCGACTGGTCCAGGGGATGTATGCTTATGCTCGGAGCAATGTCCGTGTTGGTGATGGTTATAGTCCAGAGTTTGAAGTGAAGGTTGGTGTTCATCAAGGCTCTGTTCTCAGCCCACCGCTTTTCATCATTTTGCTTGGAGCCTTGTCATGCGAGTTCCGCTCTGGAGTTCCCTTGGAGGACCTGTATGACCTGGTCATCATAGCTGAATCACTCGAGGAATGTGTCAGGAGGCTCTTAACTGAGAAAGAAGCAATGGAGGCGAAATGGCTGAGAGTAAATGCAGGAAAGACGAAGTGCATGATCTGTGGTACAGGTCTGGACATCCTGCAGAGTACGGGTCAGTTCCTATGTGCTGCATGTCGCACTGGAGTGGGCAACAACAGTAATTTTTGCAATGGCTGCAGGTTCTGGGTGCACAGGAAATGCAGTGGGCTCAAGCGCTTGGCAGAGGACCCTGATTACAGGTGTACACAGTGCCAAGGAGCTGCACACTACTTAGATGGCAGATCACGGAGAGTCGGACCTGACAAGCTAGAAGTAGTAGCTTCCTTGTGCTACTTAGGTGACATGCTCTCAGCAACGGGTGGTTATGATCTTTTGACCACATCACGTGTGAAAACAGAAATTCAAGGAGCTGCTGCCAGTGCTCTCTTACCGCCATCTCTTGTTCAAGACACGCGGTCGTGTGTACAGCTCTTGTGTGCGGAGCGCAATGCCCCATGCCAGTGTGACTTGGCTATTGACAAAGTCAAACCCCCAGCGTCTGCAATGGAAACACAGGGCAATGATCAGACAGATCTACAATGTCAAGCCACAGGACACTGTCACCATCAGGTTCAGTTAGCTACTTGCACGGCATGGCATTGAGGACCTGGACCTCATCCTAAAAGAAAGAAGGTCCCGCTGGTATGAACACGTGGAATCCTGGTCCAACGGCCCAGTCAAGACTGCCTGTAACATGACCTGGAAGTGGCTGACAGAGAGAGATCACAGAGAGTGAAAGCTCTACGCTACCGACCCTCATGATATACAAACCTAGATATCTGGTGTGAGATCTGACATGTCTGCAGCAAACCGGATACCTAAAAGGGGGCCCTTTTATATGTGGCTGTTGCCCCTGTACCTTCACGTTAATCAAAACTCCGATAATGATGATGATGATGATGATGATGATGATGATGATGATGATGATGATGATGATGACGATGATGATGATGATGATCAAAACTGGGTATGGACAGCCGTATGGTCAGATGGACGGACAGATGAACAGACAGACAGCCCTTTACTTCATATATGCGTATTGTCACTGACAATAAGTACAATAATTGGAATATCTATAACAGTTTTCATAATGTTTTCAAATTATGAAGAAGAAAAAAATGCTGAAATTTGAATTTTTGCAAAGGGCCATAAATCTAACAAAATTTTAGCTAGAGTGATATAATTTACTATGAAATTGTGTATTGTTGTTGTCACCTTATATTTAAATAAAAATCAAAAATGAGCTCCCTCAAGAGCAATGAAAACATTCATAAGAAAGAAGATGGGCCATACTACGCAGTTTCGGCTAACAAAGCCTCACCAGTGACCCTGTAATGATCCGGCAAAGAAAGCCAGAGGAAACATACTGCAATTTTGCGAATTTCGAATAGGCAGTCGATTCAAGGACTGATATAAATCAAAATGGGGTCCAAATAAATAAAAACCTGTCTAAAATATGAGTCTAAACCAATAATTTTTTTCTGATTTCTCAGAATATTCACGCTGATCTCAAAGGACCAAAAGTAAAATATAAACTGCACTATGGTTGATGTACGGGGAGACGTTTTACGGCCGCCACACGGCACAACACCAGCTGAAGTTTGAAGTTCAAGTGTTTGCAAGTTATTAAGAAAAAAAGTATGAAAAATGTGGTCGGACGGATGGTCGGGCAGGGTGAATACCATTACGATAACACACCCATGTGACACAGTGCAGTTTTCATATCTCCAAAATGGCTACTTTTCTCATGAAAATCCGTGATACTTTTTCTTGTTCATACTGCAAACATAGGTTGTGGGTGCTCGTTAGAACCACCTCATTAAGGTGGTTCTATCGAGTACCCTCAACCCATGTTTTGGAGCAGAAAAAAAAATAATGTATACCCCTCTTAACCACAGTGTTCTCTAGTAAAGTGGGGTGTAGGTTTTTTTTATTTCACGGACTTGTTCATTTAATGCTAAAGGGCACCCGCAAAAATTTTGCGGGACCCTAATAATTTGGTCACCATCTCAAACTGGACAAAATAAACAGTTACAATATACACTGAAACAAATTAAATTAAAATAATAAATTAATATCTCCTCTTTTCATTAAAAAGAAAAAATCACAGATGAACTGTTTTTCTGTAGTGAGAGTTGTAAAGCACCAGTCAGCATCTGGAGGTAATCAACTGCGGTTAGTAATAAATTATGATGGTTGATGGCAGTGGAAAACATGAAACTGTTATTTTAATGATAATTGCCTCTGATAAGACCAAGGACAATTTTGGGAGAATCCGGCTAAAACTTCAGACTGGAACAACTCATTCTAGCTTTAGAGCAGAAATAAGAAAATTGTTATAACTGTTCCAATCATTGATTGTAGCGGTGCACTCGTTAGAACAGCCTCTTTAAGGTTGTTTTAACATGCATACAAATTTACGTTTGGCACATCATATTATTTCCATTCCTTGTAGATTGTGGGTACTTGTCAGAACCTACAAAATGAGACATTTCTTAACTTTAAATTGCATTATAAATCTAAGGAGCGGTAATAAGAATAACAGTGCTATTTCGGCCACAAACATAGACTGCTTGTACTTAGTAAAAGCGTCTGACTGAGTTGTTTCTAACAAGTACTCACAATCTCTATTAGGAGCAGAATAATATTATTTCTGTTCGAAACATAGATTTGTAAGAGAGAGAGAGAGAGAGAGAGAGAGAGAGAGAGAGAGAGAGAGAGAGAGAGAGAGAGAGAGAGAGAGAGAGAGAGAGAGAGAGAGAGAGAGAGAGAAATAGTTTATACTCTAGGTCAGACGGAGACAGGACCTTGGCTTAAGGATTCATCCGCAAGTCTAGTGAAACCGGGATCGAAGCAGCGACCTCTGGCTTATAAGGCGATAAGCATAATCACAACACCGCTGGGTCCTCTACGTGTTAGTTAGAAACACCTCAGTAAATGGTTCTAACAAATACCCACAATCTATGTTTTGAGCAGAGAAAAGAAAATAAGGAAAATAAAATAAATGGTGTTCAAGACATAGTTTTGTGTTATTAAACCGCCTAATTGAGTTGTTTAGATCAGTAAACAAGAGGCCCAAGAGGGCCTGTCGCTCCACCGGCTAACTTCAGACAATTGTCATATTTATTACATTAACCAATTGTATACTAGTGGACTCTTCTATTGCTATATGTTGGACCAGTCCATTTGTCATATAAGGGGTGTCAGGCCTATTTTTTTCTATTTTGATGGAAAACTCTGTAAGCAAATAGTGCAGGCCCTGATCAGACATGGTGTTCTGTGGGGTCTGATCTGGGCCAGCACTGTTTGCCAAGGTACCCATTTAGGGTTTTCCCGCATGCAATGGGTAAAAAAGAAACAAGTGATCCACCCAAGGAACGTCCATTCTTTAATCTATATTTTTGGACCCCAGAGCCATGGTTGGCAGGATTTATGTGAGTGACCATTTGGCATTGCTCCGTTCTAAATATCTAAAGCTCTGGGCCTTATGGTTTCAGAAAAGAAGATTTTTTTTAAGTTTTTCCTATTATAAGTCTATGGGAACTAATATGCCTCTGGGCGTGACCAATTTTTTACCCCAGGGGCATTGTTGGCAGGATTGATTTGAGTGACCACTTGACGTTGCTGCATACTTAATATCTAAGCTCTGGGCACTGATGGTTTCAGAGAAGATTTTTGTCAGTTTTTCCCAGTATAAGTCTATGGGAGCTTATGGGCCTCAGTGTGTGGCCAATTTGGACCCCAGGGGCATAGTTGGCAGGATTTATGCAGTTGAATACTTCAAGTTGCTACATACTAAGCTCTTGGCCTTATGGTTTCAGAGGAGAAAAAGTTCAAGATTTTGTCATTATTAGTCTATGGGAGCTACTAAGCACCGGGGCGTTGCCAATTTAGACTCAAGAGTCATAGTTCGCAGGACTTAGTAGGTGACCACATAACTTTGCTACATACTACAGTTCAACCTGTATTAAGCAAGTGCCTAAGGGATAGTCAAAATATGCTTGCTTAAGACAGGTTCTTGCTTAATACAGGTGAAATTTAACACACCTGCCTTTCTTGGGAACTGAATGCCTGCTTGCTTAAGACAGGTTGCTTGCTTAATAGAGGTGGCCACTAAGACAGGTTTTACTGTAAATGTCTTAGCTTTAGGCTTTATGGTTTCAGAGAAGAAGTTTTTCCGTTTATTGGTCTATGGAAGCTAATGAGCCAAAGGTGGTGGCCATGGCGGCCATGTTTTTTGTCTGATCAAAATTTCTTCAATGAATCTGACAATGGTAGACACAAGGAACATTCATGAAAATTAAGAACGAAATCCATTTAGCGGTTTTGGAGGAGATGATTAAAAAAAAAAGATCCCTTTACGAGTCTATGGAAGCTAATTAGCCAATGGGCGTGTCCATGGCGGCCATGTTTTTTGTCTGATCAAAATTGCTTCAAGGAATCTGACAGAGGTCCACCCAAGGAACATTCATGCAAAGTAAGAATGAAATCCATTAAGTTGAGCGGTTTTGGAGGAGAAGGTTTTTAAAACTTTTCCCCATATAAGTCTTTGAAAGCTAATGAGCCAAGGAGCATGGCCATGGCAGTCATGTGGGGCATGGCCATGGTGGCCATGTTTTTTGTCTGATCCGAATTTCTTCAAGGAATCTGACAGAGGTCCACCCAAGGAACATTCATGCAAAACAAGAATAAAATCCATTGAGTGGTTTTGGAGGAGAAGATTTTTAAATATTTTTTTTTGGTTTCGACGCCATTTTGTTCTGCATGTAACAAAATTCTTTGAAGGAATTCAGAAGAGGACTATGTGAGAAACATTCCTGTGAAGTTTGGTTACAATCGACCAAGTAGTTAAGGAGGAAATGTTTAAAGAAAAAAGTTAACGCACGGATGCACAACCGCACAGACGCACAACAGACACAGGGCCATAACATATACCATAAGACCCGCCGGTCTTTGGCCAGTGGAGCTAAAACATGAACAGATTTATGTTTTTATTTCTTTCTTTATTTATTTTTTCCTTTCCTTCGTCGGATTCGGTATGCCTCCCTTTTCAACTAAGCCATTTTAACCCTCAGGGATCTGGAGAACTGTTGACACTGTAGTATAATTAGGTCTAATAAATCAATCTCCCTCAGTATTTTGAATTTATTTTGAAACATCAAGTCGTATAAATAGAGTTTGTGTTGAAAACATCAGTTCTATCACCAGTGTGATGGGCAAGTGAAATTTCTGATGTTTTGAATTTTAGAATGACAATTTGTAGGTGGACCTCTATAGATATGTGATAGTCAGCAAAATTGGAGGAGATTAATTCAGATACAGGAAGGTACTTTTAAATAAATAAATAAATAAATAAATAAATAAATAAATAAATAAATAAATAAATAAATAAATAAATAAATAAACAAGAACTTTTGAAGAAGAGAAGACTTTTTAACATTACACTACATGTTATATAGTGAAAATAAACCCCGCCCACTGCAGCCATGTTTTTTGTCGGATCAAAATTTCTTCAAGGAATCTGACAGAGGTCCACCCAAGGAACATGCATGCCAAATAACTATGAAATAAAAGAAGAACTTTTGCAGAAAATATTTTCAGCATTACACTATATGTTATATAGTGAAAATAAGCCTCGCCCATGGCGGCCATGTTTTTTTGTAAGATCAAATTTTTTTCAAGGAATCTGACAACAGTCCACCCAAGGACAATTCATGAAATCCCACAAGTACTTTTGCAGAAGAAGATTTTTTAGCATTACATTATATGTTAAATAGTGAAAATAAGCCTCGCCAATGGCGGTCATGTTTTTTGTCGGATCAAAATTTCTTCAAGGAATCTAAAAGAGGTCCACCCAAGGAACATTCATGCAAAATAAAAACAAGGCATCGCATGCGATACAAATCCCCTCGCACTAGACAACTTTGTGTGTGGAAAACACTGAAAGGGCAAAAGTCCAACTTGCTTGAGATATTATCATATGCAACATTTGTGTAAAGTTTGTTTAAAAATCCTCCAATAAATGTACATTCTAGAGTGATGACGTTTCTCTAAAAATAGCCATAGTGACCTTGACTTGAGGCCATGACCACGAAAGTAGATCTTGCTCAAGATATTATCATAAGCATCTTTTGTGTGAAGTTATATTAAAATCTGTTAATAAATGTAGACGGTAGAGCGATGACAAAGTTTTTCTAAAGATAGCCACAGTGACCTTGACTTTGAGGTCATGACCTTGAAAGTCGAAGTAAGTCGAGACATTATCATAAGAAACATTTGTGTGAAGTTCTATTACAATCCATCATTAAATGTAGGCGCTAGAGCGATGACAAAGTTTTTCTAAAAATAGCCACAGTGACCTTGACCTTGAAAGTCTAAATAGCTCGAGATATTGTCATAAGGAACATTTGTGTGAAGTTATATTGAAATTGGTGAAAAAATGTAAGCACTAGAGCAATGACAAAGTTTTTTCAAAACAATAGCCACATTGACCTTGACCTTGAAAGTCAAACTCACTCGAGGTATTGTCATAAGGAACATTTGTGTGAAGTTATGTTGAAATGGGTGAAGAAATGTAAGCGCTACAGCCATGACAAAGTTTTTCTAAAAATAGCCACAGTGACCTTGACCTTGAAAGTCGAACTCATTCGAGGTATTGTCATAAGCAACATTTGTGTGAAGTTATATTGAAAACAGTGAAGAAATGTAGGCGCTAGAGCGATGACAAAGTTTTCTAAAAATAGCCATAGTGACCTTGATCTTGAAAGTCGAAATGGCGAGATATTGTCATAAGGAACATTTGTGTGAAGTTATATTGAAATCGATGAAGAAATGTAAGCGCTAGAGGGATTACGAAGTTTTTCTAAAAATAGACACAGTGACCTTGACCTTGAAAGTGGAACTCGCTAGTGATATTGTCATAAGGAACAGTTGTATGAAGTTATATTGAAATTGGTGAAGAAATGTAAGCGCTAGAGCGATGACAAAGTTTTTGTAAAAAATAGCCACAGTGACCTTCACCTTGAGGCCTTGACCTTGATAGTCGAACCCGCCTGAGATATTGTCATAAGGAACATTTGTGTGAAGTTATATTGAAATCAGTGGAGGAATATAGGCGATGGAGCGATGACAAAGTTTTTTTCTAAAAAAGCCACAGTGACCTTGACCTTGAGGACATGAGTCGGAAAGTCGAACTCGCTGGAGATATTTTTATAAGGAACATTTGTGTGAAGTTATATTGAAATCGGTGAAGAAATGTTAGAGCTAGAGCGATGAAAAAGTTTTTCTAAAAATAGCCACAGTGACCTTGACCTTGAGGTCATGACCTTGAAAGTCCAACTCGCTCAAGATATTGTCATAAGGAACATTTGTGTGAAGTTATATTGAAATCAGTGAAGAAATGTAGGAGCTAGAGCGATGACAATTTTTTTTTCTAAAAATAGTCACTGTGACCTTGACCTTGAAGCCATAACCTTGAAAGTGGAACTCGCTCGAGATATTTTTATAAGAATCATTTGTGTGAAGTTATATTGAAATTGGTGAAGAAATGTAAGCGCTAGAGCGATGACAATGTTTTTCTAAAAATAGCCACGTTGACCTTGACCTTGAGATCATGACCTTGAAAGTCAAACTCGCTCGAGATATTTTTATAAGGATCATTTGCTTGAAGTTATATTGAAATTGGGGGAGAAATGTAGGCACTAGAGCCATGACAAAGTTTTTCAAAAAATAGCCAGAGTGACCTTGACCTTGAGGTCATGACTTTTAAAGTCGATCTTGCTCCAGATATTGTCGTAAGGAACGTTCGTGTGAAGTTATATTAAAATCAGTCAAGAAATGTAGGCGCTAGAGCGATGACAAAAGTACATACGTACGTACGTGGCGCTAGAGCGATGACAAAAGTACGTACATACGTGGCGCTAGAGCGATGACAAAAGTACGTACGTAAGTATGTACGGGACAAATGCTATACCCCCCTCACAACTATGTTGTGCGAGGGGATAATGAAATCCAACAGGTGGGTTTGGAGGAGAAGATTTTTAAAGATTTTTAATTTTTTGTGTGGTTTTGTTGCCATGGCAACCAGAGTTCTGGGTGTAACAAAATTCTTTGAAGGAATTTAGAAGAGGACTAAGTAAGGAACATTCCTGTGAAGTTTGGTTACAATTGGCCCAGTAGTTTAGGAGGAGAAGATGTTTTAGCATTACACTATATGTTAAATAGGGAAAATAAGCCCCACCCATGGCGGCCATTTTTTTTTGTCGGATCAAAATTTCTTCAAGGAATCTGAAAGAGGTCCACCCAAGGAACATTCATGCAAAATAAAAATGAAATCCAACAGGTGGTTTTGGAGGAGAAGATTTTTAAAGATTTTTAATTTTTTTGTGTTGTTTTGTTGCTATGGCAACCAGAGTTCTGGGTGTAACAAAATTCTTTGAAGGAATTTAGAAGAGGACTAAGTAAGGAACATTCCTGTGAAGTTTGGTTACAACGGGCCCAATAGTTTAGGAGGAGAAGATGTTTTAGCATTACACTATTTGTTAAATAGGGAAAATAAGCCCCGCCCATGGCGGCCATGTTTTTTGTCGGATCAAAATTTGTTCAAGGAATCTGAAAGAGGTCCACCCAAGGAACATTCATGCAAAATAAAAATGAAATCCAACAGGTGGTTTTGGAGGAGAAGATTTTTAAAGATTTTTATTTTTTTGTGGTTTTGTTGCCATGGCAACCAGAGTTCTGGGTGTAACAAAATTTTTTGAAGGAATTTAGAAGAGGACTATGTAAGGAACATTCCTGTGAAGTTTGGTTACAATTGGCCCAGTAGTTTAGGAGGAGAAGATGTTTAAAGAAAAAGTTAACGCACGGACGCACGACGGACACAGGGCCATGACAATAGCCCCGCTGGCCTTCGGCCAGTGGAGCTAAAAATAAGGAATATACTGCTTACTTTCGTAAAACCCATTGTTGCACAGACTTTTGTAATCTGATACAATGATATTCGGGTAGCAAACAATGACATATACTTACCCTTGCATTTTTGTCCATGACGTCGCCAGCATCTTCACTGCTGATGTGTTCTTGAGGTTTGGTCATTTTAGGGTCTTGTCCCACATCGCTAAAAGGAAGCCGTTTCTTACTTGTTTGTCCATGTGTCTTATATAAGCCTTTAATCGTGTTTGGTAGTTGGTTTGGTGGTGTATGACCTTAGTTTGTAATGTAAAAAGGCTCCTGTGGCAATTTTGGCAAAGACTGCCTACAAGTAGTAATGGTGAAATATGTATTTCAAGATATTTTTCTATAATTTTACAAGCACTGTTTGTTTCATTACGTTTGAACAGTTTTACCCGGTAACTGCTTTCCACAAAGAATCCCCAGTCGCATTTTTATTGTTGGAATATACTGTATATACTAATGTTTGTTTTAGAAGGTGTCATGCTTTCTTTTGATGTCATACTTGACAAAATAACAACACATTTAATGTTTAGGTTTTATTGGCAATTCAATGAAGCAATAAACGCAGTATTTTATCTTGAAATAAGTATGTAAAAACACACTGTAACGAATCTCTACACATTTTTACAAGCTTAAAAAAAATAACTATCGAAATGTAACATATCCTTTATAAAGAGACTGGTCGTTTAAACAAAAAAAAAACAAACAAACAAAAACAAAAACAAAAAAAAAAAAAAAAAAAACGCCAATACAAATATTTTGGAAACAATCACCTCATAAAAATGACAACTCTGATTTTTTCCTTATTTGTTCTCCAAAGATAGACTCAGCGAATTCGTAAGAACCGCTTCATCGAGTACTCACAATCTATGTTTTAGAGCAGAAATAAGAAAAACTAGAATGCAGCCATCGCACATCCCCACGCTTTCTCCACAGGGAATAAGTACCAAAAAGCCCTCTCCCAGAGCCCCAGTCTCACGACAGGGCCAAAATTCTACTTCTATTGTATTATACTAATCACCCCCTTCAATTTGATGTGCCACATGACCATGTTCCGAAAAAGTTAAATTTTGACTTTTTGACCCCTCCCTCAGGGCCCCAATCGCACCCTTGGGTCTAAAGTTTACTTGAATTGTATTCCACGAATCATCCCCTTCAATTTGATATGCTACACGACTATATTCCGAGAAACTTGAATTCTGACCCACAGAGCCCGCTGAGTCAGACCCCTTGGGCATGACCCAGGGGTCAGAGCCGAAATCTCGTTCAATATGTTTTACATATTACATTAGGCACTATTCCTGCAAAGTTTGGTATTAAAATCTATAAAATTGACTTTGTAATTGAATTTATTGATATTAGACCTTTTGACCTCTCCCCAAGGTCCCTGGGGCGGGACGTCCCTGGAGCGGGACCAAACATTAATGTGCCGTCGCACACCCCACTCATGTAAGGTACCCTCACACCAAATTTGGTTGGATTCCGATCAACGGTATAGGAGGAGATAGCATAACGGACGGACGGACGGGCGGATCCCTCCGCAAAGCGTGGGGTTAATAAGGTTTACCCCTATAAACCCCATTTTGCTATACAAATGTGGGGTTCAAGAGGGTAAGAATGATATAGGCGTGTTTTCTTCTGTTAAAGAGACTGTCTGCTCTTCTAATTAAACGTGCCTCGGAGTCTAACTGTTGGTTTTCTTTTGCTCCAGCATTTCAGTGGTATCTTGCTGTCGAGTCCTCACCGTTGTCTCACCTCTGTGGTTCTTTGATTTTTGTGTTCACGGAGATGTTGCACTGATGAGTTAGGAGGCCTTCATGCGGACTGAACAAATTATTTGTCTAAATTGCAACGGAAGTAAGGGCGAGGATTGTGGCCACGTAAAATCGATTTAAGCCCCCCAGTGGAAATCTTCCACTGACCGTTCCAAGGCGGCTCTTCTGTGGCGATTTATTTATGTTGTTGTTTGTTACTTACTGTGTGCATAACTTGTCTTTTGGTTTTGGATGGCCATATGGCCATTTTGTGGGAAAGTAACTGTCCTTATGGCCTTCCTTTGTTTAGGTTTCCATTATGGTCTGGTCGCTTAATGTTTGTATTTCTTTCCCTTTGGTGTCTTTTATGGGTGGAGTAAGTTAATTGTATCAATTCCTGATCTTTGTTTTACTTCTACTTTGTGTAAATATCCAGGGAAAATAGATGCTTTTGATAAACACCCTCTCTTTCAGAATACAGTTATATAAACAAATACTGCAGACAACCTAGAGAATCAGATAAGTAATAAATGTCAATCATTTCTGGGAGTTCTAGCCGGATATCTTTCCAAGATAGAACAGGTTGAGGGGAAAGGAAGTGACAAATTAAATATTCAGTTATATTACATATAAACTAAAAAATGATTACCGACTAGTAGCTAGTCTAATGTTACTAAAAACCAATGAGTTCCTTCCCAGAGCCAAACCAATGGTGAGTTGACTTAATATCACATAAGCTCTACAGAAGATTATATAAAGAGAGAGCTGATAGCCCCGTGAAGGGAAATTATGGCGCAGATAAGGTCTCGGGGTTGGCAAAATTCTTTAGTGGAGATTGATCATGAAAACCTTTCTACGGTCATCCTCTCCCTTCGGCTGATTCAGGAAGGGCAGTTATCGGTTTCTGGCGAAACATTGTGCAATGTACTGGTTAACCGCTTACATATAAGCCTGCCGAGGAAACATGTGGATAGGTTATCTGACCCACTCAAAATGACTTAAATAAGGTTGATCAGGTCGTTAAACTCCAATACAAACACACAGACAAAGTGTCCTAAATGTTGAATTTCCCTTCCCTTTTTAACAGCTGGTAAACTTTTACTGACACAGGCAGGTGGGTGATAATATTCATATTAAACATCAGCTGCAGAGGCTAATGGTCTTATCACCCAGCGGGAGATTGTGTTTGCTCTGTCGGACAATTTGCAGAGTGCACAAGTCCCTACATTCAGAGATGAAGGTTAAAGAGACTTTTACGTTTGTTTTCATTTGTTATAAAAAGGGGAAAGAGGTAAACATGTAAATGTAGGCAAGTCTACAACAAGGCCTATCGCAATCCGAATTCTATCGTGACTTCGCATATAAAGTCAGAAAATATATGCTTGCAATGACTTTAGTACCCAGTTTTAGTGTCGTGGTAACTTTGCTTCCCTCTGTGATAGCACGCCGTTGGGTAGAGCATTAGATTTTATTACGGTTCCAGTGTTGACCTGGCAGTGCTGCAGTATCTTAACAAAACAGGATTACTCTGGTCAACTTTAAGTATAAATGAACCTTTTTCTGTCACTCTTCCAGAATTTCAGTAGAAGAGTCAATTATAGAGCAATAATATTACCGTTAAGTTTGTTTGTTTTTTAGGTTTAATGTCCCTGTCAATACTGTAAAGGTCATTTTGGAGACGTTGCTTCCAATTTTGTTGGTATTTTACCCGACATTGAGATGAAATGACATCACAAGCCCTGTCGCCCAATGAAACCAATAGGGTTTATAAGGATGGATGGTCCGACTATTGCGCACCGCTTTGCCTGGGCAGGCTTAGGTCCTCTAAGCGGTTTACCGGTACTCGTGTGTGATTCAGCTCATCATGTAGCCCATATATTTTTTCAAGCCCCGATGGGCGGGGGCGCATATTGCCGTTAAGAAAGTAACATTTGAGATTCCCTAGTATTCTCACTTTTCATGAAATCTGGAGTTATATTCCTGACTATATTCGAAACTAGCTAGTCTGGCCCAGAAAACATATACTCCCCATATTTTCAGTTCTGTTGTGCATTCCTTGCTTCCAAAGGATAACTCTTTTATAGAACATATTTATTTATTTATTGCTTCTGAGGTAAGCAGAGTGCGTCGCCTTTGTATAATTTTGCAGATTGCTAATAATAATAATAAACACGAGCACATTAAAGGATGAGCTACTTGTAATAAACACGTCGGTCTGAGCACATTTGTTATGTACACATTGAGAAAAAAAATCAAGTATCTTGCTGCCTGCCTATTGGATCTGTGTTTTCTGTTTAAATGATCTGTAACGAGGTAATCGTTTCAAAAGCTTCTGATTCGCTGCGCGAATATCATAGATCTATTGCTGTGCGGGGATACCTCTAAATCACTTTGTGCTTTATGTGAGAGTTTAGTCAAGCAGCTAACAGTGTAGATCATGATGAGCCGTATTAGGAGATCCACACTATCTGTACCGGTCTGTAGGGTTGAAAGGGTATGAAAATACAATCGGTGGTAAAAGTCCTGGAATTCATAAACAGGCAAATATCTTTTTTATTAATACCATTTGGACTGTTTGCAAGTGGTCTAGAAGAGCAAATCGAATATTGGCTAGAAGACCACTTTTTATCATTTAAAGTGGTGGTCGATTACAAATGAACGCTGAGTACTGAAATCAAGAAAGAATAAGATGAAAGAACCATTCGAAATATAATTAAAACTTCTTTATTGACGATATTCTGAGATGTGGATTTTTTTTTATGACGAACACGCCTTTACATGTGTATCAACAATTGTATCCCTAAAAACAGTAAAATATTCCCATAAGCATTCTGTTATTTTTAATATTTCTGATTGCGGGTACTCGGTGAGACGGATGTGTCGAGTACCGATTATCTTTGTGTTTGAGTGGAAATGAGAGAAATAATGTGTATCCCTTAAAACCCCACTTTCGCTATCTAAAAGTGGGATTTAAGGGGGTCAAAATATACAGGCGTGTTTTAGTGATGACTTGATAATTTTGGTTATAGTGGTTTTAAATTTTGATTATCGATGTGTTTTAGCTCACCTGAGGACGAAATGCTCAAGGTGAGCTATTGTGATCGGTCTTTGTCCGTCCGACGTCGTCCGTCGTCCGTGCGTGTATCCGTCCGTCGTCATCTTTTGCTTTTAAAGTGAATGACCACCATTTTTTTCTCAGGTCCATTTTACAAAAACACCATTGAGGAATGATAAAATCATATTCCTCTCCTAGACGGTTGCTCTAATTAATAGTAATGGCTCATTAAAGTTGTTTATAGGGTGTCAGACATTTTTACAGACTATATCTCCTGCAGTGACCTCAAGGAAACTGTTCAGTTCATGTTCTGAAAGCTAACTTTAGCAGTTGATGATTTTGGAGGAGAAAGTGAACTTTAAAATTATAAAAATGCTTTCTTGTTAGGCCAAATACTGGACAAAGAATTAGCTTTTTTGCCATCTCTGACCTTTAGAAAAATAGAGAGTTATGTTAAAAAAAATGCATTCATAATCTTGGAACAGAGAATCCTAACATCAAGACATTTGTTAATGCAAAGCATAACATTTGTGCCAAACATTTTGAAGATAGCTGTTTTCAAGATGACTTGAAAAGTAGAAGTAAAACAAAGATCAGGAATCGATACAATTAACTTACTCCACCCATCAAAGACACCAAAGGGAAAGAAACACAAACATTAAGCGACCAGACCATAATGGAAACCTAAACAAAGGAAGGCCACAAGGACAGTTACTTTCCCACAAAATGGCCATATGGCCATCCAAAATAAAAAGACACAAGTGATACACACAGTAAGTAACAAACAACACCATAAATAAACCGCCACAGAAGAACCGCCTTGGAACGGTCAGTGGAAAGATTTCCACTGGGGGGCTTAAATCGATTTTACGTGGCCACAATCCTCGCCCTTACTTCCGTCGCGATTTAGACAAATAATTTGTTCAGTCCACATGAAGGCCTCCTAACTCCTCAGTGCAACATCTCCGTGAACACAAAAAAAATCAAAGAACCACAGAGGTGAAGTTTGTTGATTACTTGTTTCTTTTCTTTTCTTCATTAACTAATGCCTATCAGTATCATTTAACCAATCATTACGTTAAAACACCTTGACAGTTTTAGGTAATATTTCATGGCATTTTACATGGTATTTTGTGATATTTTTCTCTACCCTTTTTGTACTAAATGGAATCTTCCTCCTTATATATACCAGGAGACCATTTCAAAATTTAGGGCTGTCAGGTTGTGTTTTCCTCAAAAGAAGGAGTTCCAAATCTGCCCACGCACAGATTTTCTTGAAACTTCAATTGTTGTTTACTTGAGGACTATCAACTATATATATAACTTTGTTTCATTTGATAAATTACTATAGGTCTCAGGAGAGCTCCCTGGGGTAGTCCCCTGTAGAGGTCATACACACCTGTGAACTTTTCAGTCTTAAATCAATAGGTATGATTACTTTCAAATTTTGTTGCTTTGATTAGCAACAGAACTCTTTAAGGATTAATCTAATATAAAAACTGTAAATGTGTCTATGTCTTTTAAATTTTCTGATAAATTTATTTACAAAATTTCTTCTACTTTTCATGAAAATTTATAAAAAATAAGATTTTCATCATAAGTATTAGATATGTTACTGATCTTGTCACCCCAAGATATTGCATATAAAATAGGCCACATATATCCTCTATATAGCAAACAAATTTAAAAAAAGTCAGAAACCGGTAACATTGTTTTTTATTGCTAGATATGGGTTCAGGTCTATTTTTGTGCTAAAATCAGTTGCAATATAAGGGGACAAGAAATCCTTCAAGTGTATTCTTATTGTATTTCTTATGTCCATTTAGTGCCACCTTATCATACACAGCTTAGCTAGCATAGGCATTTATGTAATAAAGACTCCCCCCCCCCCCACACACACACTTTCCCCCCCCCCCACCCCCCCCCCCCCAACAAAAAAAAAAAAAGGCACTGTTTACAGACAGGAGTTTTGGTTTGACTTTAAAAAAGTGAATCAGAACATACATTAGCAAAGCACACAAGAAGTTCAATCGAAACATTTTAAAAAGAAAAAATAAAATTCATTCATGCACTGTTCATGATGAATGTTTGTGTTGAGAGTATTGCAAAAATGATAATCCTCAAACAAGTATATTATGGAACAATAGGAATAAGACAAGGTGTTTTGTTTGGTCTTTCTGTATATCTTTAAACCCTGCAATACAAAGACACTTGATGTCAGTAATTCGCAATGACATATTGAATCTGCTTAATAAATTACTTTCATATTCCTATTTTTGTCAATAATTATTTTTGTTGTTGTCATTTTTACTTCTTTAAAATAAAACAGCAGCCAATAAATTGCAAACTGTGAAGGAACAGACTGATTTTTCGATTTGTTCCAATGATTGATTGGGCCCCCGTCCATCGGGGCTTGAAGAAATAGATGGGCTGCATGATGCTTTCACGTGGAACTGAAACCGACTGCACACGAGCACTGATTAACCGCTTAGAGGATCTAAGCCTGCCCAGGCGAAGCGGTGCAAGTCGGTCCGTCCATGCTTATTAACCCTATTGGTTTCATTGGGCGACAGGGTTTGAGATGTCGTTTCATCTCAATGTCGGGTAAAAGTCCCACAAAATTGAAAGCAACGTCTACAAAATGACCTATACAGTGGTGACGGGGACGTTTAACCTAAAATCAAGCAACCAACTAATGATTGATCGGTCCATGTGTTGGTAATTTTTTCTGATATCACTTGGTCAAAGAGACTCACACTCGGCTCCCCCACCAAAGGTTTTGTGAGATCATGAAAACCATTTCCTGCATTTTTTCTAGGTTCATTATAACAGCTGCAAAAGTGTAAGCTACAATGTCTTAGTCTCCAAAATAAATGCAGAGCTAGTCACACTTTAACTATTTGTAAAATTGGCATTTGGTATACACTTCCCTAAATGAAATAGATGGAAGGCAAGTAGCTGTAACTAATGCATTTGATAGCTGATATTATATTTAGATGTTGAAATACCATTCGATATTTAGTCATCTATATGCAGTACTTGTCATCTTTGTTAAGTTTTCTAGCTCTGTATTCATCAGTTTTTGAAAATGGCGTAAATCAGCTGTTAGCTGTACTATTAACATATTCTGAACCAAAATCTGCAGTTGGCTTTATACTTTTCTATAATACTGATAGCAAACATATTGTTTGCTCTTTTCTTCCTCTGAAATCGTTCGAAAGCTGAACTGAATAGTCTTCTCGATTATACTATTTCACGATACTCAAAAAATAACTGGTTGTTTTCTGGATCATATTTAAGAATATAAATAATAAAACTTTCTGACACTGATTTGCACAGCAGGCAATTTTATGTGTTTGTTTGTGGTTTAGTTGCGGGGGCATTGTTAGTGTGACAAAAGAGCCAACACACTTGTGTTTCCACTTTGTCTACAGTAATCTGTGTATACAGCGGGCCAAAAGATCAGAAAATATTGTCTGTGTTATTATGACATACCTGGCTCAACCATAATAAAACATCATTACTCTTGGCCATTCAAGCAAGCTTTGTCATTCAGGTATCACATTCAGACTTTTCAAACTTTTTAAGTAGACTGCATCAGTTCAGAGAGTCAAGCGAAATTGTCTGGTTTACAGAACCATCCATTTTACTTGCCATTTCAACAATCTTTGTCATAATAAGCTTCAGCAGGCTTAAGGATTACTTTAAATGCAAAAACGCCTGTTAAGAAATGAAATATTATTTTAATAAAATCCGATTGAAATGTTAATGAACACTCAAAATTAATTGTGTTTTTGGTGTTCCCCAGGGTACCATAAATAATACAAATGCTGATTAAATGAGCTCATACTATACAATCAAGGTTTAAACATACATATATTCATGTGTAAATATATATTGGTGAGCAATTTCTCGATTGAAAATGTTATACCATATCTTCAATGGTTTGAAAAAAAATATTAAAAATCTGACCAGTACTATTCAATGTTCAAATGCAGTATGTTACCGGTCTCAGATTTTCAAGAAAGTTTGATAATATATGCTACACATATATGGGCAATTTTCATATTAAAATGATGGGGTGACAAGAACTGCAACAATGTGAAATCAAAAGTCAAACATACTCCAAAAGATTTTATGGTTGTGAAATCTGGGGTCTGCTCCATATGAAATTGATAATGGTCTGTGGAACTTCAACTGAACAATAGCAAATGTGATACAAAAATAATCACAAATGACTACTGCTATGCCTGAGAACAAAATAACTCCAAATTATAAGAAGCTGTTATGTATATATACACTTGTTTGAGGGTACCCCTATTTTCGGATGTGGAAATAAACAAAACATTGTAGATTTATAATGAAAACAGATATGAGAGTGAAATAGCTAAATAATGAACAGTCATTTACCAGGCATTAATTATGCACAATATCATGGAAATCTGTGCGTGGGCAGAACCCTATGGAAATTTACTATAGGCTGGAACTCCCCCTTTATTAGGAAAATGGCTGACCATTTTGCAAACAATGTAAGCCCTGATCAGATGCCGTGTTCTGTGGCGTCTGATCTGGGCCTGCACTATTTGTCAGGGTACCTCGTTTGGGTTTTTTGGTACTAAATGGGTTAATTTAGATTGAAGCATAGATTGTGGTACTCAATGAGGCGATTCGTTTGAGTTCCCATAATTTATGTTTTCATTTTTGGATAAAGGCCTGGATTTTATGCAAACAGTGTACAGGATACAATGTCTGGAACAACAAAGTGATATACTGTAGATCAGACAAGGATTACAGAAAACAATTGTTTTGTAGGAAATGTAAGGTAGAACAGGTTTTGTTTGTTAGAATTCGTGTTTAACATTCCCATCACCACTATTTAGGGCATTTTGGAGATGCTGCTTCCAATTTTGTGGGACTTTTAGCCGACATTGAGATGAATGCCACCCAATGAAACCAATATCACCAAACCCAGGAAAACTGTCTTCAAAGTATTTATTTTCATTCAAAGACATAATGAAGCCTGTTTGTTAGATCCTGAACTGATAGTCTATTTAAGGATTTTTGAGAATGCAACCTGATTAGAGAGCCTATTTTCTTCTCCTTTAATAGCTGCATGGAGAGACATGGAGCTTCAACGGTCTCCATGAGATCAGGATTTTAGCAAGCATGTTGAACCCTGGGAAACATTTGGATTACCTTGGGGAAAATATGACCGGCTGCCAGAAGGCTTCAGTTAAACCATTAAATATTGATTTAATTACCTAAGCAGATTTCAATTGGTAATAATAGTCAGAGATAATTCATTACAGTAACTTTTTCTTGCAAATGAAGTATTTATATTTTAAAGGTAGTCATTCACTTTAAAAGACTTCTTCAAAACTGCTATACAGATTTTAAAATAATTTCACAGGAATGTTCCTTGGGTAACCCTCTACCAAAATTGCTCAAATCGTTCCGCTCGGGCGAGCAAAATGGCCGCCAGAGCTAAAAATAAAAAAACCTTTAAACGACTTCTTCTCCTTAACCAGTGCATGGATTTTGAAATAACTTCACAGGAAGGTTCCTTGGGTGATTCTCTACCAAAATTGCTCAAACCGTTACGCTCGGATAACAAGATTGCTACCAGAGCTAAAAATAGTAATACCTTTAAAAGACTTCTTCTCCTTAACCAATGAATGGATTTCAAAATAAATTCACATGAATGTTCTTTGGTTGACCCTCTACCAAAGTTGCTCAAATTGTTCCATTCGGATGAACACGATGGCCGTCAGATCTAAAATAGGAAAACCTTTTAACGACTTCTCCTCCTTAACCAGTGCATGTATTTCAAAAATAATTTCACAGTTAGGTTCCTCGGGTGACTCTCTATCAAAAGTGCTCAAACCGTGCCGCTCGGATGAACAAAATTGCCGCCAGACCTAAAAATATAGCAAACCTTTAAACGACTTCTCCCTAACCAGGGGATGGATTTCTAAATAATTTCAGACCAATGTTCCTTGGGTGACCCTCTACCAAAATTGCTCAAATCGTTCCGCTCGGGTGAACAAGATGGCGGCCAGAGCTGAAGATAGAAAAACAAAACTTTAAACGACTCCTCCTCCTTAACCAGTGCATGGAGTTTGAAATAATTTCACAGGAAGGTTCCTTTGGTTACCTTCTACCCAAATTGTTCAAACTGTATCGCTCGGATGAACAATATGGCCACCAGAGCTAAACATAGAAAAAAAAAACCTTAACGACTTCTCCTTAACCAGTGAATTGATTTCAAAATAATTTTAGAGGAATGTTCCTTGGGTGACCCTCTACCAAAATTGCTCAAACCGTTAATTTGCAAATAGTATGGCACTGGTCTGTTGCACTCTCTTGAGCTCCGTGACGGGAGGCTCTTTTAATTGTTTTCCTTTTGGTCTGTCATATATTTTTTTCTTTCATCATGTTGAAATGTTGTAGAATCTTGATGCTGCAGTCCAGCAGTAAATGTCAGGTCCTTGGAGATTGGAGGCATCCATTTATTATAAGATGCAAAATAAGAACAAACGATCATCCAGAATGACTAGTCTTTCATTCCTATTTGTGAGCAGAGCTTGATATTGTTTGCATTTTAAGAGTTATATTAAACATATAAGATGAATGTATTACAAACTTTCGTCCCACTCACTCTCTTATTCATAAGTCAAAACACCTATAAATACTCACACCACACCAACATCAGTCACTCTCATACTCGACCACAAATTATCCTCGGCTGTCTCCTGTCAAATAAATGGACAGAAGGAGACGTAGATATGAGTCAGTAAAGTAGAAGTAAGACAAAGATCAGGAATCGGTACAATTAACTTACTCCGAAAGAAACACAAATACGAAGCGACCAGACCATAATGGAAACTTCAATATAGGAAGGACAAAAGGACAGTTATTTTCCCACGAAATGGCCTAATGGCCATCCAAAATAAAAAGACACAAGCGTCACACACAATCAGTAGCAAACAATAACATAAATACATCGCCATAGAAGAACCGCCTTGGAACGGTCAGTGGAAAGAATTCCACTGGTGTATGTGTGTGTGTGGTGGGGATGGGGCTTAAATCGATTTTACATGGTCATAATTCTCTTCCTTACTTCTGTCGCGGTATAGACAATAAGTTTGTTTTCTCTGCATGAAAGCTTCCTAACTCATCAGTGTAACAATAAATGAGAAGTTTTGGAAGGTGTTCACAGCATAACACACTTATGAGATGAATGCGGGAAATTAGCTCTTTAATCCTAATCAAAAGCTCACATAAATACTCCATCAAACATCAATCACTCTCACTCACGCAGTCGATAATAAATTATCCTCGGATGGCTGGGGTATAATAAAAAGAATGAAAGAAACGTTCATATGAGTTAGAAAAGAACAATTGAATAGTTTTGGAATGTATTCACAGCATAGTACACTTATGAATTGAATTCATTATTATTGAATCCATACAAACTTGCGTATCACTCGCTCTCTTTATCATGAGCAAAAACTCACATCAATACTCACTCAAACATCAGTCACTCTCACTGACGTAGTCGATCATAAAGTATCTTCGGATAACTGGTAACTAAATAGGAAGAAAGAAGCGTGCAGTTGAGTTAGAAAATAAAAATTGAGTTGTTTTGGACGGTGTTCACAGCATTACACACATACGAGATGTATTCATTTTTACAGATTCATTTTCTCTCTTAAGCATAAGTCAAAACTCACATTAGATCTCACACATTCATTAACCACTCTCACTCACGTACTCGATCTTGAATTATCCTCTATTATGTAGTCAAATAAATACATTGAAAGAAACGTACAGATGAGCCAGAAAACAAAAAAAGAGTAATTTAGTAAGGTGTTCACGGCATAACACACTTACAAGATGAATACCATTTTAAATATGAGATGAATAGCTTTTTAGCTCTCCTGGCTTAATCCTTCGCCTATGGTCCGACGTCTATCAACCGTCTGTCCTTCCTTCGGTAGCTTTTCACATTTTCAACATCTCCTCCTCAAAGTAGAAGTAAAACAAAGATCAGGAATTGATATAATTAACTTACTCCACCCATAAAAGACACCAAAGGGAAAGAAATACAAACATTAAGCGACCAGACCATAATGGAAACCTAAACAAAGGAAGGCCACAAGGACAGCTACTCTCCCACAAAATGGCCATATGGCCATCCAAAATTAAAAGACACAAGTGACACACACAGCAAGCAACAAACAACAACACAAACCAACCGTCACAGAAGAGCCGCCCTGGAACGGTCAGTGGAAGATTTCCACTGGGGGCCCAAATCGACTTTACGTGGCCACAATCCTCGCCCCCACCCCCGCCGGGACCCAGACAAACAACCCCGCCCAGCCCACACGAAGGCCCCCCAACCCACCAGCGCAACACCCCCGCGAACACAAAAACAAAGAACCAAAGAGGCGAGACAACGGCGAGGACTCGACAGCAAGAAACCACCGAAACGCCGGAGCAAAAGAAAACCAACAGCCAGACTCCGATGAGCCCGACCAGAGACAGAGCACCAGGCACCAACCAACATTATGTCCCCAACTTTCAACAAGCCCCCACGTCGGAGCCGTCACAGAACCCGAGGCCCGACCCACCGGCGTGCAACCAAAGAGGGAAGCAAAGCCGCCAACCGTGACCGGGCCAACCACCACGCACGCAGTCTGTCGCACAATACCCACGCTGCACCGAACCCCCTACACCGAAGAACGACCCCACGAAACCGGGCGCCGAAGCCATCGCGGCCACATACCTTTCTGAATCTACACACCAAGTCACCATAAAATTCGGGTTCTGACACACCCTGTTGCAGAAGAGACCTAAGTCCAACATTGAATTCCGAAACCAAACCAGAATGGCGCCCATAAAATTTTGAAAAGGCCCCGCGCAGTCCACCGACAACCCTGATTAAGGAGTTTAGCCGTTAATAATTTATTACGAGTGTTGAAGTCAGTTACATGACTACACACTCTAGCAAATCGAATTTATTGCGAAATATAAACGCCATAGGATGGCGCACGAGGAACATCACCATCCAAAAAAGGAAAATCCACAACCCCAAAACCAAAGCCATCGCGCCCACCACAAACCCCGCACGAAACAAACCCATCCACAATAGATAGATGTAAACCCAAAAACGGGGCCCCGGCACCAGAAGAACCTGCCCCACTCAACTGAAGCCCTAGGGGGCAAATCCGACCGACCAAACCACCAAAATAGGTATTATCAATATTTAATAAATCATCTAAATATCTAGAAGTAGAGCTAAAAGCTTCAACAACCTCAGATTGGCCATCAATGGAAAGCGACAAAATGAAGCCCCCCCCCCCCCCCCCACAAAAACTCAAGAACAGACCAGCCACAAGAGGCGCGCAACCAGCACCCACCGGAACACCCTCAACCAGCCCAAACAACCCAGCACCGAATCCAACACAAACATTGCCAAGCAGAAAGGCGAGGACACCACACACCCTCCGACACGACCAAAGCGCACAACTCCCACGCCCCCCCCCCCGAAGCGAAAAACGCACCTCTGACATTACATGCAGGACAGAGAGAATCCCCCCCCCCCCCGCGAAAAGCCCACTCAACCAAACCACCAAGCCCCTCCTCTACAAGACTACGAGGAAGTGTAGTGTAAAGAGCGGAAAAACCGCAGGCAGACCAGAAGCACGCAGACCAGAAGCACGAAAATGCCCAGATTTCAATTTACCCAAAACCTCATTCGAACCTCCTACAGACCAAAACAGACTTCTTCCCGACCCCTCAAAGACCCCACCACAATATTTAATTACATGCGCTCCAATAGCAGTAAGACAGGAAGTCAATAACTCAGAAAGCCCAGCGGCAGTGCAAGAGCCAGAATCCGCAACAAACCGTGCCCTGCAAGGCCTCCCACGAAGCCCTGGCAACCAGTACAGCGCAGGAAGCCTGTCCCGGCCCCCGCTAACACACACAGCAAACCTGGCGGCCGAAAGACAAACATGCCCATCCACCACAGCTCTCTCTCCAGCCAAAGGCGGTAGTTGGCTTGAGCTCAAAGAAACATGCAGATGGACCAAAGAAGAATAAAAAAGTAGTTTTGGAAGGTGTTCACAGCATTATACTTATGAGATGAATTTATTTTTAATAGATTCATTAATTATCCTCGGATGGTTGTTATACAATAAATAGGCGGATAGGAACGCACAACATAACGTACTTATGAGATGAATTCATTTCAAACTTGCGGCTAATCTGCTCTCTTAATCAGAAACCAACAATCACATAAATACTCATTCAAACATCAATCACTCTCACATACGTAGTCGATCATAAATTATCATCTGATGGCTGCTGTCAACTAAATAGACTGAGAGAAACGTTCTAGATGAGTTCGAACACAATTAAGTATTTTTGGAAGGTGTTCAGAGTACAGCACACTTATTAGATGAATTCAGTTTTATTGGTTTCTTACAAACTTCCAACTCACTCGGTCTCTTAATCATAACTCAAAACTCACAAATACTAAAACAACAATCACTCACACTAACGAGCTCAATCTTACATTATCATCGGTTCTGTAGTAAAATAAATAGGCAGAAAGACACGCTAAGATGGGTCAGAATAGAATAATTGAGTAGTTTTGGAAGGTGTTCACAGCATAACACTTATAAGATGAACTTATTATAAACTTTCGTCTCACTCACTCTCTTATTCATAAGTCAAAACACCTATAAATACTCACACCACACCAACATCAGTCACTCTCATACTCGACCACAAATTATCCTCGGCTGTCTGTTGTCAAATAAATAGACAGGAGACGTAGAGATAAGTCAGTAAAAATAAATTAGTAGTTTAGAAAGGTGTTTACAGCTTAACACATTTATGAGATGAATTCATTTCAAACTTGCGAGAAACTAGCTCTTTAATCATAATCAAAAACTCACATAAATACTCGATCAAACATCAATCACTCACACTCACGCAGTCGATAATAAATTATCCTCAGATGGCTGTTGTATAATAAAAGACTGAAAGAAACGTTTATATGAATCAGAAAAGAAAAATTGAATAGTTTTAGAAGGTATTCACAGCACAGTACACTTATGAGTTGAATCGTTTTTATTGAATCCACACAAACTTGCGACTCACTCGCACTCTTTATCATGAGCCAAAACTCACTCAAACACCAGTCACTCTCACTGACGTAGTCGATCATAAATTATCCTCGGGTGGCTGGTAAATAAATAGGCTGAAAGAAACGTTCAGTTGAGTTAGCAAAAGAAAAATTGAGTTATTTTTGGACGGTGTTCACAGCGGTACACACTTATGAGATGTATTCATTTTTTACAGATTCATTTTCTCTCTTAAACATATGTCAAAACTCACATAAGAACTAACACAGCATTAATCACTCTCACTCACGTACTCGATCATGAATTATACTTGATTCTGTAGTCAAATAAATAGACTGAAAGAAACGAACAGATGAGCCAGAAAAGAAATAAAATGAGTAGTTTTGGAAGATGTTCACAGCATAACACACTTATGACATGAATACCTTTTTACTTATGAGATGAATACCATTTTTTTAGCTCTCGTGTCGTGGCTTAACCAATCGCCTGTTGTCCGTTGTCTGTCAACCGTCTGTCCATCCCTCGTTAGCTTTTCACATTTTCGACATCTCCTCATGAACCGATGGTAGGGTTGAGCTGAAAGAAACGTACAGATGAGCCAGAAAAGACAAAATGAAGGTGTTCACAATATTACACTTACGAAATGAATTTATTTTCAATGATTTCTTGCAGACTTGCGACTCGTCACTCGCTCTCTAAATCATAAGCCATAACTCACATAAATACTCACTCAACACCAATCACTCTCACTCTCGTAGTCGATCATTAATTATCCTCTGATGACTCTTGTCAAATAAAAAGACTGAAAGAAACGTTCAGATGAGTTAGAAAAGAATAAGAATAATTGAGAAATTGTTTAAAGCGTTCACAGCATAACACACTTTTGAGATGAATTCATTCTTATTGATTCCTAACAAACTTGCAACTCACTCGCTCTCTTAATCATAGGTCGAAACTCACATAAGTACTCACACAAACATCAATCACTCTCACTCACTCTCTCACTTACATGCTCGATCTTAAGTTATCTTCGGTTTGTAGTGTTATAAATAGATTAAAAAAACCCAACGATATGTTAGAAAATATTAACTGAGTAGTTTTGGAAGGTGTTCACAGTATAATAGGGGTTTCTTATTATGTTGGGTATCCCTTGCTTCCAAAGGATAACCCTTTGATAGAACATATTTCTAACCGTGCATGCAGTCTGTTTAAGTAAATTTATGTTGTGCTCAGTGTCTTTAAACTATTCGTTACGGATAACCTCATTATTTTACATCACATCAAGAATAAATTTTATATATAGTTAGACCATGTTGTGGAGCAAGGCATATACGTGTAGTTTTAAGATTACAGATCTGCAAATATCGACAAAATTATTCAAAGAAAAATAATTGAGAAGTTGTGGAAGGTGTTTACAACATAACACACTAATGAGATTAATTCATTCTATGCATTCATTACAAACTTCCGACTCACTCGCTCTCTCAATCATAATCCGAAACGCACATAAATACTCTATCAAACATCAATCACTCTCACTCACGTAGTCGATCATAACTTATCCTCGGACGAATATTGTCAAATATAAAGACTGAAAGATGCGTTCAGATGAGTTAGAAAAAAGTAATTGAGTATTTTTGGAAGGTGTTCAAGGCATAACACAATTGTGAGATGAATTCATTTTTAGGCGGGCGTTAGCCCATCTATAGTCATCGTACACCTCATACATCAGATTTTTTGTGCACCTCTTTAGACATGCCTTCTTGTAGTCCTCCGCTCAAAAAAGAAAAAAAAAAACTAACATATCTAAATATGAAAAAAGCAATACACGCAAAAAATTCGATTAAGTTCCGTCGGACTGTTTGAAAAATGATAAAAGTTAGCAAAAATAGACCTGCTTGTTGGATTTTACAAATACATTTGCGCTGAAGACTGATTCACAAAATCAGGCACTATTTTCCTACGCCTTTGCTGTTTATGCTTGGAATCATTCCCATTCATCCCTCAGTTTCTGAACAGAACCCTTCTAGGTTTGATATTCAGTGTACCAATTTTTATAGAAAGAGTTTTTGTTCAAGTCATTGACAGCTTGCAAACAGTGTAGATTCTGATTGAGACTGCTCGTCACATGCCGTCTGATCTGGATCAATAAGGTTTGTATCGGTATCTGTACCTGGATTGGCATCTGCAGCGATGTACAGGGTTGAAAGGGTTGACGCGTAGTATTCCGACCGCTTTGAAGCGGTCTAATTACAACGCTGTGAATTTGAAATAAAGTTCCATACCTCAAGCCATTAATGATGACACTTATCAGTCGCCGCATTATGTGACCTTTCATCAGGGTCTAGTGTTTCCGAATGTCCCAGTAAAGGGACACTCGATATTTATGGGCAAATAAGCTGCAGAATCTGTGAACGCGTTTATACGCCCTTAGTAAGACGAATCAGTTAAAAAGTTGAAGTTAATATAATGCAGCATCTGATCAGGGCCTACACTATTAATTTCAAATACAGAAATTAAAGGGTCAAACGACTGACATTGAAAATTTAGCAAAACTTTTTTCCCCCACTTCGGAAGGAAGGAAATGGTGGGGCATGTCCATTTTACAGAGAGGGGGAGGGAGTGGGGGTTGGGGGGGGGGAGAACAGAACTTTATTTGTGGCGTGAGTTGAGCTATTATCTAAAATTTACGGTTATAACATGAAAAACGAAAAATGAACAGGCTCGTCTATTTATTTATTTACGCCTATATACACTGATTCCCCTTGAACCCCAGTTCATGTAGTAAAACTGGGGTTTACAGGGGTATACATTATTTTCCTTATTTCTGTTCCAAGACATATGTTGTGGGTGCTTGCTAGAACCGCCTCCTTAGGGGCTTGAAGAAATGAATGGGCTGCATGATGCTTCCAGGCAGAGCTGAAACCGACCGCCCACAAGTACTGGTAAGCCGCTTAGTGGATCTAAGCCTGCCAAGGCAAAGCCATGCTTATAAACCCTATTGGTTTCATTGGGCATCAGGACTTGAGGTGTCATTTCATCTCAATGTTGGGTAAAAGTCACACAAAATTGGAAGCGACGTCTCCAAAATGACCTTTACAGTGTTGACGGGGGACGTTAAACCTCACATCAAACAAACAAAATAAGGAAAATATTACAATTTCCATGTAATTGTAAAGGCGTGTTTTCGTAATGTCTATAGATATGTGTTCGTCAGCAAAGTCGGAGGAAATTAATTCAGATACAAGAAGGTAAATGTAAATAAATAAATAAATAACAGTTTCTTCCGGTAAATGTAAATAAATAAATAAATAACAGTTTCTTCCAGCTAGGAAAACAGTCAACGTGTTGGAGAAATGCATCCTGTATGTGGTCTTTTATTAATTTTGCCAGTTTGAAGATAAAAAAAAAAAAAACACTCAATAATACATTCAAGAGCTGTTATATGTGATTAGAGCGTAAAAGACTGTATTTTTTTTCAAAGTTTTATTAGATAAATCCGATATATAGTTTCAAACGTTCGCTTCTTTTCAAGAGCGTTGTACAGAAATGACATAAATCGCCCGCCTCTCAGTACTTTCAGTACTTTGATTATTGATTCCCTACAAACTTGCAACTCACTCGCTCTCTTAACCATATGTCAAAACTAACGTAAGTACTCACACAAACCTCAATTACTCTCATTCACGTACTCGATCTTAAGTTATACCCGTTTCTGAAAAGAAGAAAAAAAAAACACCATACTGCGTTATTAACTACATTAATAAATATGATTCCAATCGAATCAAACCATGTTTCACGATCATTGGAGTTGTCTGTTCCGTCATAACATGATTAGCGTAAAGGTTGTTTTTCTGCAAGGCTGGATGGTACCTCCAGAAAATGCAAGTAAGTGCGTAGGCAGTATTCGAACTGTAGAACTGCATAGTTATTGAAATGTGTTGTTTTTACGGGCCGCGCACCTTAGCGTAGGTTAATTATTGGGCCTACCCCATCTAACAGCCTGTAAGATTGTTAGTTAAAAACAACAACACACACAAAAAAAAAAAAAAACCCAAAAAAACAAAAAAAAAACAACTAAACTTTGACTTTTCTCCATAAAAAAGCTATGCGACCTTGTCCAAAAATAAGTCAAGGTAATCTAGGTGTCATCATTTTAACAAACTATGTTAGGTTTGAGTCTCAAATGCTATATATCATGTTCAATTAAACTCGACGGACTTTTTCCAAAGAATAAATTTATATCAAAGCCTTAATCATCTATGGAGATGGCAGCGAAATTGTTCATGTGATCAAATTCTATCAAGTTTTGTTTCCTTGTTTCTAGGGAAAATAAGATAAGTTTCAATTTTCAAATGTAAATGAACAAGGGGCAACCAAAGAATGCCTTTGACCTTAAATACTCGGTTTCCTTAAATTATATAAATTTAAACTAATTTCATAATTCATATGCCAAATCTCAGATCACTGGCTGCAATATTTTTCGAAAATACCAGGTTTTGACTTTTTCTCATACAAAAGACTATTGGAAAATTAGCTCAATGTCATGCAGGGTATATTGAATAAATTCTACGGTAGTTCTAACCAGTTATACGACACTGCTCTTTTCACTAGAAGTTATACTCAGCATGCTCTTCGTCCTTTGATCGATTCGGAAATTAATCACAAACGTCATTACATCAAAATATCCTTCATTTATAAGGGTTTGGATTTTATAGATTTACCTAGTATCTTCCGGGATAGTTGGTAATTTCATCCATTCCTGCTTATTATCAAAATACTGAAACACCCATAATTTGCTATAAATACAATACACCTGTTAGAACTATCATTTTTAATTTCAATAAACTTGTTTCTGATCTTGATATTGACACTAACACTCCTGATACAAGTGATTGTAACAATTCAGTGTATTGCTATCCTCCTGCTGGTCATATTATTACCGGAAATTTAAAAATTTTCCTGTTTCTATGATACGTAATATAATTTCTAAAGGACATAAATATTGATTTCCTTCTAAAACTGATTTCAATAAATGTAGAGATGAAATCGCTGCTGCCTTGAATGAATTTGGTAATCGATGGTGTAAACGTGAGTATTTTGAGCATAAAGCTCTGAGAGAATGGAAATGTAGTTAGTAAACAAACGCATTTCTTTTCATTTGCAAGATAAGAACTTATTACCTCCTAAACCTAAGATGTCTTTACGTCACCTTAAACTAGGTATTCAAGAATTTCATAGGAAGTTTGTTTTGGCTCCAGCTGATAAGGTCTCTTACAATGTGGTCGTTGTTTGACGGAATCACTATGTTAACACCCGTCAGCAAGAACTTGGTGGTATTAAGGCCTATGAACTTCAGCCTTTAGGAGGCCTTCATGCGGACTGAACAAATTATTTGTCTAAATCGCGACGGAAGTAAGGGCGAGGATTGTGGCCACGTAAAATCGATTTAAGCCCCCCAGTCCACTGACCGTTCCAAGGCGGCTCTTCTGTGGCGATTTATTTATGTTGTTGTTTGTTACTTACTGTGTGTATCACTTGTGTCTTTTGGTTTTGGATGGCCATATGGCCATTTTGTGGGAAAGTAACTGTCCTTATGGCCTTCCTTTGTTTAGGTTTCCATTATGGTCTGGTCGCTTAATGTTTGTATTTCTTTCCCTTTGGTGTCTTTTATGGGTGGAGAAAGTTAATTGTATCAATTCCTGATCTTTGTTTTACTTCTACTTTAGATGTAGAGAGGGCTTTAGTTGATACCCATATTTGTCATTCAGCCACCAGGTTTGCTGTCTGTGTTACAGAAGACCAAGACAAGCTTCCTACTTTATATTGGTTACCTAAACTTCATAAAAGACCATGCAAAGCATGATTTATTGCAAATTCAAGCTCTTGTACCACAACTGACCTCTCCAAATTATTAACTTCATGTTTTACTGCCATCAAAAAGCATGTGATAAAATATTGCGACAATGTATTCGAAAGATCAGGCCGAAATCTGTTTTGGTCCATAAAAAATTCTAATGAAGTTTTAAATAAATTGAAATCTAGGCGTTTTCGTGCTTCAATTCTGTCCACTTATGATTTTTCCACCCTTTACACTACACTTCTTCATAATCTTATAAAAAAAAAAACTTAATTATTTAATTGAATGTACATTTCATAGGGAAGACACCCTCTATCTTGCATGTAATGTGAGAAATGCATTTTCACTTCTGAAGAGCATAAAACTATACTTTATGGTCATGTTAGAAGGTGTGTGAAGCTCTCACCTTTCTACTTGACAATAGTTACATAAAAATATGGTACTAAGTTTTTTTTAGACAAGTTGTGGTTTTCCGATGTGAACTAATTGCGCACCACTTGTGGCTGATCTGTTTTTGTCTGTGTCGCTTAAATTATTTTATTTTGGATAGCCTATTGGCCATTTTGTCGGAAAGTAGCTGTCATTTCGGCTTTCCGCTCTTGATGTTTCCATATGGGTCTGTTGTTTCATGTTTGTGCTTCTATCCCATTGATGTCTCTGATTGGCGCTGTAGGTTGATTGTTTCGATTCCTGATCATTGCCTCCACTTCTATTATTATGAGAGAGACTTCATGATGTCCCTTTTCTGCTGATAAACAGTCTGAAATCATTGAAGCTTTTAGCTCCACTTCTAGATATTTTGATGATTTATTAAATATTGATAATACCTATTTCGATGGTTTGATCAGTCCAATTTACCCCCGTGAACGTCAGTTAAATAAAGCAAATTCTTCTGATACAGAGGCCCCGTTTTTGGATTTACATATATCTAAAGTAGATGGCTTTGTTTCATGTAAAATTTATGATAAACGCGATGATTTTGATTTTGAGATTGTAAACTTTCCTTTGTTGAATGGTGATGTTCGACGTGCGCCATCATATGGCGTTTAAATTTCACAATTAATTCGATTTGCTAGAGTGTGTAGTCATGTAACTGACTTCAACACTCTTGATAAATTCTTAACGGCTAAACTTTTTAATGAGAGTTTTCGGTAAACTACGCAAAGCCTTTTCAAAAAATTTATAGACGCCATTCTGATTTAATTTCCAAATTCAATACTGGACTTAAATCTCTTGCAACAAGGTCTATCGGAATCAGACTTTTATGGTGACTTAGTATATAAATTTAGAAAACTTTATAACCGCAATGACTTCTGCACCCAATTTTGTAAAATCATTCTTTGATATAAAAAGATTGGGTACAACATTAATGTTATACGACATACTGCATGCATGGTAGTTAACCCAATCACGGTTGACAGCTATGCTTTCCTATTTAATTGCACGCCGATTAGTCAGGCCTCAGATCCTATGACGGTTCCAACGTAAGGGTACCTGATGCTCTGTCTCTGGTCGGGCCCATTGGAGTCTAACTTTGCTCCAGCATTTCTGTTGTTTCTTGCTGTCGAGTCCTCACCGTTGTTTCATCTTTGCGGTTGCTTGATTTTTGTGTTCACGGATATGTTGCACTGATGTGTTTGGAGGCCTTCATGCGGACAGACCAAATAATTTGTCTTAATCGCGACGGAAGAAAGGGCGATGATTGTGGCAAAGTCAAATCGATTTAAGCCCCCTCCCTCCCCAGTGGAATTCGTTCCCGCTGGCGGTTCCAATGCGGTTCTTCTGTCGCGGTTTATTTTTGTAATGATTTGTCTTTGGGTGTTTGTGTCGCTTATATTATTTTATTTTGGATAGCCTTTTGACCATTTTGTGGGAAAGTAACTGTCATTTGGCTTTCCGTTGTTGATGTTTCCGTTGGGGTCTGTTGCTTCATGTTTGTGTTTCTTTCCCTTTGGTGTCCCTGATGGGAGCTGTGGGTTAATTGTATCGATTCCTGATCATTGCCTCTACTTCTATTTTTCATCTGAACAAACCATGATTAACGCAAGTCCCTAATGCTTAAAATAAAAGTTAATTACGTTGGCCCACTGGTCCTCAAGAAGATTCATGAAAGTTTTAACTTAAATGAATACGGTGACCATGTTGGTTACCTTACCTGGACCAGGCGAACGAACTTTCGCTCAACAATCCCATGAATGCTTCACTGACCTCAATCGGTCTAGTGGTTTCTGAGATGTTTTAAAATGATGACAAACAACAGATGGCAGAATCCGTTTAGATCCCATCCCTAAACCATGCAAATTCTTGGTCCGTATGATGGGACACATTTGTTGCCGCCAACAGCAAACAAGGGGTCCCAAAGGGTTCAACACCATATGAGCCTGCGCATGGCAAAACCTACAATAAGACAATTGTTAGCAGCAGAGACTCAGATCAACCTGTGCGCCCATATACTCTGACAATACCTTTTGATTATGTCTCTCCCGCGGAAGCGCAATCTGATCTGAGTCTTCCCTGTTCGCTCATGCTTTCGTCTAGGTTTTGTCATGCGCTGGTTCATATATAGTTGTAATCGTGTTCCTTATAAAAAGATTCGTTCAGTGACACCAATCTGGGAACCCCGGGGACAACAAGCATAATTGGGGGAAAGAATCAGAATAACCAACATGACAAACGTTTAAAATGAAATTGCAAAACACGACTGAAAATGAATAACCAAAAAAGGGAAAGAATCAGAATCATCGACGTGATACCATGCATAAGTATGGAAAGAATTAAAGATTATCAACACAAAAAGGAACGAATCATAGCAAATGCACCGACTTGTCATTCTGATTTGATTTCAAAATTCAATGTTGGACATAAAACTCTTCTGCAACTAGGTAAATTCTATCGTGACTTAGTATTTAAAAGATCCCGGCGAAAATTTGGCGAAATACAGAGAACTAAACTGTGAATATTCTAAAAGACGTCTTTGAGCATGGCTTTGTTATTGAAAGTAATCATATTGAGGTTTATTTCCCCGTCAACATTATTAGGATCAATTCGGAGATTTTGCATCTGATTTTATGGGACGTTTACCCAAACGCGAGATAAAATGTCATTATAAGCCCTACCATCCAAAGAAACCGCAAGGGTTTCATAATTGTTAGAAGAGGTTCGGCAAAAATTATCGTCGAAAACACATGTTTTTTTTTCTTTTTTAAAGTTTTCATGCGTGAAAATGACAATACACTGTCCAACGTCAAGAAAATCGTCTATTGACCTCATAAATTGGTGGTTTTTAATTCGTCCCTTGTCACGCTCTCCCGAGCCATTACTTATTGCAGCAGATCACGTAATTCTTTTCTATTACCTGTATTGACGCGTTGTGTCAGAAAAATCTCTTAACCATAAAGATGCGTAGAAAAAAAATACATCTTTTGCGAACTTTGTAAAAAAAAAATCAAACGGGCAAACAGTGTGGATCCTGATTAGACTGCTCCTAGAGGAGCAGTGTGATCTGGGTCTACACTGATTAAAAAAAAATACTTTACAAATAACTCGGCAGACGCAAACCAGACGACAATAGTCGTAATTGGCAGTTTATGGTTTAAAACAAACGAGATAATCGATTCAACAAAACGTTATATGTTAAAAAATATGTTATAGTGATTATGCTTCTTTATTTTTCAATGCATTTATTGTCATATGCAGTATCAAATGTTTTGGAAGTTGCTTTGAGATAATATTGTATGCTGAATGAATTTAATTAACCTCAAACGGGGGATAAATTGAGCACTGAAGGACACAATAATATCACGGAATGTTTTCTAAGGCGCCTTCCAGAGGCTTTGAGATATACCCTTTCATCCATGAGTGTCTGAACATGACTTCTTACTTAGATATCGAGTGCATCAACATATTCTTAGAGAAAGGGATTTCTGCCTAGTGCATTGAAATGATAGCGAGAAGTGTACATGTAGATCCTAGCGAGACTGCTCGACTTAATATCCGGATCTGCAAGGCTCGCATAGGGTATTTGCAACTCGGGATCCGCGCCGATCTACAGGGTTAAATAGCATAGTAAAGGCGCCGATTAACGGCCTCCGTGGCCTACTGGATAAGAGCGCTGACTCTTAATCATTAGGTCTCACATCGCTGTAGGTTCGAGCCTAGCTTGGTTCACATGTAAGACGACAAGCTGTGCAACGGAAGGTCAGGTAGTTTTTCTCTGGGTACTCCGGTTTTCGCCTACTTCTGATTGATGATCGGCTCGATAAGTGAGATAATCTTGAAAGGGCTGTAAAACAAAAACCAAACCAAAAAGACAACAACCGGAAGTTACATTTTGTGGCCTTAAATCGGAGTCCTTATAAATACCAGATGTCCAAGTCATGGAACGATTGGCACTTATGGGTTAATATGTTTCAATACAGTACGTAATTGTATTCGCCTTTGGTAAAACGAACCAGTTAGTCGAAGTTCCCTAAACGTGGCGTGCTGATCAGGGTCTAGACTTTTAGCTTACAATATCGAAATCAAATAGTTTACCAAACGGACTTCTTTCCGTCGGTTATTCTTCTTTTTATGTCCCCACTCTCGAGTGAACATAGTTCCCACTTAGACGCTATGTGCCCGTCTGGAGAACTTACCCGCTATAAATTTTAGTAGTTGTATTCTGAGCTCATGTTGAAAACGGTATATCCATGAAAAAAGGAGCATCTGATTTCAGGGAAATCCAGGAAATAGTTATATCACTGAATTATTAAGGATGTAAGCTTGCTTGGTTTGGCAAACAATGTGGGCACATTTCAGGACAAAAGCGTCTGACAAGGACCTGGGTCTACACTGAATATGTGCACTGATTGGCTTAATACTGGCGTTTTACGGTTATGACTCAGTTTAAGGTTATCAACCAATCAGTGCTGTCATGTATTAGTTTTTTTAGTCAAATTGTATAACTTCTTTTTCGACAGCCATTTTAATCCTCTGGGATATAATATCTGGAGAACTGTCATGGTCTACTACTGACACTGTTCTTTGGGTTGCTTTTGAGTTTACGGCCTTTTTATCGAGTCGATCGTTAATCACGAAAATAACTATTGCCTGACACTGTAATCGTATTAGTATTATATCAGCTTTCATTAGTACTTTCAGTACTTTGATGGCTTTAAATACTTCTCGAAATAGAAGGCTGTCAAGAACCAAATGTTTCATAGGCCGCTGCGTAATTACATGATTTTACATGTTACTTCCATTGGTGCGTTTGCATATTTATACACTCGCCTGCGTTTTAATTATTTGATTTGAGGTGTATCGTACCCTTCAACACTGTATATATCATCTTGGAGACGTTGCATCTAATTTCTTGGGACGTTTTCCCGACCTTGAGATGAAATGACATCTTAAGCTCTGCAGCTTTAGTAGGCACAATTTAATTTTAACAGACACTATTTCTACAAAGTAGAAGTACAACAAAGATCAGGAATCGATACAATTAACTTACACCACCCATCAAAGACACCAAAGGGAAAGAAACACAAACATGAAGCGACCAGACCATAATGGAAACCTAAACAAAGGGCGGCTCATTTTCAAACCTCATTTGCACGAAAATCAAATTTACTTGATGTTTGCGCTTTACTACCCTACATGAATTCATAGTTAGTGTTAGAAGCGTTGTAGGAGAAACTGATTATGTCATGCAGTGCGGTATATTGAACTCGGTAGCTCAGTCGGATGCGCGTCGGACTGGTGATCAGGAGAACGCGGGCTCGATACCAGCCGGGTTCGGCAACATTTTGTCGTGGATATTTGATCATGAAACTGGCCGGCTCAAAAATGATCAAAATAGTGTTGACTGGGTCGTTAAACTCCAAACAAAAGATAACAAACTAATCTTGCGCTTGAAGTGTGTTTATAAATAAAAAGGTGTTCGCAGTTACAAACAGTTAGGTGCGGTCAGAATAGTCTAAATCCATTCTTTGAGAACGCCTTCCCTTATCAAACTCTGAGTGCTTTAACCCATTTACGCCCGGCATTTCATTGTCAGTTGAAATCAAAGTCGTCTGCTCGCTGCATGTATTTTGACCGAAAGGCGAAGACCTTGACCTGACTATGCATATGCGCAGGATGGTTTCACTCTATACGCAAAATTAGTTAAATATTTCTTTGCCCTTTTTAACGGAACGCCCTAGGCATAAATGGGGCTAGCCAACTCTTGGAATAACCCGAAACTATTAGATCAATGCGGTAACAATTCCAGCTGAATTTATTACGATGATGAAACGGTCTTACTGTGTGTGTTACCGAAGGCCAAGAAAAACTTCCTACGCTATACTGGTTACCAAAACTTCGTAAAAGACCTTACAAAGCACGGTTTATTGCAAATTCTAGCTCTTGCACTACCACTGTCCTTTCTGAATTATGAACTTCCTGTCTTACTGCTATTAAAACGCATGTGATTAAATATTGTGATAAAGTCTTTGAAAGATCAGGAAGAAATCTGTTTTGGTCTATAAAAAATTCGAATGAGGTTTTAAATAAATTGAAATCCAGACATTTTCGTGCTTCAAGTCTGTCTTCTTACGATTTTTCCACTCTTTACACTACATTTCCTCATAATCTTATAAAAGAAAAGCTTAATGATTTATTTGAACGGGCTTTTCACAGAGAAGATTCTCTCTATCTTGTATGTAATGTCAGGAATGCATTTTTCACTTCTAAAGAGCATAAGAATTATACACTTTGGTCATGTCAGAAAGTGTGTGATGCCCTCACTTATCATCATCACGTTCTTTATATGTACATACATGCACAAACCGAGTTCTCAAACAAAAAGAGTATCATTACAAAATGAACTCGTAATTCTTCTTGAACAAAATTATTTCTACTCAATCAAATTCATCACGGTTCATCATCACGGACAACCCGACAGGCTCTTGTAAGAGTTTGCCCTGATGATGAAGATATGGTTAAACCCGTCTTAATTTTACGTCCCCTCTACACCTTATATCATATGGAGACGGGACCACGGTTTTCTAACTACAGCTAGTCAAAAGTCATGGATCGAACAAGTGACCCGACGTTTATTAATTATATTCTACAAAAGGGGTCTATAAAAGCCTAAATGAATCTAGAATGAGCGGGTGTCCAAACTTTACGTCTCACCAACATCTAGGGTGAGAATGAGACAGGACCTCGCTTAAAAGACTCATTCTACTTCTGGAGAAGCCTGGGATCGATCCTGCGACCTCTAGCTGGCAAAGCTAGTAGCCTAATCACCACACCACAGAGGCTTCAAAAGTGAATCCAGAATAGGCTTCAGAAAGTTGGGGTATACTATAAGTAAATCCCTCCTAAACCTACAGGCATGTTCATACAAAAATAATACTAAACATAGATTTAACATACCTTTCAATATACTTTCATTGTCTCGTCACGATTTTGTGTTCAATCGGTAGAACTTGACCTGCTGCTGAATAGTGTTCGTTTTTCAGGGTTTTTATATATATGAATACTACCGGAAAAGCATGCATACTCGTATTAGCTCGCTTAAATCGTGGCGAGGTGAAGATACCGTCCACAATTGACAGCCAGATAGCAAAAATCGAGTAGATAATGGATTTGCGTTCAAATAGTATTTCCCATAGGGAAAAAATGAGGAAACGTCCCTACAAATCAATGGTATGACTCCCGTCAAAAAGAACACTCACAACACCGTGACCGGACTGAAAATTATAAATTATATGGCACAATTTGGCGGTTGGCAATTTTTAGGCAAATTTTATTCAATCCGCCATACAGCGGCCAACTGTATGGTAAACATATCTCCACAAACCACTCATGCATACATCGTATGATATATGCCTGACTTGCGCATGGAGCAGCGCAGTTTGCCTACCGTATTTCACCCAAAATATTTCCCTCGCACCACCTTGCCATATACCTACTAAAATAATTTAGATGTGCAAAAGCACCAAAGAGGTTTCCTATTCCATCTCGTAACAGCCATATACCTACTTAAATAATTAAGATGTGCATAAGCACCAGAGAGGTTTCCTATTCCATCTCGTTACAGTTCCGTTGTATGAATATTCTTTGTTATGTTTGATTATTTAAAAAAATAGAAGTGAAGGCAATGATCAGGAATCTATACAATTAACCAACACATTCCATCAGAGACACCAAAGGGAAAGAAACGCCAACATGAAACAAAAGGACAGTTACTTTCCCCAAAAAAGGCCAATAGGCTATCCGAAACAAAATAATATAAGCGATACAAACACTTAAAGACAAACCATAACAAAAATAAACCGCAACAGAAGAACTGCCTGGGAACGGTCAGTAAAACGAATGCCACTGGTGGTGGTGGTGGGGGGGGGGGGGATAAATCGCTTATATGTGGTCACAATCCTCGCCCTTACTTCCGACGCGATTAAGACAAATAATTTGTTCAGTCCGCATGAAGGCCTCCTACTACATCAGTGCAATATCTCCGTGAACACAAAAATCAATCAACCACAGATATGAAACAACGGTAAGGACTCGACAGCAAGAAACCAATGAAATGCTGGAGCAAAAGTAAACCAACAGCTAGCCTATGATGGGCCATACCAAACCAGAAACAAAACAGGTTTTGTCAACCGTGATTGGGTTAACTACCATTCACGCAGTCTGTCGTATAACATTTATGTTGAATCCAATCTTTTTATATCAAAGAATAGTTTATGAAGCTTCTGTACTGTATTGGTTGAACTATTAGCTTCATAAACCAATGTCGTGGGTTCGATACCGGGCTTCTCTAGACTATCGTTTGAGTTCTTTAACCGTGGTATCGTCTCTATATGACTTTTGTTGTTGAACGGACGTAATCCTTTAAACAGCCGGTACGATTCTAAACCTTTGTGTGGCAATCAAGGCTGGCTGGGTAGACTGCAGAGCCTGGTGAGCTAGTGTTGATTGTTTTTTAGTGCTCCAAGCATGTTCATGGCATAAGTAAGACTGATTTAAATGTTTGTTTGTTTGATTTGATGTTTAACGTCCCCGTCAACACTGTAAAGGTCATTTTGGAGACGTTGCTTCCAATTTTGTGGGACTTTTACCCGACATTGAGATGAAATGACATCTCAAGCCCTGTCACCCAATGAAACCAATAGGGTTTATTTGCATGGACGGTCCGCCTCGCACCGCGGTTCCTGGACAGGCTTAGATCCTCTAAGCGGTTTACCAGTACTAGTGCGCGGGCCGGATTCAGCTCTGCGTGGAAGCATCATGCAGCCCATATATTTCTTCAAGCCCCTATTGGCGGGGGCCAATGATTTAAATGTTGTGGGTGCTACATTGTAACGCTGTTCAATCACGATTGAAGGTTTTTGCTTGTACATAGGTATGTCATGCATTGTCATAAGCAATGCATTTTATTGTACGCACCGCATTAGAGACAATTTAACATTGAGATTGGCTAGTTTGGACAATTGGTCGTCACGCGTTGGAACGGGAGAAACGACGTAAGTGACGTCATCGGCGTCGCGACATCAGTTCTAACGGTTCGGCTAAAAAATATGAAAGTAGCACACTTAAGTATTTAAGCAAACCATTTATAGAATGGTATTGCGTGGTGTAGTATTTACTAAAAATATTATGCGGTGTAGCATTTTCGCAAAGTTTTCATTATTATACGTGTTGGATAACTAAATTAATGAACTGTTAGTCATGAGCTTTATTTGTGGACTGTTATTTATGAGCTTTATCTGAAATAGAACTGTGGTATAGTAGTCGATGATTGGTCGATTTGCGCATTTGCGCAGTGTGATTGGAATCGTCTCTTGCTTATTCTGATGAGCACAGGTTTGATTGCGTATTGCGCAGTTACTGTCAGCATGAAATTGAGTTCCGTATTGCTCGGTTGTGTTAGCATAAATTTGAGATGTTTATTGATTCAAGCAGTTTTCAATTATCTATTGCTCAGTTGGGCTGAATAGCTGCACGATCGCTATCACATGTGCGGACAAGCCTGTTTGTCTGGTCAGCACATGTGCAATAACCGTTATATACATGGGGAAGTTCAGACAATATTTTCCGGGACAGGGGTCGCAGTTTGCTGTATTGTGCCTGTAAGCCCTATTGTTAGATGTAGACGGTAACTGAGGTGGTGTTTGAGGTGGCTGCTGCTCCCTCACTCTGTTATACGAGCAGGTTAATATATCCTTGGAACCATGTGTGTATGTTTGGTTTGTAGTTAAACGTCTCCGTCAACACAATTTAGGTCATTTTGGAGACGTTGGTTCCAATTATGTGAGACTTTTACCCGACATTGAGACGAAATGACATCTAAATCCCTGTCGCTCAATTAAACCAATATGGATTATAAGCATGGACGGGCCGACTCGCAGCAAATTTCCTGGGCAGACTTAGACGTTCTAAGCGGATTTTCCAGTACCCATGTGCAGTCGGTATCAGCACTCCGTGGAAGCACCCTGCGGCCCAATCTATTTCTCCAAGCCCAGATGTGCGGTGGCGGTGGAACCATGTGTGCCCAGCACAAGCGGGCACGGTACTAATTTTATATCTCCGAAGGACGACGATCGAAACTCCACAGCAGATGTATCATAATGACTGGAAGCTACTAAGCGGACATATAATTTAATCCACGTGGAAATAAAGATACTTAATCCTACTTAAATGGATATATGAATTTATGGACATAGGGACGGTATTTCGACATAAAGTGAACACGTTCACCTTTTGGTGAACTATTTGAAAGCGCATTTTGTTTGTGGTTATTGTTATTCTTTGTTGTTGACAGTGTTAATTGTATGTATTGTTTTGTTATATATAGTTTATATACATGTAAATATAAAACAAACATTCTAATTTTCTTGTGGTTTGTCCTACACTAGGTTACTCATCTATCGGAGATTACCCTCCGTCATTTGACGGCATATAGGTTTACGGGTCACTATAGGTCTATATGTTACAACCCCATCCACCTTAAACTGTATGCATCTGGCCAGTTCAGTCGGTAAAGCATGAGACCCTTAATCTAGAAGTCTTGGGTTCGAGCCCCATGTTAGGCGACTTTTTGTATATTATTATGCCCCCAACTTTGAAAAAATTGGAGGGGCATATTGCTTCTGGTTCGTTCGTCCGTTCGTCCGTTCGTCCGTCCGTTACGCTTTTGATGCATAGCATAACTAAAGAACCGTGTATGCTAGGGTTTTGAAATTTCAGATATGGATTCCTCATGGAAAATTAGCTGACGCATATTTTTTTTCTCGTCCGGATTATGCCCCCTTCAAGAGTTATTGCCCTTTGAATTTTTTTTAATAAAATCTTGTCAGCAAGATATCTCAAAAACTATTGGAGCTAGAGCATTGAAAGTTGGTGATTATATTGGTGGTGATGAGTAGATGAACTGATTAACCTTTGACAAAATTCCGAAAAATACTTTGTGAGTTATGGCCCTTTGTCATTTTGGTAATTTGTGCCCGTTGTAATGTATGCTAAAAGTGATGCATAGCACAACGTTAGAACCGTGTGTTCTAGGGTTTTGAAATTTCATATATGGATTCCTCATGGAAAATTAGCTGACGCTTATTTTTTTTCTTGTCCGGATTATGCCCCTTTTAAGAGTTATTGCCCTTTGAAATTTTTTTAATAATATTTTGTCAGCATGATATCTCAAAAACTATTGGAGCTAGAGCCTTGAAAGTTGGTGAATATATTGGTGGTGATGAGTAGATGAACTGATTGACTTTTGACAAAATTCCGAAAAATACTTTGTGAGTTATGGCCCTTTGTCATTTTGGTAATTTGTGCCCATTGTAATGTATGCTAAAAGTGATGCATAGCATATCTTAAGAACCATGTATGCTAGGGTTTTGAAATTTCATATATGGATTCCTCATGGAAAATTAGCTGACGCGTATTTTTTTCTCATCCGGATTATGCCCCTTTTAAGAGTTATTGCCCTTTGAATTTTTTTTAATAAAATCTTGTCAGCAAGATATCTCAAAAACTATTGGAGCTAGAGCCTTGAAAGTTGGTGAATAGATTGGTGGTGATGAGTAGATGAAATGATTAACTTTTGACAAAATTCCGAAAAATACTTTGTGAGTTATGGCCCTTTGTCATTTTGGTAATTTGTGCCCATTGCAATGTATGCTAAAAGTGAGCTAAAGCATAACTTTAGAACCGTGTATTCTAGGGTTTTGAAATTTCATATATGGATTCCTCATGGAAAATTAGCTGACGCGTATTTTTTTGCTTGTCCCGATTATGCCCCTTTTAAGAGTTATTGCCCTTTGAATTTTTTTTTAATAAAATTTTGTCAGCAAGATATCTAAAAAACTGTTGGAGCTAGAGCCTTGAAAGTTGGTGAATATATTGGTGGTGATGAGTAGATGAACTGATTAACTTTTGACAAAATTCCGAGAAATACTTTGTGAGTTATGGCCCTTTGTCATTTTGGTAATTTGTGCCCATTGTAATGTATGCTAAAAGTGATGCATAGCATATCTTTGTACTTTGTCAGCGCTCTAGCGTCTACATTTCTTAATCCATTTAAATATAACTTCACACAAATGTTCCTTATGACAATATCTCGAGCGAGTTCGACCTTCAAGGTAATGACCTCAAGGTCAAGGTCACTGTGGCTATTTTTAGAAAAACTTTGTCATCGCTCTAGCGCCTACATTTCTTCGCCAATTTCAATATAACTTCACACAAATATTCCTTATAAAAATATCTTGAGCGAGTTCGACTTTGAAGGTCATGACCTCAAGGTCAAGGTCACTGTGGCTATTTTTAGAAAAACTTTGTCATCGCTCTAGCGCCTACATTTCTTCACAAATTTTAATATAACTTCACACAAATGTCCTTATAAAAATATCTCGAGCGAGTTCGACTTTCAAGGTCATGACCTCAAGGTCAAGGTCACTGTGGCTATTTTTAGAAAAACTTTGTCATCGCTCTATCGCCTACATTTCTTCACCAATTTCAATATAACTTCACACAAATGTTCCTTATAAAAAATCTCGAGTGAGTTCGACTTCAAGGTCATGACCTCAAGGTCAAGGTCACTGTGGCTATTTTTAGAAAAACTTTTTCATCGCTCTAGCGCCTACATTTCTTCACCAATTTCAATATAACTTCACACAAATGTTTCTTATGACAATATCTCAGCGAGTACGACTTTCAAGGTCATGACCTCAAGGTCAAGGTCACTGTGGCTATTTTAAGAAAAACTTTGTCATCCCTCTAGCGCCTACATTTCTTCACTGATTTCAATATAACTTCACACAAATGTGCCTTATGACTATATCTTGAGCGAGGTCGACTTTCAAGATCATGACATCAAGGTCAAGGTCACTGGCTATTTTTAGAAAAATTTTGTCATTGCTCTAGCGTCTACATTTCTTCACTGATTTCAATATAACTTCACACAAATGTTCCTTATGACAATATCTCGAGTGTGTTCGACTTTCAGGGTCATGACCTCAAGGTCAAGGTCACTGTAGCTATTTTTAGAAAAATTTTGTCATCGCTCTAGCGCCTACATTTCTTCACCGATTTCAATATAACTTCACACAAATGTTCCTTATGACAATATCTCTAGCGAGTTCCACTTTCAAAGTCAAGGTCACTGTGGCTATTTTTAGAAAAACTTTGTCAATGCTCTAGCGCTTACATTTCTTCACTGATTTCAATATAACTTCACACAAATGTTCCTTATGACAATATCTCAAACCATTTCAACTTTCAAGGTCAAGGTCACAATGGCTATTTTTAGAAAAACTTTGTCATCGCTCCAGCGCCTACATTTCTTCACCGATTTTAATATAACTTCACACAAATGATCCTTATGACAATACCTCGAAAGAGTTCGACTTTTAAGGTCAAGGTCACTGTGGCTATTTTTAGAAAAACTTTTTCATTGCTCTAGCGCTTACATTTTTTCACCAATTTCAAAACCGATTCACACAAATGTTCCTTATGACAATATCTGTAGCGAGTTCCACTTTCAAGGTCAAGGTCACTGTGGCTATTTTTAGAAAAACTTTGTCAATGCTCTAGCGCTTACATTTATTCACCAATTTCAATATAACTTCACACAAATGTTCCTTAAGACAATATCTCGAGCGAATTCGACTTTCAAGGTCAAGGTCACTGTGGCTATTTTTAGAAAAACTTTGTCATCGCCCTAGCGACTACATTTCTTCACTGATTTCAACATAACTTCACACAAATGTTCCTTATGACAATACCTCGAGTGAGTTTGACTTTCAAGGTCAAGGTCACTGTGGCTATTTTTAGAAAAACTTTGACATGACTCTAGCGCTTACATTTCTTCACCGATTTCAGTATAACTTCACACAAATGTTCCTTATGACAATATCTCGAACTATTTCGAGTTTCAAGGTCAAGGTCACTGTGGCTTTTTTTAGAAAATCTTTGTCATCGCTCTAGTGCCTACATTTATTGATGGATGTTAATAAAACTTCACACAAATGTTTCTTATGGTAATATCTCGAGTTGCTTTGACTTTCAAGGTCATGACCTCAAGATCAAGGTCACTATGGCTATTTTTAGAAAAACTTTGTCATTGCTCTACCGCCTACATTTATGATTTTTATTTAACTTCACACAAAAGATGCTTATGATAATATCTTGAGCAAGATCTACTTCGCGGCCATGGCCTCAAGCCAAGGTCCCTATGACTATTTTTAGAGAAACATTGTCATCACTCTAGAACCTACATCTATGGATGGATTTTTAAACAAACTTTACACAAATGTTGCATATGATAATATCTCAAGCAAGTTGGACTTTTGCCATTTCAGTGTTTTCCACACACGAAGTTGTCTTGTGCGAGGGGATTTGTATCTCATGCGATGCCTTGTTTTTTTTTTTAATAAAATCTTGTCAGCAAGTCCATATCTTGAGAACTATTAGAGCTTCATTAATTATTCTTGGTACAAACTTGCATCCAGGAATTGCAACTTCAACGCAAGCATTCATATCTGACCTTGACCTATATTTCATGGTTCACTGACTTCGTGAATTATTGCGACCACCCTGACTTTCACCATTTCTCGAAAACTATTAAAGCTTTTTAAATTATAATTGGTACAAACTTGCATCTAGGAATTGCAACTGCAACGCAAGCATCCATATTTGACTTTTACCCATATTTCATGGTTCACTGACTTTGTGAATTATTGCGACCACCCTGACTTTCTATCTAATGTAAGAGTCCATTTCTCAAGATCTATTACAGCTTCATTAATTGTATTTGGTACAAGCTTGCATTTAGAAATGAAACTTCAATGCAAATATCCATTTCTGACCTTGACCTACATTTTATGGTTCACTAACTTTGTAAAATACTGTGACAACCCTAACTTTCACCCTGATGTAAAAGTGTTTTTAAGAGTTTCATTGATGATACTTGGTACATGCTTGCAACTAGGAGTGAAATTTTTATGCAGGCATCCATGTTTGACCTTGACCTAGATTTCATGGTTTGGTGACTTTGCGCCCCCACAGGCGCGACATAGCCTTCGGGGGAATTCTTGTTGTATGTTTTTGAGTCTTTAACAATATTTGTTGAATATTTTGCCATCTAAGGACAAGCAAAGGTTGGGGGCATTGTGTTTTACAAACACCATTTCTAGTTTAATTTTTATTTTAATTATTGTTTGTCCTTCAATAAATGTTGTTTTTTAACATATTTGTTTTGTATATTTTGGTTATGTTTGGATTTTTTTTCGCAGACAGATTGACATGACAACTGGCTTGCCAAACATTATTTTGCTTTGTGTGAGGCTTAGCCGAGGGAAAATTTTGGAAAGTGTGGTTAGGTAAACGGACCGGCTCGATATGCCTAAATGGTGTCGACTGGCCCGTTAAACTATAAACAAACAAACAAATTGAGGACGCTTTGAAACAAAACCAAAACGGTCATAGTGAAGATTATATATGCTCTTGTCGTTTGGGTTTTGTCAAGAACTTATTGGAAGTGCTACTTGGTTTTGTTTGTACAATATCGATAAAAGAACTGCGATGGGAAGTGAACACTGACGAAAGTCCAACAGCAAATATGAATATAGATGCATTGTTGACTTAATATTATTATGCTATTTAATTTCTCAAAATGAGGTCTTCCTTTTATGATCAGAGAAATGAAATATAAAATCATTGGTGAACTGTTGTCAATAGTTTCGATGAACTGTCTCAAAGTCTGTCGATGCACTGTATCTATAAACCGTGTCGGTGAACAGTGTGACTTATACAGGCAGTAAGGTCTGTACAGTACAGTACATTATTAATTGATTATCCTGTATTGGTCGGAGGTCATCCGTATTAACAGCAGGTCAACCAGTATAAACTGAGGTCAAGTGAGGTAAAAAAATCAATAATCCTGTTTTTTTTTTAATTGTGTCAATTAATAAAATTGTCATTAATCAAGTAATTTCGCATTGACCGAGGTACAGGTCCGAGGTCTGCTGCATTGGCCCTCGGCCGAATGACCCAGGTACAGGTCCAAGATTACTTAAACTGATTAAAAGCGATTTGTAATGCCGGCACTCTTGTGGATCTAGCAGGTCTGTGGTTACAAATTATATAATTCGATATTTTGGTGTAGTGGTTATGCTACTCGCCTGATAAACCAGGGATTACAGGACTGATCACGGGCTTCTCCAGACTTTCGGATGAGTATTTAAACCGAGGTCCCGTCTCCGTATGGCCTGAAACACACTAACTCATTCGATATTTTTACGACAAATGTAAAGTTAACGATTGAATTACATTTAGTTCTCCGTCTTAGTGTAATGACATGCATTGTTTTATCAGTCCAGACAAATGTTTATTAATTAAATCCACACAGAATCAGACTCTGATTGAAAACTATTATCTTTAGTTGCATCATTAAAATATTGCAGAAAGCTCCTAAAATGCATGATGGAATAAATTCGAATTTAATTTTGAACTATTTAAGACAACCATGTTTACAATTCTATAAAGCTCCGATTTCGCTGATAAATTTGAAATGGGCGTATAAATCCGTTTGTATCTGGAAGCTTGATGTTTGCTTATTGGCTGAAACACGATAATCGCTTTCCCACAGCCATACAGCTTGACAATTTGATACTAAAATGTCTCGATCAAAATGCATTTGTTAAATTATTTAGTATTTCTGACGCATTAATATCGTAATAATAAAAACGAAGAAACAGCCTGAAAACTACTCCATTTGCTTGATTATCAACATGTGGTTTTATTGTCCCAAAATTAGCTCAAGGAGAGTGATAACATTTCATGTTGAAGGATTTTAATGGGATTCTTGTCAGGGTCATGATGGGTTTTACAACATCTCTTTTTTCAGAAATCTGGTAAAACCTGCTAGACTGCAAGGTGTTAAAATGTCATATCAGAGCCACACTCTTGTTATATTACAAAATATCTCCATTGAGTAAGAATAAGGTGTTTGAGTAAATGACTATTTGGCAAGCATGTCTTCATGAAAACAAAGAATATCACTTTATCTTATACACTCCTACCAAAATGTGATAAAAGTTTCCTCAATTTGAGTAGCTTTGATCTTTCAGGCTCCAACAATTAAAACAAACAGATCTTACCAAAAGACTATAAATCAGATAATATGTCAGACTATCTGATTAAATTCTAGAAAAAGGCACACTGGCTGCATGAAGGAGATAAAATTCTAGAAAAAGCAGAGTATAATTAGTTTTCCAGATTGTAGCAGAGTTGAACATTATTTAGTTTCCATTGACCAGCCTGCTCAAAACTTTTTTTTTGTTTTCATTAGGTGAACAACTCTGTTAAATGAACGCCCCCACTAAACCCCACTTTATTTAGAGAACACTGGGGTTTACGGGTGTATACATGATTTTCCTTATTTCTGCCCCAAGACATAGTTTGTGGGTACTCGTTAGAACCGCCTCAATGAGGCTGTTCTAATGAGCACCTGCAACCTAAGCTTGGAGTATAAATAAGAAAAATATCATGGATTTTCATCAGAAAAGTAGCCATTTTGGTGATGTGAAAAAAATGCACTATGTGTCACGGCTTTGTTATCGTAATGGTTGTGGTTTTAAGGCCCTTCCAAGATTATTTCACTTATTCAGTTGAGCCAAGTGATAATCAGAGGTTGGCAAAAACCGGAGTGCCCGTAGAAAAACCACGCAGAACTTAGCGTCTCACACGTGACCCCAGCCAGGCTTGAACCCACAGCGGCTTACTCATGTGTCGTCAGTTTCGGCTATACGTGGAAGCACCATTCAGCTCATTATATTTCTCCAAGCCACGATAGGCGGGCGATTTTTGGTTTGATATTTAGTATGATAACTGAATAGTCGATTCTATGCTAGTTGAAATCTTACCAAGTCTTTTTATGAGCATATTAACGTAAAGTCGGAGCCGAAGCGTAACGTTGACATATTTTGATGGGGCCAAAAATAGACCTTTATTGGGATTCTTTTCATCTCAACAAAATGGGAAAATATATTTATTTTTCTTCTTTTTTTTTTTTTCTTTTTTTTCTTTATTTATTTGTGATTTTTCCTCATTACTAAAACCTCTTAGTTACTTACTTTACCTTATTTACTTACCTACTTGCTATTGAATCAACGTTGAAACAACGTTTAAAACGTTGAATCAAAGTTGAGTCAGTGTTGTGTGCCTGCAAGATTACTTGCTAACTTACCTACTCACCCACTCACTTGCTTGCTCGCGTGCTCACACACTCACTCACTCACCCACTTAAACCTGTTTCTTTTATTTTCCTCTGTATAGTAAACAGCCATCTGCATTGTCCTTACCTTTAGCAACTTCTTTTGAGTGTTTCCAGATTTTTGCCAGCTCTGGTAATAAAATACCCATTCTGACAGTCCAAAGCAGAAAGATGGTTTAGTTTAGAGATTAAAGTCTGATAACAAAATAGAGAAAATTCAGAAAAAGTCTGTATTTTGTAAGAGTGTATATGCGAATCGCTGTGGACAACTTCGAATATTTTCCGGAGTATATAATGTCCTGTAAAATTCGTAAATCATATGACTTTGTTTGACTGAGGTTGAACGTCCACTTCAACACTGTATAGGTCATTTGGAGACGTTGCTTCCAGTTTGGTTGAACTTTTACCTGACATTGAGATGTCGTCCAATGAAACGAAAAGGGATTATAAGCTTGGGTGGTCCGACTCGAATCGCTTAACCTGGGCCGGCTGTGATCCTCTTAGCGGTCGGTTTCAGCGCTGCGTGGAAGCATCATGCAGCCCATTTATTTCTTCAAGCTCCGATGGGCGGGGGCGTATGCCATATGAATACTTCGAATGAGTAAGTGAGCAGGGCATTCGAGTGGATGTCTGTGTGGCAAGATGGTTTTCATTTAGTCAAAGGATATCATTTAGTCTGATGTGTGTAGTACTGTAAACATTTGCCAAATATACCACATCATATAATGACCTGTTCCATTCACATATGATATCACATCACATGACTAGATGATTGATGGACTGAGTGGGTGAGTAGAGCATACTCTGTGGCAAGCTTGTTCTCATGAAAACAAAAGAATTGTGTGTAACACTGTGGACCTCCTACAAATGTGCCACAATTTAGACGTAACTATACCAAATTTATCGACACAGAGGCCTTTCTGATATTTAATCTTCATCAGTGTGTCTCAACCCCAAAGTTCTGAAACCGAAACGGATGATGGACAATATGAAACGACCTATTTAAGCCATATGGTATCATTTAAATACTTGAGAAATGCCGTTAGTGAGTGAATATGGTATTTGAGTGAATGACTGCGTAGCAAGCATGTCTTCATGGAAACAAAGAATATCATTTTATATCTGAAATGTGTAGCACTATGGGCAACTTCTAAATGTGCCATATTATAGTATTGCCTGTGTAATATTAATACTTTGCGTGAGTGAGTAAGAGAGCAGGGCATTTGAGTAAATGACTATGTGGCAAGCTCATTTTCATGCAGATAAAGACATCTACAAATGTACCGCATTATAATTATTATGACCGGCGTAATTGATATCACATGACTTCTTGATTGATGGACTGAGTGAGTGAGCAGAGCATATGATTGAATGACTGTGGCAAGCTTGGTCTCATGAAACAAAAGATATGTGTGTAGCACTGTGGACACCATTCAGATGTGTTTCAATATGAAACATCTATTAAAGGTTTAAATTCTTGAGAAACGCCGTTAGTGAGTGAATGGGGTATTTGAGTGAATGACTGCGTGGCAAGCATGTCTTCATGGAAACAAAGAATATCATTTTATCGGAAATGTGTAGCACTTTGGGCAACTTCTAAATGTGCCACATTATAGTATTACCTGTTTAATATTAATACTTTGAGTAAGTGAGTAGGTGAGCAGGGCATTTGAGTGAATGATTATGTGGCAAGCTCGTTTTCATGCAGAAAAAGAATATCATTCAATCTCATGTGTGCAACCCTGTAGACACCTTACAAATGTACCGCATTATAATTATTATGACCGATGTAATTGACATCCCGTGACGTCTTGATTGATGGACTGAGTGAGTGAGCAGAGCATATGAGTGAATGACTCTATAGCAAGCTTGTTCTCATGAAAACAAAAGAAATGTGTGTAGCACTGTGGACACACTACAAATGTGCTACAATATGAAACGACCTATTAAAGGCATATGGTATCAGTTAAATACTTGTAAAATGCCGTTAGTGAGTGAATGTGGTATTTGAGCGAGTGAGTAAGTGAGCCGGGCATTTGAGTGAATGACTATGTGGCAAGCTAGTTTTCATGCAGGCAAAGAATATCATTCAATATCATGTGTGTATCCCTGTAGACACCTTACAAATGTACCGCATTATAAGTATTATGACCGGTATAATTGATATCACGTGACTTCTTGATTGATTAACTGAGTGAGTGAATGGGACATTTGACTGCATGAGTGTGTGGCAAGCTTGTTTGCATCCAAACGAAGATATTTTATCTGAAGAGTGTAGAACTGTCGACACCTTTCACGTGTGGCACATGATACAAACTGTTTAATGTATGCGATATTATTGAATACTTGTAGTGAGTGAGACCAAGCTTGTTTTCATGGACGCAAAGAACATCACTTTATCTGGTGTTTGTATTATTTATTAGGCGTACAAAAATAGCTGTGTTTCCGCTAACATGCTGAAAAAGGTGTGTGTGTGTGTGTGTGTGTGTGTGTGTGTGCGAATTCGGGTTTAACGTCGCTTTCAACCATTTTTTAGCATATCACGACGGTGTCTGGTTGCGACAGGGAGCCCAATGCCCACTTTTATAGTGCTGCCTCACTGAAGTATCATACCCCAGACACATTACATGATACCACACCCAGTCACATTATGCGGACACTGGGTCGACCAGTCCTAGCTCTACCCCGTAAAGCTGAGTGCCAAGCGAGGAGCAGCTAGTACCATTTTTAACGACTTTGGTATGTCGCTACCCGGAATCGAACCCGGGACCTCCCGTTCCCCGGAGCGGACACTCTACCAACTGAGCTATCGGGGCCGGTTGAAAAAGGTACATTAGGTAAGAGAATTTTTTTATATTATTTTATTTTTTCACCCGGAAAAACAAAAACAGGGCCGGACCTGTATTCTGTATGTTTTTTGTTTTTGAACATGATTTTTGTTAAGAAAATTGTCATGTTGACTTGCACTGTATATCATAATTCATTTTAGATGCTCAAGAATGTCTTCTCTGTATTTTGAAACCCCTCCCCCCCCCCCCAAAAAAAAAAAAAAAAAAAATCCCTACAAAATGTAGTTAAAACGCGAAATTACTACGAGAAAATGCCAAAGGGACACTGGATATGGTCGGAAATTGAAAATGGTAGGGTCGGTATTTCATTTTTTATTTTATTCTTTATTGATTAAAATAGTAGAGTCGGGTGTCTGAAGCAGGGTCGGTCGTGTTACCAGAAACACAGCTATTTGTTTAGGCCTTATTCAATTCAGTTGATATTTTGTGTTTATTCGAGTGAGTGAGTGAGTGAATGAGTGAGTGAGTGAGTTAACAGGGCATTAAAGAAAAATTATTGCAAGCATGACTTCATGGAAACAATACTATTTTAGCTGATGTGTGCCCGCTAGGTGGACACCATCCAAAATGTGCCATATTATATAATGACTATGATATCATGAGTGAGTGAGTGAGTGACTGTGTGGCAAGCAGGTCGCCATGGAAATAAAGAAATGGAAACAAAGAATATCATTTTATATTACATGTGTATATTATGCCATGTTTAGTTCGTATGAAGACATGTGAATACTTTTAATATGTGAGTGAGTGAGAGCGAATGGCACTGAATGAGTGTGTAATATCAAGTTTTCATGGAGGCGGAGGATAAAATTTGAACAAATGTGTGTATTACTGTGGACACTTGCCAAATGCGCCACAGTATCTATTTAGTATGGTATCGAAATATATTTTATTGATATGATGTATAGTGGTCGCAGATAAGATTGACTAGGCGGAGCTATCGTTTGTACCTACCTTAGCAATATTCTATTGACAAAAAGGTAAACCAAGTCACCCGATTGTGTGAATTCAACTGTAACAAAAACATAGCTGTGGCGTATATGACCATTTCGTCCGCTTGTAGAAAGCGTGCGAAAGGCACTCTACCGAATCTTCTGGTGAACTCAGGAATTTAACATATACTGACAATACCTGAATAGCTCCGCCTAGTCAATCTTATCTGCGACTACTATACATACTTAAGTGAATAGACATCGCAGGTATGATTTCGCTGCTATCATGCAGCAGTGTTGACACCTTTAAAAAGTACCACATTATCTATTCAGTATCACATGCCCTGTTTTATTCATATAGTATCATGTGAAAACTTGAGTGAGTGGGTGAGTGAGTGAGTGAACGGGTGAGTGAGTGAGTGCACGGGTGAGTGAGTGTGTGAGTGAGACTGACGCTGCATGAGTGTGTGGCAAGCAAGTTTTCGTGGATAAAAAAAAATGTTTTCATTTCAACTGATGTGTGTAGTACTGTGGACACTTTCCTAATGCGCCACAGTATCTATTTAGTATGGAATAAACATTTTATTCATTTGATGTGATGAGTGACTGGGATAGTGCGTGCATGATTGAGTTAGTGACTGACTGGCTAGCTTGTTTTCATGTAGCCAAAATATCATTTTAACTGATGTGTTTAGTGCTGTGGACAAATTCGAGATGAGCCGCATTATATCAAGACCTGTTTATTTCATAGTATATCATGTGAATACTTGAGTGAGTGAGGACGCGAATGTGTGATTGAGTGGCAAAATATAAGAGGAGGCAATGACCCACAACCCCCATCATAGACACCAAAGAGAAAGAAGCACAAACATTAAACAACAGACCCTAATTGAAATATCAATAGCGGAAAGCCAAAGGGACAGTTACTTGGCCAAAATGGCCAGTAGGCTATTAAAAATGAAATAGTATAATAAGGGACACAAACACCGAAATACGAATCATAACAAAAATAACCCACAACATAAGAACCGCCTTGGAATGGTCAGCGGAAACGAATTCCACTGCGGGAGTGTGTGTGTGGGGGGGGAGGGGGGGGACCGAAATCGATTTTACGTGGCCACAATCCTCGTCCTTTCTTCCGTCGCGATTTAGACAAATAATTTGTTCAGTTCGCATGAAGACCTACTAACTTATCAGTGCAACATCTCCGTGTACACAAAAAATGAAACAACCAGAGAACTGAAACAACGATGAGGACTCGACAGCACTTGTTTTCATAGAAACAAAGAAAATTTTATCTGATGAGTGTAGCAAGTGGACAAATTGGAAATTTGCCACATTATATTACGACTTATTTAATGCATATGACCGCCCCCGCCCATAGGGGCTTGAAGAAATATACGAGCTGCATGATGCTTCCACGCGGAGCTGAATCCGGCCCGCACACTAGTACTGGTAAACCGCTTTGAGGATCTAAGCCTGTCCAGGAACCGCGGTGCGAGGCGGGCCATCCATGCTAATAAACCCTATTGGTTTCATTGGGCGGCAGTGCTTGAGACGTCATTTCATCTCAAAGTCGGGTAAAAGTCCCACAAACTTGGAAGCAACGTCTCCAAAATGACCTTTACAGGTTTGACGGGGACGTTAAACCTCAAATCAAACAAACAAATGCATATGATATCATGTGAATACGTGGGTGGCTGAGTGGGTGGGTGGGTGAGAGTGCGGGCGTATGTGCTTGTGCCAGTGAGTGGACATGGCATTTCAGACATGGCATTTCAATCAAATATAATGTTGCATGGAAAGCGTGTCTCAACGTAATGCGAAGCGTAGCGTGTTGCACTCTCCTCAAATCAAATGTACACAACTTTAAGGCGTCTGATTAATTAATGGATTATGTTCCAATAACCTCGATTAGACGGTTCTGTGGCGGATTTAGATGGGGTTCTTAGTGTCGCTCGAACCAATCTTTGTGCCCATATTATTGTGCAAGTACGTGACATGTAAGCAACGGACGTCTAAGCAACGTCGCATCAACATCAACTTTTCCCACAGGTCGTGTGCCCGCTGGGTGTACTTGTGTGTGTGTGTGTGTGTGGTGGGGGTGTTGTGGGGTGGATATGACCCTTTTAACCCTACAGATACCTTGTAAACCAGGGGTCGCAGGATCGATCCCGGTCTTTCCGACTTTCGGATGAGTGTTTAAACCGAGGTCTCCGTATGACCTTAGCTGTTGGTGGGACGTAAATCTCAAACACTCACCTAGGTGAACAGTGTAGAATGCCATTGCGAGGTGTGTGGCTGTGCATTTTCCACGCACAATATATCAGTTAGCAGCGAGTCTAAATCTGGTGAAATACTTTTACTTATAAGTCCCAAATAGTTGCTCAGACTGATCAGACCAATTTATCAAATATATGACAGCTGACGCCTTGCTGGTATAGAAGTAATGGACAATCCTGAAATTTTATTCAGAGAATTTTGCAGCCAAGTATGCTAGAGGTTTTAAATTAGAGACTGAAATGTTTATCCTAGTAAAGGTTAGTCTAGCTCCTAGACCTTGATGTCATATTTATCAATCTTCCTGTATGTTTCATCAAATATGAGACTTTGTGGCTAGTCTTTAGTCTTGTCTCAGACATCAGATAACTTCCCCCAAGATAAAACGAGCTGCTATTAGAGAGGCAAAAAGAAATGAAAAAAAAAAAATATGCATATATATATAAGTATACTAACTTAATTATATGATATCCGACTAGTAGCTAGTCTAAGTAAAGGTATACACATCTGTTCATTTCGTACCAGAAACCCCAAAACGGACAATTGGCAAACAGTGCAGGCCCAGATCAGACGCCACAGAACGGGGCGTTTGATCAGGGCCTACACTGTTTGCAAATAAAAAAAAATGAAGAAAATCACAACCTGTCACTCCTAAACTTTGAAGTGGACTCCAGCTATATATAAGAAGGAAAATTCATTTGGTACGAACCCCCGTGTATACCCCAGATCTTATGCAGAAAATTTGAGTTTAGAGGGAAATAATTAATTTGCTTTAATGTCGCTAACAATATAGTGGGTATTGGTTTGAACTGCCTCATAGATGCAAACAGGCACCATCTACAGTAAAGCTTCAATAATTATAAAACCTCTGGGCCCAGTAAAAAAGTTATTCCAGATAGGGGTAGTTCCAATTACTGACGTTATCTCATAGTGTCAGGTCATAAAGCATGGTAGGGATCAATAAAGGATATCTTAACGATCTTCCATAGAATAAAGGTATGTTGTGTATACTCGTTAGAAACGCCTCATTGAGGGGATTCTAATGAGTATACACAGCACACATTTGAAAGATAAATGAGGAGAAAATCATATGTTAACCTTACTGGTTATCTGGAGTTTTTGGATAGAGTAAATGATGCATTTCTAATGAGCACCCACAATCTATGTATGCAGTATTTTGTTTGATTTCAGATAAACGTCCCTGTCAACACTGTATAAGTCATTTTGGAGACGTTGCTTCCATTTTTTAGTGTCTTTTACCCGGCATTGAGATGAAATGACACCTCAAGCCCTGCCGCCCAATTTAACAAATAGGATTTATAAGCGTGGACGGTCGGACTCGCACCACTTTTCCTTGGGAGTTTTAAAACCTCTCAGCTGTTTATCAGCATCCCTGTGCATCTGTTCCAGCTCTGCGTGGAAGCACCTTGCAGCCCTTCTATTTCTTTAAGCCCCGTTGGGCTGGGGTGGATATGTTTGGCGTAAAAGTAAGGACAATGTAAAATACCCCCCTTCAGTATGTTAGCACACGTTGCGGCTTCATTTATTTGTTCAACTATTTATGTACTGTTTAACATGTCATTATTAAATGTTTTTTTTTTTTCTCAGGTGAAATTTCTTAAAAATAAATGTCATGACATTTATCATTAAAATAAATGTATTTTAACAATAAGCTTAAGGTGTAGCATTATGTCGCTCACTGTCGTGTTTCGAATCTGGCTCGGGGTCACATGTGAGATGCCAAGTTCTGCATCGGAAGGCCAGGTCGTTTTTCTCTGGTCATTCCGGTTTTTGTCCACCTCTCCGAACGGATCGATATAAGTGAAATAATGTTGAAAGGCTGTGAAACCCAAAACCAAAAAGCTTCAGATCCACTGAAATTTTCATGACTGGATTTTCTGAATGGTGATTAATTTTATTGCCACATGTTTAGACAATTAGTGTAGCTTATCATGTTAAACTGAGATTTATTGAAGTTCACTTTGACAAGTGAAAATAAACATAGCTGTTATTCTGGAGATACCTGTATTTTTGGGTGGTAAAAACTAGGAGTAGTTACAGTTCATTTAAACAGAAAATATGAGCCAGCCAATAGGCAGACAGCAATAATTATAACATTTTGAAGACCACTCACAGCTTCATAACTGCGAAGTATTTTAGCTCACCTGTAGTGAGGTAAGCTTTTGGGATCAATTTTTGTCCGTTGTCCGTCCGTCCGTAAATAATTTCTTCAAACGATATCGCCTTCTAAACCACTTATCGGATTTTGACCAATCTTCTTAGGAAATTTCCTTCAAAGTTGTTCAAACGGTTCATCTAGTTGACCTGTATCAAGATTGTTCAAATTATAGCCCTGAGGCCAAAAATGGGCCCGCCCTGGGGGATAGCGGTTTTGCATGGCCTTTGTGGGAAAACCTTTAAAAACCGGAGGGCTCAGGTCATTGATATTTGGTATGAAACTTTACCTAGCAAACCTCTACCAAGAAGAAAAACCGGGTATATTGTTTTCGTACCACAGTTGAGTGGTCGTCCGTCCGTCACGTTTCATGTAAATGGATCTCCTCTGCAACCACGGAAGTTACGCTTTTGAAACTTTTCATGTGGATAGTACATAGATGTCAGTGGGCTACTTTTTTACCTTGACCCCAACTTGGCCCCAAGGTCAAAGGTCAGAAAGTAGAAAAATAGAAAAAGCCGGTATTTGCGATGGCTGCGCGATCTAGTTTAATTTAATTTAATTTTGGAATAAAAAAGGCCTATTTATTATTAGTATCTGCTGCTGTACTCATATGTTTACTTTTACCTTGACTGATTATCACGTTAATGATATTTGCCCATGGCTATCGTGTGCTCTAAAATAAACAGTGCCTCCAGAAATATTGTATTAGTAATCTTGCAATTCACTCTCAAACCTAAAGTGTCGGACAATAGTAAAATGCTTGTTAAACAATAACACCAAGACAAGTAAGGGGGGGGGGGGGGTGGGTGGGGGCGGTAATTCTAGCTACAACCACAATACTAACAAATACGAAAACACGCCTATACAAATACAGTGTTACCTTTATCGTCGAAAAAATGAAATTTTTTAGATGAAAAATTGTGATATTTTCCTTATTTCTGCTCAAAATTTTCTGCTCAAAAGTTTCTGCTCAAAATAAAGATCGTTGGTACTCGTTAGAACCGCCTCATCACAACCTATATTTTAGAGCAAACAAAATATAGGTCATTGGTACTCGGTAGAAACGTCTCATCGAGGCGGTTCTAACAAGTACCCACAATCTATATTTTAGAGCAAACAAAATATAGATCGATGGTACTCGTTAGAACCGTCTCATCGAGGCGGTTCTAACAAGTATTCACATTCTATATTTTAGAGCAAACAAAATATAGATCGTTGGTACTCGTTAGAACCGTCGCATCGAGGCGGTACTAACAAGTACTCACAATCTATATTTTAGAGCAGAAATAAGAAAAATAAGGTTAACCCCTGTAAACCCCAGTTTTTCTATATAAAAGTGGGGTTGGAGGGGGTCAAAACTATGTAGGCATGTTTTCGTAATGGATAAGCGCGCTCTACTGTTTCATGTGAAATAAGGCATGTATAAAATAAGCACTTTGTGCGGCTTAACACACACAGTAATTAACTGCATAATGATTGCATAAATTTGCGAACTGTTAATTTAGTGGAAAATGTATCTCCCATCATACGGCTTCTAAGGATGTCTCTTAAGCACATTGTCACTGGCGCGCACTACACAGACGAATGAGCTAGAAGCATACCTCCCAGGTTCCCACGAAAGGTCGAATTTACCTGCATGGAAGCGCCGCTTGGTGTGTTGTCTAAATCAAATTAAGGAGCTAACAATAACACCAAGACAAGTAAGGGGGGAAACTGGGAGTTTAATTTTAGATTGAACACATTGTTTTACCTCAAATTGTGTTCAAATGATGCAAATGGAATGGCTAACTTATCTTCATAAATACAAATATAAAACTTAGAACCATCATGGTAAGTGACATGATCTCGCAAGCCTGATCCTTTTATCCTACGGGTGCAGCATGGTCTATCATTCCTGATCCAGGTGTCTTACAGGGGCCGCATGATCTCTCTGGCCTGATCCTGGTATCCGTCGTGTGCAGCATGTTCACCCAGGCCTGATCCTGGTATCCGTCGTGTGCAGCATGTTCACCCAGGTCTGATCCTGGTATCCTAAGGGTGCAACATGCTCTCCCAGGCCTGATCTTGGTGTCCTAGGGGTACAGCATGGTCTCTCAGGCCTGATCCTGGTATCCTATTTTTGCAGACTGCTCTCCCAGGCTTGATCCTGGTATCTTACTGGTGCAGCAAGGTCTCTAAGGATTGACTTCTCAGAGACTATGCTGCACCAGTAGGATCATTCTGCACCACAGGCCTAATCCTGGTATCCTACGCGTGCAGCATGGTCCCTCAGGCTTGATCCTGGTGTCCTAAGAATTCAGCATGCTTTCCCCAGCCTGATCCAGGTATCCTACGGGTGCAGCATGGTCTCTCAAGCATGTCCCGGGAATCCTACGGGTACAGCACGCTCTCCCAGACCTGATCTTGTACCCTACGGATACAGCATGGTCTCTCAGGCCTGATCCTGATATCCTACTGTTGCAGCATGCTCTGCTAGGCTTGATCCTGGTATCCTACTGGTGCAGCAAGGTCTCTCAGGATTGACCTGTGAGAGACCATACTGCATCAGTAGGATCATTCTGCACCAGTAGGATAACAGGATCAGGCCGGGAGAGCATGCTGCACCCATAGGATACCAGGATTAGGCTAATTATGGTATCCTATGGGAGTAGCATGCTCTCACAGGCCTTATCCTGGTATCCTACGCGTGCAGCATAGTCCCTCAGGTCTGAGCCTGGTATTCTCCGGGTGCTGCATGCTTTCCCCAGCCTGATCCAGGTATCCTTCAGGTGCAGCATGGTCTCTTAAGCATGACCCTGGAGTCCTACGGATACAGCATGCTCTCCCAGACCTAATCCTGGTATCCTACATGTGCAGCTTGCTCTCCCAGGCCTTTTCCTGGTATCTTACTGGTGCAGCATGGCCTCGCAGGCCTGATCCAGGTATCCTAAGGGAGCAGCATGGTCCCTAAGTCCTGATACTCTGTACTACTAGTGCAGCATGGTCTAGCAGGCCTTATCCCGGTATACTGCGGGTGCAGTATGGTCTCCTTGATCGGATCCAGGTATCCTAAGGGTGCATCATGGTCTCGCAGGCCTGATCTAGGTATCTTACGTGAGCAGCATGGTCCCTCAGGCCTGTATCTTGTATCCTACTGGTGCAGCATGGTCTGGAAGACCTTATTCGTGTAACCTATTGGCGCATCATGTCGTGTCTCTCATGCCGGATCCTGGTATCCTACGGATGCAGCATGCTCTCCAAGGCCTGACCCAGGTATCCTACTGGTGCAGCAAGGTATCTTATGCTAGACACCGGTATCCTGCGGATGCAGCCTGTTCTCCTAGGCCTGATCCTGGTATCCTACGGATGCAGTGTAATCGATCCCAGGCATGATCCTGGGCATGGTCTCCCAGGCTCGATCCAGGTATCCTACGGGCGCAGCATGGTCTCGCAGACCTCATCCTGGTTTTGCTTCGGGTGCAGCATACTCTCTCACGTATCTTACGCATTAGCATGGTGCCTTAGGCCTTAAACTGTGTACTACTGCTTCAGCATGGTCTCGCATGCCTTATCCATGTATCCTGCGGGTACAGCAGTGTCTCCCATGTCGGATACTGGTGTCCTACATGGGCAGCATGCTCTCCGAGGCCTAATCCAGGTATTCTTCTGGTGTAGCTTGGTCTCTCAGGATTGACACTGGTATCATACGGGTGCAACATAATCTCCCGTGCCCGATCCTGTTATCCTTTTGGAGAAGCATGCTCTCTCGACCTTATCCTCCATACTGCGGGTGCAGCATGCTCTCCCAGGCCTGATCCTCGTATCCTACTGGTGCATATGTTCTCGCAGGCCCGATCCTGGTATCCTAATGGTGCGGCATGGTCTTTTAGACTGTGCCATGGTATCGTACTGGTGCAGCATGCTCTTCCAGGCCTGATCCTAGTATACTTCTAGTGCAGCATGCTCCCCAGGCTTGATCCTGGTATCCTACTGGTGCAGCTTGGTCTCTCAGTCTTGACTCTTGTATCCTACAGGTGCACCAGTGCTCTCCCAGGCTTTATTCGTATATCTTACGATTGCGGCATGCTTTAAAAAGCCCGATCCAGGTATCCACTGGTACAACATGCTATCACAGGCCTGATGCTGGTATCCCCCTTGTGCATCATGGTCTCTTAGGCATGATCCTGTTATCCTACTGGTGAAGCTTGGTCTTCTAGGCTTGATGCTGGTATCCTAAGGGTGCAGCATGCTCTCTTAGGCCTGACCCAGGTATCCTATTGGTGCAGCATGGTATCTCAGGCTTGAGACTGGTATCCTACGAGTGCAGCATGCTCTTCGATGCCTGATCCAGGTATCATACCGGTGCAGCATTGTGTTCGAATCCTACGAACGCAGCATGCTCTTCCAGGCCTGATCCAAGTATCCTACTGGTGCAGCATTGGTACTCAGGCTTGAGCTGGTATTCTAACGGTGTACCAGGCTCTCCCATGCCTGATCCAGGTATCCTAATGGTGCGGCATGGTTTCACAGGCTTTGCCATGGTATCGTTCTGGTGCAAAATGCTCTCACAGACCTGATCCTAGTATACTACTGGTGCAACATGCTCTCCAAGGCCTGACCTAGGTCTCCTTTTGGTGCAGCATGGTCTCTCAGGCTAGCCTGGTATCCTACAAGTGCAGCATACTCTCCCAGGCTTGATCCAGGTATCATTCCGGTGCAGCATGGTGTTCCAATCCTACGATTGCAGCATGCTCTCCCAGACCTGTTCTCGCAGGCTTTACCCCGTTATCCTACGGGTGCAACATGCTCTCCCAGGTCTGATACTGGTATCCTACGGTTGCAGCATGGTCTCCCAGGTATGGTCTCTCAGGCTTAACCCTGGTATCCTACGGGTGTAGTGTGCTGTCCCAGCTCTGATCCTGGTCTTCTACGGGTGCAACATGGTCTCCCAGGCCTGATCATGTTATCCTTCTGGTGCAGCATAGTCTCCCAGGCCTGATCCTGGTAATCTACGGGTGCAGCATGCTTTCCCATGCCTAATCAAGGTATCCTACTGGTGCTGCATGGTCTCTCAGGCTTACGCCTGGTATCCTACGCGAGCAGCATGGTCTCTCCTGCTTGGTCCTGGTATCCTACGGGTGCAACATGCTCTCCTAGGCCTGGTCCTGGTATCCTACTTGTGCAGCATGGTCTCTCAGACCTGATCTGCACCTGGGGTGCAGCATGCTCACCAAAGTCTGATCCTGGTATCCTACGGATGTAGTATGCTCTCCCATGCATAATCAAGGTAGTCTACTGGTGCAGCATGGTCTCTAAGGCTTGAGTCTGGTATCCTACGGTTACAGTATGCTCTCCCAGGCCCGATCCATGTATCATACCGGTGCAGCATGGTCTCACAGGCCTGATTCTGGTATCTTACTGGTGCAGCATGGTTTCCCAGGCCTGATCCTGTTATCCTTCTGGTGCTGCATGCTCTCCAATGCCTGATCCTGGTATCCTACGGCTTCAGCATGGTCTCTGCATGATCCTCGTATGCTACGGATGTAGCATGCTCTCCCAGGCCTGATCCTGGTATCCTTCTGGGGCTGCGTGCTCTCCCAGGCCTGATCCTAGTATCCTACTGGTGCAACATGCTCTCCCAGGCCTGATCCTGGTATCCTTCTGGTGCTGCACGGTCTCTCAGACCTGATCCTGGTATCCTAGTGCTGCAGCGAGGTCTCACGGACTAGACTCTGATGTTCTACCGGGTCCGATCCTTGTATCCTACGGATGCAGCATGGTCTCTCAGGCCTGATCCTGCTATCCGATGAATGTAGCATGCTCTACAAGGCATGATCCTGAAATGCAACTGGTGCAGCACGCTCTCCCAGGCCTGATCATGGTATCCTTCGCAGGCAGCATGGTCTCTCATGCTTGACTCTGGAATCCTACAGGTACATTATGCTGTCCAAGAACTTATCATGGTGTCCTACTTAGGCAGCATGGTCTCTCAGGCCTAATCATCGTATCCTACGGGTGCAGCATGCTCTACCAGGCCTGGTCCTGGAATCCTACTGATGCAGCCTGCTGTCCGCGGCCTGATCCTGGTATCCTACTGGTGGAGCATGCTCTCCCAGGTCTGATCCTGGTATCCTTCTGGTGCCTCTTGGTCTCTCAGACCTGATCCTGGCATCCAAGTGTTGCAGCGAGGTCTCGCAGACTAGACTCTGGTATTCTACTGGTGCAGCATGCTCTCCCAGGTCTCCTTCTTGTATCCTTCGATCGCAGCATGGTCTCTCAGGCTTGATCCTGCTATCCGATGAATGTATCATGCTCTCCGAGGCATGATCCTTGCATCCAACTAGTGTAGCATGCTCTCCCAGGCCTGATCCTGGTATCCTACGCACGCAGCATAGTATCGCATGCCTGATACTGGTATCATATGAGAACAGCATGCTATCCTAGGCCTGATCCTGGTATCCTTCTGGTGCAGCATGCTTTCCGAGGCCTGACCCTTATATCCTAATGATGCGGTATGGGCTCTCAGTCTTGACCCTGGTATCGTACGGGTGCAGCATGCTCTCCCAGGCTTGATTCTGGTATCTTACGTGTGCCCCATGGTCTCCCAGGTCTGATCCTGTTATCCCTCTGGTGCAGCATAGTCTCCAAGGCCTGATCCTTGTAACCTTCCGGTGCAGCATTGTCTCTCCGGCTTGACATGGTATCCTACGGGTGTAACATGCTCTCCTAAGCCTGATCCTGGTATCATACGGGTGCAGCATGCTCTCCCAGGCATGTTCTCTGAGGCTTAACACGGTAGCCTACCGGTGCAGCAGGCACTTCAAGGCCTGATCCCGGTATCCCACGGGTGCAGCATGTTCTCCCAGACATGGTCACCCTGGTAGCCTACGGGGGTAGCCAGCTATGCCAGGCCTGATCTTGGTATCCTACGGGTGCAGCATTGGCTCCCAGGCCTGATCCTGCTACCCATCTGGTGCTTCATATTCTCCCAGGACTTATCCTGGTAACCTACGGGTGCAGCATGCTCTCCCAGGCTAATCAATGTATCCTTCTGGTGCAGCAGACTCTTCCAGGCATAATCAAGGTATCCTACTGGTGCAGCATGGTCTCTCAGGCTTGAGCCTGGCATCCTACGATTGCAGCAAGCTCTCCCAGGCCTGATCCATGTATCAGACCCGTGCAGCATGGTCTCGTAGGCCTGATCCGGGTATCCTACTTGTGCAGCATGATCTCTCAGATCTTATCCTGTTATCATTCTGATGCAGCATACTCTACCATGCCCGATCCTGGTATCCAACGGTTGCAGCATGGTCTCTCAGGCCTGATCCTCGTATCCTACGGATGCTGCATGCTCTCAAAGGCCTGATCCTGGTATCTACTGGTGCAGCATGCTCTCCCAGGCCTGATTCTGGTAACCTACTTGTGCAGCATGCTCTCCCAGGCCTGATCCTGGTATCCTTCTGGTGCTGCATGGCCTCTCAGACCTGATCCTGGTATCCTAGTGCTGCAACGAGGTCTCACAGACTTGACTTTGGTATTCTGTAAGTGCAGCATGCTCTCCAAGGCCTGATCCTGGTATCCTACTGTTGCAGCATGCTCTCTAAGGCCTGATCTTGGTATCTTACTGGTACAGCATGCTCTGCCAGGCCTGATCCTACTGGTGCGGCATTGTCTCTCACACCTGATCGTGGTATCCTAGTGCTGCCGCGAGGTCTCACAGACTTGACTCTGTTATTCTACTGGTGCAGCATGCTCTTCCAGGTCTGATCTTTGTATCCTTCGGGTACAGCATGCTCTCCTCGGCCTGATCCTGGTATTCTACGGTTGCAGCATGGTCTCTCAGCCCTGATCGTGCTATTCGATGAATGTAGCATGCTCTCCGAGGCGTGATCGTGGCATCCAACGCATTCAGCATGCTCTCACAGGCCTGTTCCTGGTATCCTACGCAGACAGCATGGTCTCTCATGCCTGATTCTAGTATCCTTCTGGTGCAGCATGCTCTCCCAGGCCTTATCCTTGTATCATACTGATGCAGTGTGGGCTCTCAGTCTTGACCCTGGTATCCTACTGGTGCAGCATGCTCTTCCAGGCTTGATTCTGGCAACTGACCGGTGCACCGTGGTTTCCCAGGCCTGATCCTGTTATCCTTCTGGTGCAACATAGTCTCGCAGGCCTGATCCTGGTAATCTACTGGTGCAGCATGGTCTCTCATACTTGACCTGGCATCCTACGGGTGTAACATGCTCTCCTAAGCCTGACGGGCGCAGCATGCTATCCCAGGTATGGTGTCTCAGACTTGACCCCGGTATCCAACGGGTGCAGCATGGTTTGATTCTTGTATACTACGGGTACAGCATACTCTCCCAGGCCCGATCCTGGAATTCAACGGATGAAGCATGGTCTCTCTGCTATCCGATGGATGCAGCATGCTCTCCGAGGCCTGATCTTGGTATCCTACGGGTGCAGCATGCTCTCCCAGGCCTGATCCTGGTATCCTACGGGTGCAGCATGCTTTCCTAGGCCTTTTTACTGGTTTCCTACCAGTGCAGCATGCTCTTCCGGGCCTGGGCCTGGTATCCTACTGGTGCAGCATCGACCCTCAGGCTTGACCCTGGTATCGTCCGGGTGCAGCATGCTCTCCCAGGTTTGATTCTGGTATCTTACTTTGCATCAGAGTTTCCCAGGTCTGATACTGTTATCCTGCTGGTGTAGCATAGTCTCCCAGGACTGATCCTGGTAACCTACGGGTGCAGCAAACTCTCACAGGCCTGATCAATGTATGCTACGCGTGCAGCATGGTCCCTAAGGCCTGATCCTGGTATCCTACGGGTGAAGCATGCTCTCTCCACCTGATTCATGTATCCGACAGGTGCTGCATGTCTCTCAGCTTGACCCTGGTATCCTACGGGTACAGCCTGCTCTCCCAGGCCTGATGAGAGAAACCATTATCAAGCCTGAGAGAGCATGCTGCAACAGTAGGATACCAGGATCAGGCCTGAGAGGCCATGCTGCACCCATATATACCAGAATTAGGCCAGAGTGAGCATGCTGCACTCGCCTGCTTCCAGGATCAGGCCTGGGTGTGCATGCTCCACCCATAGGATACCAGGATGAGGCAAGAGAGACCATGTGACAGCCTTAGGATACCACGGTTGGGCATGGGAGGGCATATTGCTCCCGTAGGATACCAGGATCTGGCCTATGAGAGCCTGCTGCACCAGAAGGATACCATGGTCAAGCCTGGGAGACCATGCCGCATAATCAGGATACTTGATCAGACCTTGTCGACCATCCTGCACCCGAAGGATACCTGGATCCGGCTGCACCAGTAAGATACCAGGATCAGGCCTTGAAGAGCATGCTGCACCCTTAGGGTTCCAGGATCATGCCTGAGAGAGCATGCTGCACCCGTAGGATACCCGGATAACATGATCAGGCTGATCCTGGTGTCCTACGGGAGCTGCATGTTCTCACAGGCCATATCCTGGTATGCTACGAGTGCAGCATGGTCCCTCAGGCCTGATCCTGGTATCCCATGGGTGAAGCATGCTCTCCCCACCTGATCCAGGTATCCTACAGGTGCAGCATGGTCTCTCAAGCTTGACCCTGGTATCCTACGGGTACATCCTGCTCACCCAGGTCTGATTCTTCTATCTTACGGGTGCAGATTGGTCTCGCATTCCTTACCCTGGTATCATACTGGGGCAACATGCTCTCCCAGGCTTGATTCTGGTATCCTAAAGTTGCAGCATGGTCTCTCTAGCCTGATCCTGGTATCATACGGATGCAGTATGTTCTCCCAAGTCTGATACTGGTATCTTAAGGGTGAAGCATGCTCTCACAGGCCTCATCCTGTTATCCTACGGGTGCAGCATGGTCTCTTAGGCCTGCTCCTAGTATCCTACTGTTGCAGCATACGCTCCAAGGATTGATCCTGTTATACTACAGGTGCAGCATGCTCTCCAAGGCATTATCCTGGTATCCGACGGGTGCAGCATACTCTCTCAGGATTGACTTCTGTAAGACCATGCTGCACAAGTAGGATCTTGCTGCACCAGTAAGATACCAGGATCAGGCCTGGGACAGCATGCTGCATCCTTATGATACCAGGATCAGGCTGATCCTGGTTCCTACGGAAGCAGCATGCTCTCACAGGCCTAACTCTGGTATCCTACGCATGTCGCATATTCTTCAGGCGTGATTCTGGTAGCCTACGGGTGCAGCATGCTCTCCAAATCCTGATCAAGGTATCCAACTTATGCAGCATGGTCTCTCAAGCTTAACCCTGGAATCCTACAGGTACAGCATGCTGTCCCAGACCTGATCCTGGTTTCCTAAGGGCGCAACATTGTCTCTCATGCCTAATCCTTGTATCCTATGGGTGCAGCATTCTCTCCCAGGCCTGATCCTGGTATCTTACTGGTGCAACATGGTTTCGCAGGCCTGATCAGGTATCCTGCGGATGCAGCATTGTCCCTAAGGCCTGATCCTTGTATCACACTGGTGCAGTATGGTCTCACAGGCCTTGTCCAGGTACCCTACGGGTGGAGCGTGGTCTTCACGGCCAGATCCTGGTATCTTTCGGGTGCAGAATGCTCTCCTGGGCCTCATAAAGGTATCCTTCTGGTGCAGCCTGGTCTCTCAGGCTTGACCCTTGTACCCTACGGATGCAGACTGCTATCCCAGGCCTGATCCAGGTATCCAACGGGTGCAGCATGGTCTCTCAAGCTTGATCCTAGTATCCTACTGTTGCTCTTCCAGGACTGATCCTGCTATCCTCCATGTGCACTATGGTCTCTCATGCCTGATCTTGGTCTCGTACTGTGGCATTATGCTCTCCCGGGCTTGATCCTGGTATCCTTAAGATGCAACATGGTCTCTCTGGCCTGATCCTACGTGTGCAATATGCTCTCCAAGGTCTGGTCCTGGTATCCTAAGTGCAGCATGCTCTCCCAGGCCTGGTCCTGTTATCCTACGGGTGCAGCATGCTCTCTCAGGCCTGATCCTGGTATCTTATTGTTTAACCATGCTCTCCCAGGCTTGATCATGGTATCCTTCTGGTGCAGCGTGCTCTCCCAGGCCTTACCCTGGTATCCGACGGGTGCAGTATACTCACTCAGGCTTGATCCTGGTATTCTACGGGTGCAGCTTGCTCTCCCAGGCCTGATGCTTATATCCTACTGGTGCAGCATGGTCTCTCAGCATTGACTTCTGTGAGACCATGCTGCACAAGTAGGATCATGTTGCGCCAGTAGTATACCAGGATTCTGCTGCAACCTTAGGACACCAGGATCAGGCTGATCTGGTATCCTACGGAGGCAGCATGATACATGCCTAACCGTGGTATCCTACCCGTGCCGAATGAACCCTCAGGCCTGATAGTGGTATCCTACGGATACAGCATGCTCACCCCAGCCTACGGATGCAGCATGGTCTCTCAAGCTTGACTCTGGAATCCTATAGGTTCATTATGCTGTCCCAGACCCGATCATGGTATCTTAAGTGCGCAACATGGTCACCCAGGCCCGATCTGGGTGTCCTACTTGTGTAGCATTCTCTCCCGGACCAGATCCTGGTATCCTACTGGTGCAGCATGGTCTAGCAGGCCTGATTCAGGTATCCTACTGGTGCAGCATGTTCACTCAGTCCTGATCCTGGTATCTCACTGGTGCAGCATTGTCTGGCAGGCCTTATCCATGTATGCTACGGGTGCAGCGTGGTCTCTCAGGCCGGATACTGATATACTGCTGGTGCAGCATGGTCTCTCAAGCTTGACCCTAATATTCTACGGATGCAGCCTGCTCTCCGAGTCCTGAGTCTGGTATCTTACGGTTCAGCATAATCTCCCAGGTCCGATCATGTTATCCTTTTGGAGCAGCATGCTCTTCTAGGCCTGATCTTTAATACTATGTGTGCAGCATGCCCTCCCAGGCCTGATCATGTATGCTACTGATCTTCCATACTGTGGTTGCAGCATGCTCTCCAATGTCTGATGCAGGTATCCTACGTGTGCAGCATGGTCACCCAGGCCTGATCCTGGTATTCTACTGGTGCAGCATGGCCTCTCGTCTTGACACTGGTATCCTACGGCTGCAGCATGCTCTCCTTGGCCAGATCCTGGTATCCTACGGGTGCATTATGCTCTCCCAGGCTTGAAACTGGTGTCCGACCGTTACCAGCATGGTCTCCCAGGCCTGATCCTAGTATCATACGGGTGCAGCATGCATTCCAAGGCCTGATCCAGGTACCCTACTGGAGCAGCACGCTCTCCCACGCCAGATCCTTGTATCCTACTGGTGCAGCATGGTCTCTCAGGCTAGAGCCTGGTATCCTACGGTTGAAGCATGCTCTCCCAGGCCTGATCCATGTATCATACCGGTGCAGCATGGTGTCCTAGGCCTGATCCTGGTATCCTTCTGGTGCAGCATGGTCTCTCAGGGACTGATCCTTGTTGTCCTACGGGTGCTGCATGCTCTCCCAGGCCTTAACCCGGTATCCTTCTGGTGCCGCATGGTCTCTCAGACCTGATCCTGGTATCCTAGTGCTGCAGCGAGGTCACTAAGACTTGACTCTGGTATTCTACTGGTGCAGGATGCTCTCCCAGGTCTGATCCTTGTATCCTATGTTTGCAGCATGCTCTCCCAGGCCTGACTCTGGTATTCTACGGTTGCAGCTCGGTCTCTCAGGCCTGATCCTGCTATCCGATGAATGTAGAATTTTCTCCGAGGCATTATCGTTGAATCCAAAGAGTGCAGCATGCTTTCCCAGCCCTGATACTGGTATCCTACGCAGGCAGCATTGCCTCTCATGCCTGATCCCGATATCATACGGGGGCAGCATGCTCTCCCTAGCCTGATCCTGGTATCATTCTGGTGCAGCATGCTCACCCAGGCATGTTCCTTGTATCCTACTGATGCAGTATGTATGGAACAGGATTTAGGTAAAAACTCAATTATGCAACATTGAGATTGCAATATGCAATTTTGATATTCTGTTATGCTATATTCAGTTACAATTGTGCAAAATATTCCGCTTCTGCTTCTTCTAGTTCTCATTATTCTCGTTAAGTGGCGCTGTGATCGTTTTTCCGTAAACGTCCGCCTGTATTCGGAAGATACCAAAAAGGAATCTGCAAGCGTATTGGTGACATGGAGGAGTGAAAGAAACGAGAGAACTATATTTTTGGCATAAAACGGACGATTTGGGGACATTACACCCTTGCCGATAAAATCATTTACACATAATTTTTATTTTATATGTCAGACCAGGAATCAGCTTTGCTGTGTTTGTTTTGTGTCCATGTTTTATCTAAATATATCGCAAATGTGTTCAGGCCATTGCACCTCTAAAATATAAATTTGTTGTAAATACTTATAATAATTTTGTATGGCACAGAAAGGCTCCTGTCCAATGTCGTGTAGACCTTGGTGAGACAGCTCCTTTATGATCACCTGAAACAAACATAGTTACAACTCTCTTTTGTGAAAATGCTTTCAGATGAGAAACGACTTACGTTCCCTCTAACATTTATTTCTGATTTAGGGCATATCCAACGGAATTCTAAAACTACAGTAAAACCGACATCAGTTGTCAGTTTGTTATTGTCAATATTATTGTAAATAAAGGTTATTTTTAAATTTATCTACGCAATTATATGTTATTTTTGGATGATCTAATTTTATTTTTGGTGACTCCCTATTAATGTGATGGTATCAGGCTAAAAAATACCATATCTGCACTTTATCGACGCTAGCCAAGTGGTAACGTCACGGGCCTGAAGAGCTGAAGTATGCGGGTTCGAATCCTGCTGGGGATGTTTTTTCTTTAACATTTTTTTTTCGCGCCAAAAGCAAAAAATCCTCGATTTTCTCGTGAAGCATGCATTTTTTGTGCTGATATAAATTTTTACTGAACATTCCTTAGTTCATACTCGGTTGCCCTGCTGTTGAAGTGTCCTTATGTGATGCTACTCTGACAGCAGAAGAGACTTTGTCGGCTCACAAAGCGAAGTTTTTTGGTTCAGACAAGTGCAGTTTTGTGACTAACAATCGATAAACGTTAAAATAACGTATGATCAACATGAATTAAATTATAAATTTCCAATCAATGTTAATTTCAAGTCATGTTATTGGTGTGCCTATTCTTTACTTTCACATGTCACATATAGGGTCTAGGCCAATCAGGTTCCATTGTATCAAATTATGGCATCTTGTATTTCAATTCTCTTGTACATGTACTTGCTGGTGTTTCTTTTTTATTCACTATTATAAATCAAATGTGAAGTTGATCTTTAAAATTGCGCATGACATGTATTGAACTTTAAAATAAATAGATAACCATTCACGAAAAAATAATAATACAAAACTAATAAACAGAATTGAAAATTAAAAAAGAAATAATAAAAATGTAAATTCTGAAACTATTTTATAAAAAAAATCATCAAGAAAAAAATAAATCATGCTTTTAATAGCTTTATGAAAAAAGGTTTTCTGCGAGGATCGAACCTGCGACCCTTAGGGAAGTCGTTGTAGGCGCTCCTCGATACTAGTTGCGCTACGCAACTGATTACATCGGCACTGCAAAATTAAGTGCTTTTGTCTTAGAATATAACCCGTTAAGTACCTGTGGAAAAACACCGTTGTTTGTTATGATTTATAAATAGACGAGTATTTATCAACATTGAAACCATAACACTGACATATTACGGCAGGGTACCTGTAGGCATTTTGGTTCTGTTGTTTGATTTGATGTTTAACGTCACCTTCAGCACAGTATAGATCATTTTGGAGACGTTGCTTCCACTTTTGTGGGACTTTTACCCGACACTGAGATGAAATGACATCTCCAAGCCATGTCGCCCAATGAAACCAATAGGGTTTGTAAGCACCGCTTTGGCTCGGTAGACTTAGATCCTCTAAGCGGTTTACCAGTACTGGTGTGCGGGTCGGTTTCAGTTCATGCAGCCCATCTATTTCTTCAAGCCCCGATGGCCGGGGGTCTGATTCCCAGTTTGTTTTGTCACATGTTTATATAGATGTTCGTAACGGTTTGTGTTAAATGCATTCATTAATTTATAAGAAAATAGAAAACTATCTGACTTTTTATACTAGATTTTTGGCTTCAAGTGACAAAACGCAAAGGTTTCCACTTTTTAGCTCACCGTCACGTAGTGACGAGGTGAGCTTTTGGGATCACTTTTCGTCCGTCGTCTGTCGTCAGTCCGTGCGTGCGTCCGTGCGTCCGTAAACAATTTCTTCAAACGACATCTCCTCCTAAACCACTGATCGGATTTTGACCAAACTTCACAGGAATGGTGGTCCCCTTTCAAAGTTTTTCAAATGGTTCCGGTCCGTTGCACATCTAGGTCATAGGAGCCAAAAATAGATTTTTTTTTCACCAAAAACTTAAAAAATCTTCTTCTCTGAAACCACAAGGCCCAGGTCTTTGATATTTGGTATGAAGCTTCATCTAGTGGACCCCTACCAAGATTGTTCAAATTATAGTGTTGGCACCAAAAATGCCCACGCTCCGGGGCCCTTTGGTTTTACATGGGCTTATATAGGGAAAATCTTTAAAAATCTTCTTCTCTGAAACCGTAAGGCCCAGGTCTTTGATATTTGGTATGAAGCTTCATCTAGTGGACCCCTACCAAGAATGTCCAAATTATAGTGCTGGGGCCAAAAATGCCCCCGCTCTGGGGCCCTTTGGTTTTACATGGGCTTATATAGGGAAAATCTGTAAAAATCTTCTTCTCTGAAACCGCAAAGCCCAGTTCTTTGATATTTGGTATGAAGCTTTATCTAGGGGACCCTTACCAAGATTGTTCAAATTATAGTGCTGGGGCCAAAAATGCCCCCGCCCCGGGGCCCTTTGGTTTTACATGGGCTTAAATAGGAAAAATCTTTAAAAATCTTCTTCTCTGAAACCGCAAAGCCTAGGTCTTTGATATTTGGTATGAAGCTTCACCTAGTGAACCCCTACCAAGATTGTTCATATTATAGCCCTGGGGCCAAAAATGCCCCTGCTCGGGGGCCCTTTGGTTTTACATGGGCTTATATAGGGAAAATCTTGAAAAATCTTCTTCTCTGAAACCGCAAGGCCCAGGTCTTTGATATTTGGTATGAGGCTTCATCTTGTGGACCCCTACGAAGATTGTTCAAATTATAGTGCACGGGCCAAAAATGCCCCCGCCCCGGGACCCTTTGATTTTTCATAGGCTTATATAGGGAAAATCTTTAAAAATTTTCTTCTGTGAAACCATAAGGGCCATGTTTTTGATATTTGGTATGAAGCTTCATCTAGTGGACCCCTACCAAGATTGTTCAAATTATATTGCTGGGGCCAAAAATGCCCCCGCCCCGGGGCCTTTTGGTTTTACATGGGCATATATAGGGAAAATCTTTAAAAATCTTCTTCTCTGAAACCGCAAGGCCCAGGTCTTTGATATTTGGTATGAAGCTATACCTAGTGGACCCTTACCAAGATTCTTCAAATTATTGTTCTGGGGCCAAAAATGCACACGCCCGAGACCCTTTGGTTTTACATAGGCTTATATAGGGAAATCTTAAAAAATCTTCTTCCCTGAAACAACATGTCCCAGGTCTTTGATATTTGGTATGAAGCTTCACCTAGTGGACCCCTATCAAGATTGTTCAAATTATAGCCCACGGGCCAAAAATGCTCCCGCTCCAGGGCCATTTGGTTTTACATAGACTTATAAGGGGAAAATCTTGAAAAATTTTGTCTCTGAATTCACAAGGCCTAGGTCTTTGATATTTGGTATGGAGCTTCATCTAGTGGACCTCTACCAAGATTGTTCAAATTATAGCCCCTGCCCTGGGGCCCTTTGGTTTTACATAGACTTATATATAGAGATAATCTTTGGAAATCTTCTTCTCTGAAACAGCAAGACCTAGGTCTTTGATATTTGGTGTGAAGCTTCATCTAGTGGACCTCTATCAAGATTCTTTAAATTATAGCTCTGAGGCCAAAAATGTCCCCGCCCCGGGGCCATTTGGTTTTACATAGGCTATGTAGGGAATATCTTTAAAAAATGGTCTCTGAAACCCCAAGGCCCAGGTCTTTGATATTTGGTGTGTAGCTTCATCTAGTGGACCTTTGCCAAGATTGTTCAAATTATAGGCTTTTTTGATATTTGGTATGAAGCTTCACCTTTTTAGACCTCCCTCAACATTATGCACATTGTAGCCCTGGGGTCAATAATGGCCCTCCCAGAGGCCCACTTGTAACTCTATCATATGGGTCAGGTGAGCGATCCAGGGCCATCATGGCCCTCTTGTTTGAGAAAAACACAACGCGCAGCAAATTATTTCATACCGGAGTGCAGGTGGAAAACCCGCACCTGCAACAATGTAACATATCAAGCGCTGGAAGCCTCTGTGGTGTAGTGGTTATGCTACTCGCCTCATTAACCAGGGATCGCAGGATCGACCCCGGCTTCTCCAGAATTTCGGATGAGTCTTTAAACCCAGGTCCCATCTCCGTATGACCTTAGCTGTTGTCGAGACGTAAAACTAAAAACGCACTCACATACCAAGCGCATCCCACCATAAAATAACATCTTTATAATTCCTACCCCCCCCCCCTCCCACACACACACACACTTGATCCCCACTTTTATAGGGTAAAACTGGGATTGACAGGAGTAAACATTATTTTTCTCATTTCTACTCCAAAATATAGATTGTGGGTACTCGTTAAAATGGGATCGAAGAGGCGCTTCTAACGTGTACCCAACATGTATATTTTAAGCAACAGTCAGAAAAATATCATCACGACTTTTCATCTTTCAATTTTTGTTGTATTTTTCGGCGGTAAAATGTACAAATCTAATGCATCAAAAACATTTTTTTTTTCTGGATTCTGTAAACTTTAATAATAAGTAAATAAATAAATAAATAAATAAATAGATAATGTCGTTAAGTTCCGCCAGGTAAACCTGGGTACGCTGTACGCGGTCTAACTGTAATAAAACAAGAAGAAAAAAAAACTTTGGTGTAGACCTAATACATGGAAATACATGTAAGTACAAAATGGTTTGGATTCAGCCACTCCATTTGCCAAATCGTTACATGTAGAACTTGAAGAAATATGTAGTAGGCTGGTTAAGACAGTCGCGACACTAGCTCAGCAAGGTTTTGCTGGCTGAAGACAGACGGACGGACGGACGGACGGACGAACTGACAGACGACCAGCTAATAGTTTCGCGTTGTGATTCTGTTGGATGAAAGCTATCCTGCCCCAGTCTAACTTATGAAGACAGACAGACGGACATATGAAGGACAGCTGTCATTGTGACCACAGGTGCGTTTCTATGGTTGTGGGTCGGGGCTGAGAATGAGTAATTACTGTTCATGTTAATGGATGAAGTATTTACATCAGAATTACAATGGGAATTGGGGAACTAGTTGTTGTTTTCCAAATTCCCCGTGTGGTCAGCTGGTGAGGTCCCAGGGAACGAATCCCCGTTGCCGGTGAACAGAGAGACAAACTGGTTTTGAAGTTAAACGGGCGTCATAAGCGCACAGGGGTTACCACACCGCTCGGCGATACGCTGTGCGGACATATACATACTTCTATAATATCCAAACATTTGAGTTTTGAGTGAGGTTGCAATTAGTAAATAATATCTTTATAAGTAACACCTCAGAAGGATCAGATTTATGAAAATTGTATGAATTAATCAATTTTAACAATAATTGCTCATTTCAAATCCACGGATTCGGCACAGACTAATCCCTCATGGTAATTTAGTAAATGTTCAACGATAGAGTATTTTCCCCTTCGTCAAACAAGTATTAACTTTTAAATAAAAATCCTGTTTCTCATAAATAAGGAACCGCGCTGTAAAATTTATTTTAAAGATGCAAACGTACACATTATTGTAAATAACCGAATTATTGAATAGCTGGATAAAATTTATCGCTGCTGGCTTGAATTTGGCCCCTGGAAAAGCGAATGCGATCTTCTCAAACGGACGCTTGTCATCGGAAAAAATACGGCAAATCCACGGACATTACCGAACGTTACCGTCACCTCAATGACTGGTACCCCGTCTAACCACAGCAGAATCGAAACTGAATAATGCAAAATAGGACGTCCAAATGCCATATTTAAATACAAAGGTCTCAAATTAGAATGTGCATGTTGCATATTCGAATAAAGTAGAAAGATATGGAAAGGTTCATAATGCAAAGTGCGGTTTCAACAATTCATATTGTAATTGCACATTGCATAATTGAGTTTTTACCTTAATACTGTTCCATAAGTATGGGCTCTCAGTCTTGACAATGGTATCCTACGGGTGCAGCATGCTCTCCAAGACTTGATTCTGGTAACTGACAGGTGCAAAATGGTCTCCCAGGCCTGATCCTGCTATCCTTCTGGTGCAGCATAGTCTCCAAGGCCTGATCCTGGTATCCTACTGATTTTCCATACTTCGGTCGCAGCATGCTCTCACAGGTAAGATCCTGGTGTCCTACGGGTGCAGCGTACTCTCCAATGCCTGATGCAGGTATCCTACGTGTACAGCATGGTCTCCCAGGCCTGATTCTGGTATCCTACTGGTGCAGCATGTTCTCCTTGGCCAGATCCTGATATCCTACTGGTGCAGCATGCCCTCCCAGGCTTGACCCTGGTGTCCGACCGTTACCAACATGGTCTCCCAGGCCAGATCCTAGTATCTTACGGGTGCAGCATGCATTCCCAGGCCGGATCCAGGTACCCTACTGGAGCAGCACGCTCTCCCACGACATATACAAGTACCCTACTGGTGCAGCATTGTCTCTCAGGCTTGAGCCTGGTATCCTACGGTTGCAGCATGCTCTCCCAGGCCCGATCCGTGTATCATAGCGGTGCAGCATGGTCTCCTAGGCCTGATCCTGGTATTGTACTTGTGCAGCATGGCTTCCCAGTCCTGATCCTGTTATCCTTCTGATGTAGCATGTTCTCCCATGCCTGATCCTGGTATACTACGGTTGCACCATGGTCTCTCAGGCCTGATCCTTGTTTCCTACGGGTGCTGCATGCTCCCCCAGGCTTGATCCTGGTATCCTACTGGTGCAGCATCTTCTCCCAGGCCTGATCCTGTTATCCTAATGGTGCAACATGCTCTCCTAGGCCTGATCCTGGTATGCTTCTGGTGCCGCATGGTCTCTCAGACTTGATCCTGGTATCCTAGTGCTGCAGCGAGGTCTCTAAGACTTGACTCTGGTATTCTACTGATGCAGCATGCTTTCCCAGGTCTGATCATTGTATCCTACGGTCGCAGCATGCTCTCCCAGGCCTGATCCTGGTATTCTACGGTTGCAGCATGGTCTTTCAGGCCTGATCCTGCTATCCAATGAATGTAGCATGCTCTCCGAGGCATGATCATGACATCCAAGGGGTGCAGCATGCTTTCCCAGGCCTGATCCTGGTATCATACGCAGGCAGCATGGTCTCTCATTCCTGATGCTGGTATCATACGGGGACAGCATGCTCTCCTTGGGCTGATCCTAGTATCCTTCTGGTGCAGTTTGCTCTCCCAGGCCTGATCCTTGTATCATACTGATGCAGTATGGGCTCTCAGTCTGGACCCTGGTATCCTACGGGTGCAGCATGCTCTCCCAGACTTGATTCTGGTAACTGAGCGGTGAACCATGGTCTCCCAGGCCTGATTCTGTTATCCTTTTTGTGCAGCATAGTATCCCAGGCCTGATCCTGGTAACCTACTGGTGCATCATGGTCTCTCAGACCTGATCTGCATCTGGAGTGCAGCATGGTCGCCCAGGTCTTATCCTGGGGCCCCCGCCATAGGGGCTTGAAGAAATATATGGGCTGCATGATGCTACCACGCAGAGCTGACTCCGGCCCGCACACTAGTACTGGTAAACCCGCTAAGAGGATCTAAGTCTGTCCAGGAACCACGGTGCGAGGCGGACCGTCCATGCTAATTAACCCTATTGGTTTCATTGGGCGACAGGGCTTGAGATGTTATTTCATCGGGTAAAAGTTCCATAAAATAGGAAGCAACGTCTCCAAAATGACCTCTACTGTCTTGACGGGGACGTTAAACCTCAAATCAAACAAATGGTCTGATCCTGGTATCCTAAGGATGCAGCATGATCTCCCAGGCCTGATCAGATTATCCTACGGGAAGAGGCCTGCTCTCCCAGACCTGACCCTACGTATCCTACGCATGCAGCATCGTCCCTCAAGCCTGATGCTGGTATCCTACGGGTACAGCATTCTCTTCGGGACCTAAACCTGGTATCCTAGGTTGCAGCATGGTCTCTCAGGCCTGAAGGGGTGCAGCATACTGATCTTCAATACTGTGATTGCAGCATGCTCTCACAGGTAAGATCCTGGTGTCCTGCGTGTGCAGCATGCTCTCCAATGCCTGATGCAGGTATCCTACGTGTACAGCATGGTCTCCAAGGCCTGATCCTCGTATCCTACTGGTGCAGCATGGCCTCTCGTCTTGACCTTGTATCCTACGGGTGTAACATGCTCTCCTAAGCCTGATCCTGGTATCCTACGGGTGCAGCATGCTCTTCCAGTCATGTTCTCTTAGACTTAACATGGTATCGTACGGGTGCAGCATGCTTTCCCAGGTATGGTCTCTCAGGCTTGACCCCGTTATCCCATGGGTGCAGCATGGTCTCCCAGACATGGTCTCTAAGGCTTAACCCAGGTAGTCCACGGGTGTAGCATGCTATGTCAGGCTTGATCCTGGTAACCTACGGGTGTCTCCCAGACCTGATCCTGTTATCCATCATGTGCAGCATAGTCTCCCAGGCCTTATCCTGGTAACGTACGGGTGCAGCATGCTCTCCCAGGCTAATCAAGGTATTCTGGTGCAGCATACTCCCCCAAGTTTGGTCCAGGTATCATACCGGTGAAGCATGGTTTCCCAAGCCTGATCCAGATATCCATCAGGTGCAGCATGCTCTCCTTGGCCTGATCCCGGTATCCTACTGGCGCAGCATGGTCTCTCAGGTCTGATCCTCGTATGCTATAGGTGCAGCATGCTCTCCAATGCCCGATCTTGGTAACCTACTGGTTCCGATTGGTCTCTCAAATCTGATCCTGGAATCCTATTGCTGCAGCGAGGTCTCCCAGACTTGACTCTGGAATCCTACTGGTCTCATTCTTGTATATTGCGGGTGCAGCATGCTCTCCCAGGCCAAATCCTGGAATTCAAAGTGTGCAACATTATCTTTCAGGCCTCATCCTGCTATCCGATCGATGAGCATGCTCTCTGATGCCTGATCTTGGTATCCTACGGGCGCAGCATGCTCTAACAGGCCTGATCCTGGTATCCTACGGATGCAGCATGCTCTCCTAGGCCTTATCCCGGTTTCCAACTAGCGCAGCATACTCTTCCAGGCCTGATCCTGGTATCCTACTGGTGCATCATTGGCTATCAGGCTTGACCCTGGTATCCTACGGGTGCAGCATGCTTTCCCGGGCTTGATTCTGGTATCTTACTGGTACAGCATGGTCTTCCAAGTATGATCCTGTTATTTTGCTGGTGCAGCATAGTCTCCCAGGACTGATCTTGATAAACTACGGGTGCAGCAAGCTCTCACAGGCCTGATCAATGTATCCCACTGGTGCAGCATGGTCACTCAGGCTTGAGCATGTATGCTGCAACCCAGCATACTCTCCCAGGCCTGATGCAGGTATCATACTGGTGCGGCATTTTCCCTCAGGCCTGACCCAGATATCCTACGGATGCAGTATGCTCTCCCAGGCCTGATCTAGGTATCCCCCCGGTGCAAAGTGGTCTCTCAGGCATGACACTGGTATCCCACGGGTGTGGCATGCTCTCCCAGGCCCGATGCTGGTATCCTACGGGTGCAGCATGATCTCCAAGGCATGTTTTCTCCGGCTTGAACCTGGTATTCTACGGGTGTAGAACGCTGTCCTAGGCCTTATCCTAGTACCATGGTCTCTCAGGCCTAATCCTCGTACCCTACAGGTGCAGCATGCCCTCCCAGGCCTAATCCTGGTATCCTACTGGTGCCGCATGGTATTACAGACCAGCTCCTGGTATCCTAGTGCTGCAGCATGGTCTCTCACACTTGACTCTGGTATCCTACTGGTGCAGCACACTCTCATAGGCCTGATCCTTGTATCCTATGGGTGCTGCATGCTCCCCCAGGCCTGATCCTGGTAGTCTATGGATACGGCATGGTCTCTTAGGCCTGATCCTGGTATCCTTCGGGTGCAGCATATCTCCCAGGCCTGATCCTGATATCCTACGCGAGCAGCATGGTCTCTCATGCCCGATCCTGGTATCCTGCGGGTGCAGCATGCTCCCCTAAGCCTGATTCTGGTATCCTACTTGTGCAGCATGGTCTCCCAGACCTGATCTGCACCTAAGATGCAGCATGCTCGTCAAGGTATGATCCTGGTATCCTAAGGATGCAGCATGATTCCCAGGCCTGATCAGATTATCCTACGGGATGAGGCATGCTCTCCCAGACCTGAACCTACGTATCCTACGCATGCAGCATCGTCCCTAAAGCCTGTAGCTGGTATCCTACGGGTACAGCATGCTCTCTGAGACCTAATCCTGATATCCTACGGGTGCATCATGGTCTCTCAGGCCTGAAGGGATGCAGCATGCGCTCCTAGGCCTGGTCCTGGTATCCTACTGGTGCAGCCTGATCCAGGTATCCTTCGGTGCAGCATGATACACCAGGCCTGATCCAGGTATCCTGTTGGAGCGACATGGTCTCCGAGGCTTTATCATGGTATCCTTCTGGTGCAGCAGTCTTTCATAGGCCACATCCTGGTATCCTACGTGCGCAACATGCTCTCCCAGGCCTGACCTTTGTATCTTAAGGGTGACACATGGTCTCTCTTGTCTGATCCTGGTACCCTTTGGGTGCAGCATACTCACCCAGGCCTGATCCTGGTAGCATAAGAGTGCAGCATGGTCTCCCTGGGCTGATTCAAGTATCATATGGGTGCAGCATGACCTGTCAGACCTGATCCTGGTATCCTACTGCAGCATGCTCTCTCAGGCTTGATAATGGTTTTCTACTGCTGCAGCATAGTCTCTCAGATTTGACACCTGAGAGACCATGCTGCACCAGTAGAATCATGCTGCAAGAGTTGGATACCAGGAACAGGCCTGGCAGAGCATGTTGCATCCTTATGATACCAGGATCAGGCTGATTCTGGTATCCTACGGAAGCAGCATGCTCTCACAGGTCTAATCCTGGTATTCTACGCGTGCTGCATTGTCTTCAGGGCTGATTCTGGTATCCTACAGGTGCAGCATGCTCTTTCCAGCGTGATCCAGGTATCCTACTGATGCAGCATGCTCTCTCAAGCTTGACTCTGGAATCCTTCAGTTACAGCATGCTGTCCCAGACCTGATCCTGGTTTCCTACGGGCGCAGCATGGTCTCTCGGGCCTGATACTGGTATCCTATAGGTGCAGCATTCTCTCCCATGCCTGATCCTGGTATCCTACTGGTGCAGCATTGTCTCTACGGCCAGATCCTGGTATTCTACGGGTGCAGCATGCTCTCCTTGGCCTCTCATATGTATCCTTCTGGTGCAGTCTGGTCGCTCAGGCCCGACCCTGATACCCTACGGATGCATACTGTTCTCCCAGGCCCAATCCAGGTATCCTACGGGTGCAGCACGGTCTTTCAAGCTTGATCCTGGTATCCTACGGGCAGGGCATGTTCTTCCAGGCCTGATCTTGCTATCCTCCGTGTGCTGTATGGTCTCTCATGCCTTATCTTGGTATTCTACTGGGACATTATGCTCTCCCGGGCTTGATCCTGGTATCCTCAAGATGCAACATGGTCCCTCTGGCCTGATCCTGGTATCTTACGTGTGCAGCATGCTCTCCCAGGTCTGATCCTGGTATACTAAGTGCAGCATGTTCTCCCAGGCCTGATTCTGCTATCCTACGGGCGCAGCATGGTCTCTCAGGCCTGATCCTGGTATCCTACCATTTAAGCATGCTCTCCTATGCTTGATCCTGGTATCCTTCTGGTGCAGCATGCCCTCCCAGGCCTTATCCTGGTATCCGACGGGTGCAGTATACTCTCTCAGGCTCTCTCACGGTTGGCAACTTTGCTTCCCTCCTTAATTGCACGCCGGTTGGCCAGGCCTCAGATTCTATGACGGTTCCAACGTAAAGGCTTATTGAGAATTAGAGAGATCTATTTCAAGGTAATGTTGGTTGGTGCCTGATGCTCTGTCTCTGGTCGGGCCCATCGGAGTCTAACTGTTGGTTTTCTTTTGCTCCAGCATTTCAGTTGTTTCTTGCTGTCGAGTCCTTACCATTGTCTCACCTCTGTGGTTCTTTGATTATGTGTGTTCACGGAGATGTTGCACTGATGAGTTAGGAGGCCTTCATGTGGACTGAACAAATTATTTGTCTAAATCGCGACGGAAGTAAGGGCGAGGATTGTGGCCACGTAAAATCGATTTAAGCCCCCAGTGGAAATCTTTCCACTGACCGTTCCAAGGCGGTTCTTGTGTGGCGGTTTATTTATGTTGTTTTTGTTACTTACTGTGTGTATCACTTGTGTCTGTTTATTTTGGATGGCCATATGGCCATTTTGTGGGAAAGTAACTATCCTTATGGCCTTCCTTTGTTTGGGTTTCCATTATGGTCTGGTCGCTTAATGTTTGTGTTTCTTTCCCTTTGGTGTCTTTGATGGGTGGAGTAAGTTAATTGTATCGATTCCTGATCTTTGTTTTACTTCTACTTTGATCCTTGTATTCTACGGGTGCAGCTTGCTCTTTCGGGCCTGATGCTGGTATCCTACTGGTGCAGCATGGTCTCTCAGTATTGACTTCTGTGAGACCATGCTGCACAAGTAGGATCATGCTGCACCAGTAGGATAACAGGATCATACTGCAACCTTAGGGTACCAGATCAGGCTGATCCTGGTATCCTACGGAAGCAACATGTTCACACATGCCTAATCGTGGTATCCTACGCGTACCGAATGGTCCCTCAGGCCAAATACTGGTATCTTACGGATACAGCATGTTCTCCCCAGCCTGACCCAGCTATCCTACGGATGCAGCATGGTATCTCAAGCTTGACTCTGGAATCCTACAGGTACATTATGCTGTCCTAGACCTAATCATAGCATCCTTCGTGCGCAGCATGGTCTCTCAGGCCTGATACGGATATCCTATGGGTACAAGATTATCTCCCAGGCTTGCTCCTGGTATCCTTTTGGTGCAGCATTGTCTAGCAGGCCTGATTCAGGTATCCTACGGGTGCAGCATGGTCCCTCAGGCCTGATCCTGGTATCTCACTGGTGCAGCATAGTCTCGCAGGCCTTATACATGTATCCTACGGGTGCAGCGTGGTCTCCCAGGCCGGATCCAGGTTTCCTGCTGGTGCAGCATGGTATCTCAAGCTTGAAACTGATACCCTGCGGGTGCGGCCTGCTATCCCAGTCCTGAGCCTGGTATCCCACGGTTCAGCATAATCTCCCAGGCCCGATCCTGTTATCCTTCTGGTGCAGCATGCTCTCCCAGGCCTGATCTTCCATACTGTGTTTGCAGCATGCTATCCCACGCCTGATCCTGGTATCCTACTGATCTTCCAAACTGTGGTTGCAGCATGCTCTCACAGGTAAGATCCTGGTGTCGTATGGGTGCAGCATGCTCGCCAATGCCTGATGCAGGTATCCTTGCAGCAATGTATCCCAGGTCTGATCCTGGTATCGCACTGGTGCAGCATGGCCTCCTCTCGTCTTGACACTGGTATCCAACGGGTGCAGCATGCTCTCTTTGGCAAGAAACTGATATCCTACGTGTGCAGCATGCTCTCCCAGGCTTGACCCTTGTGACCTACCGTCAGCAACATGGTCTCCCATGCCTGATCGTAGTATCCTACGGATGCAGCATGCTTTCCCAGGCCTGATCCAGGTACCCTACTGGAGCAGCACGCTCATCCACGCCAGATCCTAGTATCCTACTGGTGCAGCATGGTCTCTCAGGCTTGACCTGGTATCCTCCAACTGTAACATCTCTCCAAAGCCTGATCCTGGTCTTCTACTGGTGCAGCATAACCTCCCAAGCATGTTATTTCAGTCTTGATCCCGGTATACTACGGGTGCAGCCTGCTTCTAGGTCTGATCTTGGCATCCTAATGGTGCCGCATGCTTTCCGTATCATACCGATGCAGCATGGTCTCAAGACCTCATCAAGATATCCTACTGGTGCAGCATGCTACACCAGGCCTGATCCAGGTATTCTTCTAGTGCAACATGGTCTCTTAATCTTGACCCTGGTATCTTAAGGGTGTAGCATGCTCCCTCAGGCCTGATCCTGGTATCCTACGGGTGCAGCGTGAGCTCAAAGACATAGTCTCTCCGGCTTGACCCGGGTACCCTACGTGTTTAAAACACTGTCCTAGTCCTGATTCTGGTATGCTACGGTTGCAGCATGGTCACTCAGGCCCGATCCTCGTATCCTACGGATGCAGCATTCTCTCCATACCTGATCCTGGAATCTTGCTGATGCCGCATGCACTCCAGACCAGATCCTGGTATCTTATAGATGCAGCATGGTCTCTCAGACTTGACTCTTGTATCCTACTGGGGCAGCACGCTCTCCCATGCCCGATCCTTGTATTCTCCGGTTCAGCATGCTCTCCTAGGCCTGATCCTGGTATTCTATGGATGAAGCATGGTCTCTCAGGCCTGATCCTACTATCCTATGGGTGCAGCATGCTCTCCCAGGCCTGATCCTGTTAGCCTACGGGTACAGCATGCTTAGTCAGGCCTGATACTGGCATCCTACGTGGGCAGCATGGTCGCTCATGCCTGATCCTGGAATCCTTCGGATGCAGCATGCTCTCCCAGGCCTGATCCTGGTATCCAACTTATTCAGCATGGTCTCACAGACCTGATCCTGGTATCCTACATATGCAGCATGCTCGTCCAGGCCTAATCATGGCACCCTTATGATGCAGCATGCTCTCCAAGGCCTGATCGGATTATCCTACGGGAAGAGGCATGCTCTCCAAGGCCTGATCCTACGTATCCTACGCGTGCAGCATCGTCCCTCAGACCTGATCCTGGTATCTTACGGGTATAACATGCCCTCCCAGACCTAATCCTGGTATCCGACTGGTGGAGCATGGTCTCTCAGGCCTGATCTTGGAATCCTAGGGGTGAAGCATGCGCTCCCAGGCCTGATCCTGGTATCCTACTGGTGCAGCATGGTTTCGCAGGCCTGTTCCAGGTATCCTTCAGGTGCAGCAGGGTCTACCAGGCCTGATCCAGGTACCCTAGCAGTATGACATGGTCTCTCAGGCTTGACCATGGTATCCTACTGGTTATGCATGCTCTCCCAGGCCTGATCCTCGTATCTTACGGTCGCAGCATGCTCTTCCAGGCCTAATCTTGGTATCCTAAGGGTGCCGCATGGTCTGTCTTGCCTGATCCTGGTATCCTACGGGTGCAGCATGCTCACGCAGGCCTTATCCTAATACCTGAGGGTGCAGCATGCTTTCCCTGGCCTGATCCTAGTATCGTATGAGTGCAGGATTGTCTCTCAGGCCTGTTCCTTGTATCCTTCCTCCGAGGCTTGATACTGGTATCCTAGTGGCGCAACATGGTCTCTCAGAATTGATACCTGAGAGACAATGCTGCACCAGTAGGATCATGCTGCAAGAGTAGGATACCAGGATCGGGACTGGGAGAGCAGGCCGCGCCCGTAGGATAACAGGATCAGGCTGATCCTTGTAACCCTTCGGGAGCGGTATGCTCGCATATGCCTAATCCTGGAATACTTCGCGTGCAGCATGGTTCCTCAGGCCTTATCCTTGTATCCTACGAGTGCAGCATGTTCTCCCAAGCTAGATCCTGATATCCTACGGGTGCAGCATGCTCTCTCAAGCTATACCCTGCTATAATACGGGTAAAGCATGCTCCTCCAGTCCTAGTCATTGTATCCAACGAGTGCAGCATGGTATCTCACGCCTGATCCTGGAATCCTACTGCGGCAACATGATCTCCAGAGTCTGATCCTGGTATCCTACGGGTGCAGCATGATCTCCCAGATCTGATCCCGGTAACCTATAGTTGCCGCATGGTCTCGCTGGCCTGATCCTGGTATCCTATTGCGGCAGCATGCTCTCTCAGGATTGATCCTGGTATCCTAAAGTTACCACATGGTCTCTCTGACCTGATCCTGGTATCCTACGGGTGAAGCATGCTCTGCCAGGTCTGAACCTGGTAGCCTTAGGGGGGAAGCATGCTCTCCCAAGCCTGATCCTGTTATCCTACGGGTGAAGCATGGTCTCTCATGCCTTATCCTGGTAGTCAATTAATTCAGCATGCTCTCCTATATTTGATCCTAGTATCTTACGGGTACAGCATTCTCTCCCAGGCCTGATTCTGGTATCTTACTGGTGCAGCATGGTCTCGCAGGCCTGATCCAGATATCCTACGGGTGCAGCATGGTCCCTCAGACCTGATCCTGGTATCTCACTGGTGCAGCATGGTCTCGCAGGCCTTATTCATGTATACTAAGGGTGCAGCTTGGTCTCCAAGGCCGGATTCTGGTATCCTAAGCGTGCAGCATGCTTTCCAGAGCCTCATTCATGTATCCTTCTGCTGCAGCATGGTCTCACAAGCTTGTCCCTGGTATCTTACGGGTACATCCTGCTCTCCCAGGCCTGGGCCTTGTATCCTACGGTTGCAGCATGCTATCCCCAGCCTGATCAAGGTATCCTACGGGTGCAGCATGGTCTTTCAACCTTAATCCTGATATCGTACGGATACAGCTTGCTCTTCCAGGCCTGATCCTGCAATCCTACGGGTACAGCATGGCCTCTCATGCCTGATACAGGTATCCTCCTTGGGCAGGATGCTCACCCGGGATTGATCCTCGTATCCTTAAGATGCAGCATGGTCTCTTTGGCCTGATCCTGGTATCCTACGGGTGCAGCATGCTCTCCCGGGTCTGATCCTGGTATCCTAAGGGTGCAGCATGCTCTCCGAGGCCTGATCATGTTATCCTACGGCTCCAACATGGTCTCTCTGGCTTGTTCTAGGTATCCTACTGTTTCAGCATGCTCTCCCAGGCCTGATCCAGGTACCCTACTGGAGCAGCACGCTCACCCACGCCAGATCCTAGTACCCTGCTGGTGCAGCATGGTCTCTCATGCTTGACCTGGTATCCTCCAACTGTAACATCTCTCCAAAGCCTGATCCTGGTATCCTACGGGTGCAGCATACGCTCCCAAGCATGTTCTTTCAGTCTTGATCCCGGATACTACGGGTGCAGCCTGCTTCCAGGTCTGATCTTGGCATCCTAAGAATGCCGCATGCTCTCCGTATCATACCGATGCAGCATGGTCTCCAAGACCTCATCCAGATATCCTAAGGATGCAGCATGCTCCACCAGGCCTGATCCAGGTAATCTTCTGGTACAACATGGTCTCTCACTCTTGACCCTGGTATCTTAAGGGTGTAGCATACTCTCCCAGGCCTGATCCTGGTATCCTACGGGTGCATTATGATCTCCTAGACATAGTCTCTCCGGCTTGACCCTGGTACCCTACGTGTTTAGAACACTGTCCTAGGCCTGATCCTGGTATGCTACGGTTGCAGCATGGTCTCTCAGGCCCGATCCTCGTATCCTACGAATGCAGCATTCTCTCCCAAACCTGATCCTGGTATCTTGCTGATGCCGCATGTACTCCAGACCAGATCCTGGTATCTCAGAGATGCAGCATGATCTCTCAGACTTGACTTTTGTATCCTACTGGGGCAGCACGCTCTCCCATGCCTGATCTTTGCAACCTATGGGTGAAGCATGCTCTCCCAGGCCTGACCCTGGTATTCTATGGATGCAGCATGGTCTCTCAGGCCTGATCCTACTATCCTATGGGTGCAGCATGCTCTCCCAGGCCTGATCCTGTTAGCCTACGGGTACAGCATGCTCAGTCAGGCCTGATACTGGCATCCTACGTGGGCAGCATGGTCGCTCATGCCTGATCCTGGAATCAATCGGGTGCAACATGCTCTCCCAGGCCTGATCCTGGTATCCAACTTGTTCAGCATGGTCTCACAGACCTGATCCTGGTATCCTACATATGCAACATGCTCGTCCAGGCCTGATCCTGGCATCCTTATGATGCAGCATGCTCTCCAAGGCCTGATCTGATTATCCTACGGGAAGAGGCATGCTCTCCAAGGCCTGATCCTACGTATCCTACGCGTGCAGCATCGTCCCTCAGACCTTATCCTGCTATCCTATGGTTACAACATGCTCTCCCAGACCTAATCCTGGTATCCCACTGGTGGAGCATGGTCTCTCAGGCTTGATCTTGGAATCCTTGGGGTGAAGCATGCGCTCCCAGCCCTGATCCTGGTATCCTACTGGCGCAGCATGGTTTCGCAGGCCTGTTCCAGGTAACCTTCAGGTGCAGCATGGTCTACCAGGCCTGATCCAGGTATCCTAGCGGTATGACATGGTCTCTCAGGCTTGACCATGATATCCTACTGGTTATGCATGCTCTCCCAGGCCTGATCCTCGTATCCTACGGGTGCAGCATGCTCTTCCAGGCCTGATCGTGGTATCCTTAGGGTGCCGCATGGTCTGTCTTGCCTGATCCTGGTATCCTACGGGTGCAGCATGCTCACACATGCCTGATCCTAATACCTGAGGTTGCAGCATGCTTTCCCTGTCTTGATCCTAGTATCCTATAAGTGCAGCATGGTCTCCCAGGCCTGTTCCTTGTATCATTCCTCCGAGGCTTGATACTGGCATCCTAGTGGCGCAACATGGTCTCTCAGGATTGATTCCTGAGAGACAATCCTGCGCCAGTAGGATCATGCTGCAAGAGTAGGATACCAGGATCGGGACTAGGAAAGCATGCCGCGCCCGCTGGGTAACCGGATCAGGCTGATCCTTGTAACCCTTCGGGAGCGGTATGCTCGCATAGGCCTAATCCTGGAATGCTACGCGTGCAGCATGGTTCCTCAGGCCTGATCCTTGTATCCTACGAGTGCAGCATGTTCTCCGAAGCCAGATCCTGGTATCCTACGGGTGTAGCATGCTCTCCCAGGCCTGATCCCGGTAACCTATAGTTGCCGCATGGTCTCGCTGGCCTGATCCTGGTATCCTATTGCGCAGCATGCTCTCCCAGGCGTGATCCTGGTATCCTAAAGTTACCGCATGGTCCCTCTGACCTGATCCTCGTATCCTACGGGTGAAGCATGCTCTGCCAGGTCTGATCCTGGTAGCCTTAGGGGGGCAGCATGCTCTCCCAAGCCGGATCCTGTTATCCTACGGGTGAAGCATGGTCTATCATGCCTTATCCTGATAGTCAATTAATTAAGCATGCTCTCCTATACTTGATCCTAGTATCTTACGGTTGCAGCATTCTCTCCCAGGCCTGATTCTGGTATCCTACTTGTGCAGCATGTTCTCGCAGGCCTGATCCAGGTATGCTACGGGTGCAGCATGGTCCCTCAGACCTGATCCTGGTATCTCACTTGTGCAGCATGGTCTCGCAGGCCTTATCCATGTATACTAAGGGTGCAGCTTGGTCTCCAAGGCCGGATCCTGGTATCCTACGCGTGCAGCATGCTCTCCAGAGCCTCATTCATGTATCTTTCTGCTGCAGCATGGTCTCACAGGCTTGACCCTGGAATCTTACGGGTACATCCTGCTCTCCCAGGCCTGGGCCTTGTATCCTGCGGGTGCAGCATGCTATCCCCAGCCTGATCAAGGTATCCTACGGGTGCTGCATGGACTTTCAAACCTAATCCTGGTATCGTACGGATACAACACGCTCTTCCAGGCCTGATCCTGCAATCCTACGGGTACAGCATGACCTTTCATGCCTTATACGGGTATCCGCCTTGGGCAGGATGCTCACCCGGGCTTGATTCGGTCTTCTTAAGATGCAGCATGGTCTGGCTGGCCTGATCCTGGTATCCTACGGGTGCAGCATGCTCTCCCGGGTCTGATCCTGGTATCCTAAGGGTGCAGCATGCTCTCCTAGGCCTGATCCTGATATCCTACGGCTGCAACATGGTCTCTCTGGCATGATCCAGGTATCCTACTGTTTCAGCATGCTTTCCCAGGCTTGGTCCTGGTATCCTTCTGGTGCAGCATGCTCTCCCAGGCCTTATCCTGTATCCGACGGGTGCAGCATACTCTCTCATGCCTTATCCTGGTATCCTACGGGTGTAGCCTGCTCTCCAAGGCCTGATGCTGGTATCCTACTGGTGCAACATGGTCTCGCAGGACTTCCTAGAGACCATGCTGCACAAGTAGGTTCATGATTGACCAGTAGGATACCAGGATCATGCTGCAAACTGGTATCCTTCTGAAGCAGCCCCGGTGTAAATGGGTAGCAGTGCTGTAATAGTCACTGCCTCTCTCTCGCGCGCGTGAAAAACATCCGGAATGAGTGTTCGAGAGCGATTAAATAAGCTTGAAGCTTCCCTCGCAATCGAACTAAAATAAATTAGTATAAACTAAGCAGCATGCTCTCACATGCTTGATCCTGGTATCATTGGTGTGCCGAATGATCTCTCTTCTGGTATCCTACGGGTATAACATGCTCTCTCCAGCCTGATCCATGTATCCTACGGGTGCGGCATGGTCTCTCAAACTTGACCCTGGAATCCTACATGTAAACCATGCTGTCCCAGACCTCATCATGGTATCCTACGGGCACAGCATGGTCTCTCAGGCCTGATCCTGGTATCCTACTGGTGCAGCATGGTCTCCCAGGCCTGATCAGTTATCCTTATGGTGCAGCATGGTCCCTTAGGCCTGATCCTGGTATCTCACTGGTGTGACATGGTCTCGCAGGCCTTATCCATGTATCACACGGGTGCAGCCTGCTCTCCCAGACCTGAGCCTGGTATCCTTCTGGTGAAGCATGCTCTCCCGGGCCTGATCCTCCATACTGTGGTTGCAGCATGCTTCCCCAGGCCTAGTAGCCTACAAATGCAGCATGATCTCACATGCTGATACTGGTGCCCTACGGGTGCAGCATGCTCTCCCATGCCTGATGCAGGCATCCTTCGTCTGCAGCATAGTCTCCCAGGCCTGAACCTGGTATACTACTGGTGCAGCATCGTCTTGGCACTGGTATCAGACGGGTGCAGGTTGCCTCCCTATGCCAAATCCTGATACCCTAAGGATGCAGCATGCTCTCCCAGGCTTGACGCCGGTATCCTGGCGCCAGCAGCATGCTCTCCCAGGCCTGAACCTAGTATCCTACGGGTGCAGCACGCATTCCTAGGCCTGATCCAGGTACCCTACTGGTGAAGCACAAGGCCAGATCCGGTATCCTGCTGGTGTAACATGGTCGCTCAGACTTGTCCCTGGTATTCAACAGGCTCTCGCAAGCTTAATTCCGGTATCTTACGGGTGCAACATGTTCTCCCAGGCTTGATCCTGGTATCCTACGGGTGCAGTCTGCTTTACAAACCCTGATCTAGTTATCCCCCATATGCAGCATGCTCTCCCAGGCAGCATGGTCACTAAGGTCTGATCCATGTATCCTACTGGTGCAGCATGGTATTCCAGGCTTTATGCTGGTATCCTAAGGGTGCAGCATCCAGGCCTGATAAAGGTATCCTACGGGTGCAGCATGCTCTCCCAGGTCTGATCCAGGTATCATACTGGTTCAGCATTGTCTCTCAGGCTTGAGCCTGGTATCCTACGGCTGCAGCATGCTCTCATAGGCCCGATGCAGGTACCCTTGTGGTGCAGCATGGTCTCAGGCTTAACCATGGTATCCCATTGGTGCAGCATGCTCTCCCAGGCCTGATCCTGATATACTACGGGTGAAGCATGCTGTCCCATGCCTGATCCAGGCATCCGTCGGGTGCAGCATGCTCACCCCAGGCCCGATGCAGGTATCCTTGGGGTGCAGCATGGTCTCAGGCTTGACCATGGTATCCCATTGGTGCAGCATGCTCTCCCAGGCCTGATCCTGATATCCTACGGGTTCAGCATGCTGTCTCATGCCTGATCCAGGCATCCGTCGGGTGCAGCATGCTCTCTCAGGCCTGATTCTGGTGCAGTATGGTCTCTCATGTCTGATCCTCGTATGCTATTTGTGTAGCATGTTCTCCCTTGCTTCCTCCTGGTATTCTACGGGTGCAACCTACTCTCCCAGGATTGATCAGCTCCAAGACCTTATCCTAGTATCCTAGTGGTGCAGCATGGTCTCTCATCCTTGACTCTAGTATCCTACTAATGCAGCGTGCTCTCCCAGGCCTGATCCTTGTATCATGCTCTCCTAGGCCTGATCCTGGTATTCTACGGGTGCAGCATGGTCTCTCAGGCCTGATCCTGCTATCCGATGAATGCAACATGCTCTCCGAGGCCTGATCCTGGTATACTACGGATGCAGCATGCTCTCTCAGGTCTGATCTTGGTATCCTACGCAGACAGCATAGTCTCTCATGTCTGATCCTGGTATCCTATGGATGCAGCATCCCCTCACAGGCCTGATACCATTCTGCTGCAGCATGGGCTCTCAGGCTTGACCCTGGTATCCTGCGGGTGCTGTATGCTCTCCAAGGCGTGGTTCTGTTATCTTACGGGTGCAGCATGGTCTCCCAGGCCTGATCCTGTTATCCTTCTTGTGCAGCATAGTCTCCCAGGCCTGATCCTGGTCACCTAATGGTGCGCATGGTCACTCAGGCTTGACCTGGTGTTCTACGGCTGTAACATGCTCTCTCAAACCTGATCCATGTATCCGTCGGGTGCAGCATGCTCTCCCAGGCAAGTTCTTTCAGTAATGACCCCGGTATCCTACGGGTGCAGCGTGCTCTCCCAGGTTTGGTCTCTCAGGCTTGACCCCGGTGTCCTACGGGTGCGACATGCTCTCCCAGACCTGATCCTGGTATCCTACGGGTGGAGCATGGTCTCTCAAGCTTTACCCTGGTACCCTACGGGTGCAGCATGGTCTCCAAGGCCTGATCCTGTTATCCGTCTGTTGCTGCATAGTCTCTCAGGCCTGATCCTGGTAACCTACGGGTGAAGCATGCTCTCCCAGGCCTAATCAAGGTATCCTTTTGGTGCGGTATGCTCTCCCGGGCCTGATCCTCCATAATGTGGTTGCAGCATGCTTCCCCAGGCCTAGTAGCCTACAAATGCAGCATGATCTCACATGCTGATACTGGTGCCCTACGGGTGCAGCATGCTCTCCCATGCCTGATGCAGGCATCCTTCGTCTGCAGCATAGTCTCCCAGGCCTGAACCTGGTATACTACTGGTGCAGCATCGTCTTGGCACTGGTATCAGACGGGTGCAGGTTGCCATCCTATGCCAAATCCTGATACCCTAAGGATGCAGCATGCTCTCCCAGGCTTGACGCCGGTATCCTGGCGCCAGCAGCATGCTCTCCCAGGCCTGAACCTAGTATCCTACGGGTGCAGCACGCATTCCAAGGCCTGATCCAGGTACCCTACTGGTGAAGCACAAGGCCAGATCCGGTATCCTGCTGGTGTAACATGGTCGCTCAGACTTGTCCCTGGTATTCAACAGGCTCTCGCAAGCTTAATTCCGGTATCTTACGGGTGCAACATGTTCTCCCAGGCTTGATCCTGGTATCCTACGGGTGCAGTCTGCTTTACAAACCCTGATCTAGTTATCCCCCATATGCAGCATGCTCTCCCAGGCAGCATGGTCACTAAGGTCTGATCCATGTATCCTACTGGTGCAGCATGGTATTCCAGGCTTTATGCTGGTATCCTAAGGGTGCAGCATCCAGGCCTGATAAAGGTATCCTACGGGTGCAGCATGCTCTCCCAGGTCTGATCCAGGTATCATACTGGTTCAGCATTGTCTCTCAGGCTTGAGCCTGGTATCCTACGGCTGCAGCATGCTCTCATAGGCCCGATGCAGGTACCCTTGTGGTGCAGCATGGTCTCAGGCTTAACCATGGTATCCCATTGGTGCAGCATGCTCTCCCAGGCCTGATCCTGATATACTACGGGTGAAGCATGCTGTCCCATGCCTGATCCAGGCATCCGTCGGGTGCAGCATGCTCACCCCAGGCCCGATGCAGGTATCCTTGGGGTGCAGCATGGTCTCAGGCTTGACCATGGTATCCCATTGGTGCAGCATGCTCTCCCAGGCCTGATCCTGATATCCTACGGGTTCAGCATGCTGTCTCATGCCTGATCCAGGCATCCGTCGGGTGCAGCATGCTCTCTCAGGCCTGATTCTGGTGCAGTATGGTCTCTCATGTCTGATCCTCGTATGCTATTTGTGTAGCATGTTCTCCCTTGCTTCCTCCTGGTATTCTACGGGTGCAACCTACTCTCCCAGGATTGATCAGCTCCAAGACCTTATCCTAGTATCCTAGTGGTGCAGCATGGTCTCTCATCCTTGACTCTAGTATCCTACTAATGCAGCGTGCTCTCCCAGGCCTGATCCTTGTATCATGCTCTCCTAGGCCTGATCCTGGTATTCTACGGGTGCAGCATGGTCTCTCAGGCCTGATCCTGCTATCCGATGAATGCAACATGCTCTCCGAGGCCTGATCCTGGTATACTACGGATGCAGCATGCTCTCTCAGGTCTGATCTTGGTATCCTACGCAGACAGCATAGTCTCTCATGTCTGATCCTGGTATCCTATGGCTGCAGCATCCCCTCACAGGCCTGATACCATTCTGCTGCAGCATGGGCTCTCAGGCTTGACCCTGGTATCCTGCGGGTGCTGTATGCTCTCCAAGGCGTGGTTCTGTTATCTTACGGGTGCAGTATGGTCTCCCAGGCCTGATCCTGTTATCCTTCTTGTGCAGCATAGTCTCCCAGGCCTGATCCTGGTCACCTAATGGTGCACATGGTCACTCAGGCTTGACCTGGTGTTCTACGGCTGTAACATGCTCTCTCAAACCTGATCCATGTATCCGTCGGGTGCAGCATGCTCTCCCAGGCAAGTTCTTTCAGTCATGACCCCGGTATCCTACGGGTGCAGCATGCTCTCCCAGGTTTGGTCTCTCAGGCTTGACCCCGGTGTCCTACGGGTGCGACATGCTCTCCCAGACCTGATCCTGGTATCCTACGTGTGGAGCATGGTCTCTCAAGCTTTACCCTGGTACCCTACGGGTGCAGCATGGTCTCCAAGGCCTGATCCTGTTATCCGTCTGTTGCTGCATAGTCTCTCAGGCCTGATCCTGGTAACCTACGGGTGAAGCATGCTCTCCCAGGCCTAATCAAGGTATCCTTTTGGTGCGGTATGCTCTCCCAGGCCTGATCCGGGTATCATACCGGTGCAGCATGGTCTCCCAGGCCTGATCCAGATAGCCTACAGGTGCAGCATTCTCTCCTAGGCCTAATCCTGGTATCCTAATGGTGTAGCATGGTCTCTCAGGTCTGATCCTCGTATCGTACGGGTGCAACATGCTCTCCCATGCCTGATCCTGGTAACTTACTGGTGCTGCACGGTCTCTCAGACCTGATCCTGGTATCCCAGTGCTGCAGCGAGGACACTCAGACTTGACTCTGGTATCCCATGCCTGATCCAGGTATCATACCGGTGCAGCATTGTCTCCCAGACCTCATCAAGATATCCTTCGGGTGCAGCATGTTCATTAAGGCCTGGTCCTTGTACCCTACGGTTGCAGCATGCTCTCCCATGCTTGATTCTTTTATCCCACGGGCGCAGCACGCATTCCCAGTCCTGATCCGGGTATTCTAAGGGTGCAGCATGGTCTCTCAAGCTGGATCCTGCTATCCGATGGATGTTTCATGATCTCCGAGCCTTGATACTGGTATCCTACGGGTGCAGCGTGCTCTTCCAGGCCTGATCTTGATATCCTACGCTGGCGTCATGGTATCTTATGCCTGATTCTGGTATCCTACGGGTGCAACATGCTCTCCATGCCTGGTCCTCGTATCCTACTGGGGCAGCAGTCTCTCCCAGGCCTGATCCTGGTATCCCACGGGTGCAGCATGCTCTCCAAGACTTGATTCTGGTATCTTACGGGTGCAGCATGGTCTCCAAGGTCTGATTCTGTAACCCTTTGGGGCAGCATAGTCTCCCAGGCCTGATCTTGGAAACCTACGGTTGCAGCAAGCTCTCCCATGCCTGATCATGTTATCCTACTAGTGCAGGATGGTCTCTCAGGCTTTACCCTGGTAGCCTACGGTTGCAGCGTGCTCTCCCAGGCCTGATCCAGGTATCATACCGGTGCAGCATGGTCTCCCAGACCTCATCCAGATATCCTTCGGGTGCAGCATGCTCTCCAAGGCCTGCTCCAGGTATCCTTCTGGTGCAACATGGTCTCTCATTCTTGACCCTGGTATTCTATGGGTGTAGCATGCTCTCCAGGCCTGATCTTGGTATCCTAATGGTGCAGCATGATCTCCTAGGCATGGTCTCTCCGGCTTGACCATGGTATCCTACGGGTATAGAACACTGTCTTAGGCCTGATCCTGGTACCTACGGTTGCAGCATGGTCTCTCAGGCGTGATCCTCGTATCCTACTGGTGCAGCATTCTCTCCCAGCCCTGATCCTGGTAACCGACGGGTGCAGCATGATCTCCTAGGCATGGTTTCTCCGGCTTGACCCTGGTATCCTACGTGTTTAGAACACTGTCCTAGGCCTGATCCTGATACCTACGGTCTCTCAGGCGTGCTCCTAGTATCCTAAGGCTGCAGCATTCTCTCCAAGCCCTGATCCTGGTATCCTACTTGTGCCGCAAGCTCTCCCAGACCAGATCAAGGTATCCTAATGCTGCAGCAGGGTCTCTCAGACTTGACTCTGGTAAACTACTGGTGCAGCACGCTCTCCCAGGCCTGATCCTTGTTTCATACGGGTGAAGCATGCTCTCCCATGCCTGATCATGATATTCTATGGATCCAGCTTGGTCTCTCAGGCCTGATCCAGCTATCCTAGTGGTGCAGCATGGTCTCTCATCCTTGACTCTAGTATCCTACTGATGCAGCGTGCTCTCCCAGGCCTGATCCTTGTATCATGCTCTCCTAGGCCTGATCCTGGTATTCTACGGGTACAGCATGCTCTCCCAGGCCTGATCCTGATAGCCTACGGGTGCAGCATGCTCTCCCAGGACTGTCCTACGCATTCCTGGTCCTGGTAACCTACGGGGCAGCCTGCTCGTCCAGGCCTGATCCTGATATCCTAATGATGCTACATGCTCTCCAAGGCCTGATTCGATTATCCTATGGGAAGAGGTATACTCTCCCAGGCCTGAGCCTACGTATCCTACGCGTGCAGCATCGCCCCTCAGGCCTGATCCTGGTATCCTACGGCTACAGCATGTTCTCCCAGACCTAATCCTGGTATCCTACGGGCGCAGCATGGTCTCTCAGGCATGATCCTGGAATCCTAGGGGTGAAGCATTCGCTCCCAGGCCCGGTCCTGGTATCCTACTGGCGCAGCATGGTCTCGCAGGCCTGATCCAGATATCCTTCGGGTGCAGCATGGTCTACCAGGACTGATCCAGGTATCCGAATGGTGCGACATGGTCTCTCAGGCTTGACCATGGTATCCTACTGGTTCAGCATGCTCTCCCAGGCCTGATCCTCGTATCCTTTGAGTGCAGCATGCTCATCCAGACCTGATCTTGGTATCCAAAGGGTGTCGCATCGTCTCTCTCTTGCCTGATCCTGGTATCTTACGGATGCATCGTGCTCACCCAGGCCTGATCCTGGTTGCCTAAGGGTGCAGCATGCTCTCGTTGTCCTGATCCTGGTATCCTATGAGTGCAGCATGGTCTCTCAGGCATGATCCTAGTATCCGTCTGTTGCAGCATGCTCTCTCATACTTGATACATGTAATTGTATCCTGCTTGTGCAGCATGGTCCCTCAGGAATGACTCCTGTGATACCATGCCGCACCACTAGAAGCATGCTGCAAGAGTAGAATACCAGGATCAGGCCTTGGAGAGCATGCTGCATCCATAGGATAAGAGGATCAGGCTACGGGAGCAACATACACAGACCTTATCCTTGAATGCTACGCGTACAGCCTGGTCCCTCAGGCCTGATTCTGGTATCTTGCTGGTAGTCGTATTGGAACTCGAAGTTCCCTCCAATGCGCCGGGCGAATGGGACAACCACTGGGCGTAAAATTTGGTCTACGTAATGTTGGCCAGTCAAGTTACCTTGAACGATCATGGTAACTTGACTGGCCAGCGTTACGTAGACAAAAGTCCAAGACGACAACGCACGCCCACATCGAGCCTATGTTGCCGTCGAATTTCTGAGACAACAAGGTATAAGGACACTGCCGTGGCTAGCCAAATCCCCCGATATGTCGCCGATTGAGCACATTCGGGATGTCTTGGGTCGCCGTGTGCGCAACAGACCGCAGCGTTGTAACAATCTGCAACAGCTTGGCCGAGCATTGCAAGAAGAATGGTGACGGATACCAAGGGATATAATCCGTCGCACACAATCACTAACATGCCCAGGTGTCGTGCATGCATCAATGCTTGTGGTGCATGTACCAGATACTGATCCCCTTTGCATATAAACTTTCCGTGTGACATTGAAGTTTTGCTTCTTTCTATTTGAATTTGGGGGTTCCCTGGTATTTTAGTGCATATCAGTCACGGTTCAATATAGATGTATTATGCAAGTAAAGTCGATGCATAGGCGGCGCAAATGCGGAGTCCTAACAGCGCTTTGGGAATTATGTTGACAAGTCCGTGAAATGAAAGATCCTCTACACCCCAATTTATATCGAAAAAGTGGTGTTAAAGGGGGTATTCGTTATTTTCCTTATGTGCGTTCAAATACATATATTGTGGGTACGGCACCCACTGTCTATAATTGGACAAAATAAGCGCTGATCATAAGAAAAATGTCAAACAATTTCATAGACAAAATGCCATTTCTAGAGATATATAAGGCGACATTTTAGCCAACGGGGGTGTTTTTATAATGGCTTGAACATATGCAAGTAATACAGGCAAAAATCAGGCTGCGCAACTGTGCAGTCCTATTAGCGCTTAGGTATTATATTTTAATATGTGTTGCATAAAAGCCACGTTCAAAAATACAGGCGAAGATAACGCTGGGCAACTGTGCAGTCCTATCAGCGCTGAGATATAATATGTTTTTACTATTTGCTGCATGTAAGCCACGTTTGAACATATGCAAGTAATACAAGCGAATCAGGCTGCACCACTGTGCAGTCCTATCGGCGCTTAGGTATTTTATTTTATTATTTGTTGCATAAAAGCCACGTTCGAAAATACAGGCGAAGATAAGGCTGCGCAACTGCGCAGTCCTATTAGCGTTGAGATATTATCTTGTTATTATCTGCTTCATGTGAGCCACGTTTTAACATATTGTGCAAGAAAAACAGACGAAGATCAGGTTGCGCAACTGCACAGTCCTATCAGCGCTTAGATACAATATATTGCATTATTTGCTGTATGGGAGCCACGTTTAAACCCCCCGCCCATCGAGGCTTGAAAAAATAGATTGGCTGCATGATGCTTCCACGCAGAGCTGAAACCGACCGGCACACGAGTACTGGCAAACGCCTTAGAGGATCTAAGCTTGCCCAGGCAATGCGGTGCGTGCCGGGCCGTCCATGCTTAGAAACCCTATTAGTATCATTGGGTGGCAGGGCTTGAGATGTCATTTCATCCGAATGTCGGGTAAAAGTCCCACAAAATTGGAAGCAACGTCTTCAGAATGATCTTTACAGTGTTGACGGGGACGTTAAACCTCAAATCAAACAAACAAACAAAACCACGTTTGAACATATTATTCAAGTAATACAAGCTAAGATCAGGTTGCGCAAATGCGCGGCCCTGTCAGTGATCCCGGATCAATTTGGTTTTCTTACCTTAGAAATTAATGCGTAACTATACCAAATTTAGTGACATAGAGGCCTTTCTGATATTTAATCTTCATCAGTGTGTCTAAACCCAAAGGTTTTGAAACAGAAACGGAGGAGAGAGAATGAATATCTAAATATTAATAATTTAGCACATCTTTTTAGTCCTCGATGAAAAATTACACACACCATTCTTCCAAAACTAAACTTAAAATACATGTAGCACAAGGAGTTGCGATTAGTGAGATTAATGTCAAATGTGTCAAATAGACATATTTCTGTGTATCATTTTGTAAGGGAAGCAACCTCAAATTGACTATATATATGTATAAATCAATGCAAAACCACATTGTGCAAATGCCACCTAAAATAATTTATATGTATATATACCTTTCTGGGGTTTGCACAGGCGTAAATTAAAATTGTGGGGCATTATATATGCCACACAATTTTTCGATGAACCACAATACAGGTTTTACAACTGAAAATACCCCATAATTGACAGATTTCCTAGTATATATATAAACCGACCTGCGGCCTCTGCATTCATTTATTAGAAGGGCATGTATTTGCATTTCGATGTGGAACAAACTTCACAAATTACGAGAATATGTCATGCGACGTAAAAATGTTGTACACATGATGAAATGCAGAGGCCGCGGCGAGGAATAAATTGGCGAATCTGGGAACTTATTACGACAGAGGGTAACGATACACAACCAGCAAATTCGTGACCCCAAAGACAAGGCTGCTTTAGGTTAGTGAGCATATAGCAAATTGTGCACATGCTTTAAACCCAAATCAAAGTACTGAGAGGCGGGCGAGTAATGTCATCTATTTACAACGCTCTTTAGTAAAAACTTGGAAAAAAAAATGATGACTAAAAAAATAGTCTTTTTACGCTCTAGTCAAACGTAATTGCTCTTGAATTTATCATTGAGTGTTTTTATCTTCAAACGGGCTATTTCAATAAAATACCACAGACACGATGCAGGTCTCCAAGAAGTTGACTCTTTTTTCTAGCTTGGAGAAACTGTTGTTTATTTATTTATTTATTTATTTGCATGCACCTTCCTGTATTTGAGTTAATTTCCACCAAAGCTGACGATCACATTGTTTGTTTGTTTGATTTGAGGTTTAGCGACCCCGTCAACACTGTATAGGTCATTTTTTGAGACGCTGCCTCCAATTGTGTGGGACTTCTACCCGACATTGAGATGAAATGACATCTCAAGCCCTGTCGCCCAATGAAACCAATAGGGTTTATAAGCATGGTTGGTCCTACTCTCACCGCTTTACCTGGGCAGGTTTAGGACCTCTAAGCTGTTTACCAGTACTCGTGTGCGCTGCGTGGAAGCATCATGCAGCCTATCTATTTCTTCAAGCCCCGTTTGGCGGGGGTCGACTGACGATCACATATCTAAACACTGATGACGACCTACAAATTATAATTCTGTGTATTGAAAACAATAAATAAATAAACGAGCCTGTTCATTTTTGTTTTTCATGCTCGAGATAACCTGTGCAGTTAGTTAAATAAAGTTCTGTCCCCCCTCTGTAAAAATGTCTAAGCCTAACGGACACGCCTTCCATTTCCTTTGGAAGTGGGAACATAAAAAGACGTGAAAGAAGTAAAAAAAAAGTTTTGCTTAAACCATGTCACTCGTTTGGCCCTTTAATTTCTGCATTTTAAATTAATAGTGTATGCCTCGATCAGATGCTGCGTTTTATGAACTTGGACTTTGACTGATGCAGCTTAATTTGCCCATCAGTGCCAAGCGTCCCTTTACTGGGACATTCGAAAACGCTGAAGACCCTGATTACAGGCCACATAATGTGGCATCTGATCAGGACCTTCACTATTTGCTTAAAGCACGGAACTTCATCTAAACTCACAGCGAATTAAATTTCTATTTTGAAATTATACATGTAATTAGACCTCTCCAAAGCGGTCGGAATACTATATTTGATGTCGATCAGTACAGAGAAGCGTGTCAACCCTTTCAACCATGTACATCGCTGCAGATACCGATTCAGATACCGATACAAACCTTATAGATCCAGATCAGACGGCATGTGACAAGCACCATCTTTAGACTACACTGTTTGCCAACTTTCAATGACTTGAACAAAACACCTTTCTATAAGAATCGGTACACTGAATATCAAGGCTAGAAGGGTTCTGTTCAGAAACTGAGGGATGAAAGGGAATGATTTCAAGCATAAACAGCAACGGTGTAGAAAAATAGTGCCGGATTTTTTTATTCAGCTTTCGGCGGATTTTTTTTGGTGAAATCTAATAAACATGTCTATTTTTACAAACATTATTCATTTTTCAAACAGTCTGATCTAACTTGATAGGATTCATTTTCATATTTAGATATGTATTTTATTTTTATTTTTATTTTTGAGCGGAGGACTGCAAGAAGGAATGTCTGATGAGGTGCACAAAATCTGACGTACGAGGTGTATGGTGACTATAGACGGGCTAACACTTGCTAAATATAAGATTTTCCCCTTTTATAAGATGTATTCGGAGAGCACAACTTTAAGGCGTGCGAAAGAAAACCTGTTATTAATACTCTCAAGCCGAAGTTGAATAGAACCAGCTGATAGATACACGTGACATCAGGGTATTCACTGACCACACTTTGTGATGATACAGTTTGTTTTCTAACAATTTTAACGTAACGTTATTGATTTCGGAAGTAACGTCATTACGCATTGTAACGTCGTTACGCATTGTTGCTATGTTAACGTTTGATGTCTTCTTGAAATCTGTTAAAACAGTGAAACCGCGAATATAAAGTAATGTGTGGCGATATCGGACTTTGTTTATTTTATATATTCTGTTCACAAAAAGTTGGGGATATTCGGGTTGCTTCGAGCCCATCAGCCTAAACATTAGGGACAATCAAATATCGGGTACACCATGTCAATTGACCATCATCTGTGTATATTCGATCTCTGAGCAGTATGATATTTATGCTCGAGTGGAGAAACACAGGGGGCATAAATTGTACATTGGGTAGTATGTGAATTTTAACATAAGTGACAAATCGGTTTATTGTTGCGAGGTTTCGATAAAACTTTCTGCATCGACTGTTGAAGTGTTGTATGAAATGATTTCATGAAAAAATTTGTTATTGGGACAATGATTCAACTAATGGGAGGTCGACGTTTGAGAACCTTTTGTATGCTCCAGACCAGACGTACGCAGTTGCAGACGGCAAATATAATAATTATGGCACAGTCAGTTGTCAGTCGACTATGGGCACCCAATCGTTGGACAGGAGCAGTAATGGATTTCATAAAAGTGGACTCCAGAAAAGTACTAACGGATGCGATGACCGCCTTGTTATAAACCAAGCGTTACGCAACCGGAGAATAACGTCAACAGATTTTCAGCAATACCTGCGCCGAGGAAGAGGGGTTAATGTCTATAGACAGTCGATCCGAAATTGCCTTCACTCGAGTGACCTTACGGCACGGCGTCCGCACATTGTACTGCCGATTAAAGCTAGGCACCGAAGAGTACGTTTTGTGTGGTGTACAAAGGAACATTAATCAGTGGTCTCACGTTATGTTCACTGACGAATCCCGGTTTAACTAGAACTTTCAAGATCCTCGTAGAAGAGTCTGGCGTCGTATTGGTGAACTTTATCCAGACCCGGCTAGAGTTGATCATGGTGGATATGGAGTAGGGTCTGATATGACATGAATGGGATCACCATGACTGGAAAAAACAGGACTGTATTATTGTGATAACGTATTGGCTGCTCGCGGGATACCGTTTGCTCGATGCCGCGGTCCTGGATTCATCTTTAATGACAATAACGCTAGGGCTCACTTGGAACGCGTCATCATTGAATACCTTCAATGGTAAAATATTCGGACAATACCATGACCTGAGATGGGTCCAGACGTATCTCCCATCAAATACGTATGTGACATCCTCGGGAAACGAGTCCGAAGCTGCGATCAGCCTCTAAGGACCCTGGGTGAGCTTGGTGCAGCACTTCAAGAAGAGTGGCAAAAGATCCCTCAATTTACGGTTTGTAGACTGATTGGAAGTATGCGACGACGATTCATTGACTGATGTGACTATCGAGATGGTCCAACGCGTTATTGAGGGCTTGTGAAAAATGACGTTGACGCTTAGAAGATTGGTCGCCGTGTCGCTACATAATGACGTTATCATTGGAATTAATGTGTGGTTCAATTTATGGATATTTGATAGTTTTGTTTTAATCAAATGCATCTTGGACAGGTAACGTTTTATTTATTTTCCAATTTTCAGTAATCTCAGTAATTCTCTATCCGAAGAGAGTTAAAGGCACTTTTTTTTTATTGCATAACACCCTCATGACCAGTTATTGAAGAAATCAGTTTTGAGATAAGATACCTTTGGGATATTCTGACTGTCATACAGGTAGGGGACCAAGAGAGGGTAATCAGTTACCTAGAGGCAATTCACAACTATTTATTTACTTGTTTGATAACTATGTCCTGGTTTTGATATTAATGGAATTTTTTCTTTTTTTTTTTTTATTTTATTTTATTTTTTTCACCATTATTGATAACCATTACTAAAACATGCCTACTGAAATAACTTGGTTAAATTTTACGACCAAAAATGATAAAAGTCCTGATATCTTTAATATTTCGGCTCAAAATATATTGTGGGTACTTGTTAGAACTGCCTCGGGCAGGCGCTTCTAATGAGAACCCGCAATTTGTGTTCAAAACATATATTGTGGGTACCTGTTAGAACAGCATCGGTAAGGGTACTTCTAACGAGAACCCACAATTTATGTTTTGAGCAGAAATTAAAAAAATATGTATCCCCTCTAAACCCCAGTTTTACTATACAATATTTTTACATTGTGAGTACTCGTAAAAAATGCCTCTGCGAGGGTTTCTAACGAGGACAATATATGTTTTCGAATAGAAATAGGAAAAATAATGTATACCCCTCCGTACCCCAAATAAATAAATAAATGTTCATTGAATGATTAAATCGCGGTGCAAGTCGGACCGTCCATGCTTATAAACCCTATTGGTTTTATTGGGCGACAGGGCTTGAGATGTCATTCCATCTCAGTGTCGGGTAAAAGTCCCCAAAAAATTGAAAGCAACATCTCCAAAATGACCTATACAGTGTTTTCAGGGATGTTAAACCTCAAATCAAACAAACAAACACAATGTTGAATTAATCAATTCATTAAGTTTACTGTTTTTCAGATTTGAGTCAATGAAACAATGACTGTCAGAACTTTCCTTTACTTCTTTTTAAAAAAATATAAATAAAAAAGAAGTAATTTAAAACAACATTTTGTTGGAAACAATCTCAGTAAAAATATACCATCACACAAACTCCCCTTATAAAGCCCCCTTTTAAACATATCTGTCAGAGAGTCTCTGCTCATAATCACCTTATAATCACTTAGATAAGATAAGCCTTTGATGTGCACTATGGTCCGAAGGACTTGATTACTGGGGTTTATGTAACAGGCCACCCCTTTTATATATAGAAAAAAAATGTGTCTTTAAGTAAAGCCAGTTTCTTTTCAAACAAATCGATTAGTTTCAGTGAAACGTCATAATTATAATGCCTCTTTCATCCTACATGCCAATTCTCTAAACAAAACATAAAAAAGTCATTACAAGGATAAAATTTGAAAGTTGCGGTGAGCTCAACGCGACATAATGTATTTTTAAACGGATAATTTCCGCGTTGTTAGAATGCGTACGACAGACTGTTCATCTGATTGGTTGAAAAAATATTGGGGCGTGTGGTCTAAAGTTAAGCCAAAGAATTTTGCTCCGATTGGCAGTGCACTCTATCACTACATCTCAGCAGGAAGCTAATTTATTATCGACTCCTGGTAAGTGGGAAGAAACTGGTGAAAGCTATTCTGTAGAAAATTTTAATGTTATGAAATGAAGCACAACATAAGTCTTGGTTGCCCTTTATTCAGTTTATCCTTATAAGTGGTAACTGCACAATCCGAAATATGTTTTTGTGGTTTTGGTTTACGTTTTACGGCCTTTAAAGATTATTTCACTCATATCGAGGCGATCGTTAATCAGAGGTGGGCGAAAACCTGAGTACCCGAAGAAAAACCACCTGGCATTCCGTGGCAGAACTTGGTGTCTCACATGTGACTCGAGCGAGGCTCGAACCACAGCGGTGAGAGACCTAATGATTAAGAATCAACGCTCTAACCACTAGGCCACGGAGGCCCGTTAATCTGAAATACGTAAATTATTATTTTTAGTTTATTTTTTTCTTCCTTTTTATAAATCTGAAGCAGCAAATCAGCAGAAGACAAAAAAGATAACTGAGGCATATTTTGTTTTTATTTCTCCTATGTGACTCATTTGAATTGCCTCACTGAGTGTATTCTTATGAGAACCGTCAACCCCGATCCTGATGCATAATTTTTTTAAACACATATTTTTTGTATTTATTCCAAGTTGTAAACTTAATCACTGCGTAGATCCTGATCAGAGAGAAGCCATCTAATCTGGATGTACACTGTTTGCAGAGGTGGGTGTTGTCGAGTTTAGTATTTACAGCAAGAAATCATCTGGACTATTGCTTACAATACTCTGGTTAGGCCACAGTTTGAGCATGCTTCGGCTGTCTGGAGCACCTACACGAAGGAAGATATAAATAAAATAGAGATGTTGCAAAGACGGGCTGCTCTTTGGTTTTGAAATGACTACCCACCATATATTGTTTTCCAGTTTCCCCGTGTCGCGGGTCGTCAGTTGGTCGGGTCCCAGGGAACGAATCCATGCTGGCCCTACACCGAAGCCGTTCGGTGGTAGCCCTATTTCCCGTTGCCGGTGAACAGGTAGACCATCTCATGGCTCCAGCCCCGTCCGTCCGTCACTCACCATATAGTTGTCTGACAGACATTTTAAGTAATCTTGGATGGCTGTCGCTTGTGCTTCGGCGTTATGGTGCTAAACCAGTTCCTCTATATTTTGAACGTCCCATTGTTCAGACATGCCAGTTTTATCTTGTGTACAGACAGATCCATACTTCAGACAGTTATTATTAATACTAATTCTTCCTAATCTGGAATAGGTTACCAGCTAATCACGTCCTTGATTCAGATGTTGACTCCTTCAAACCAGGAGTCAGTAGCAGCAGCCATACGCTCTCTTAAAGCATATACTGTATGATCTTGTTTTGTAAACTCAACTCTATCACCTTTGTTCACTTTAATTTTACATTTTTATGCTGCACTACCTCACTTTGAGAGTTTCACACTTTTTGTGCTGCACTTTCTCACTTTGAGAGTTTCTCACTTTTTATGCTGCACTATCTCAAAACTGTGTAACTCTGGGTTTTATATTTTCTATTTCTGCTCTTCTTAACGTTTCTCGCTTATGACCTGCAAAGAGGGTTGACGTGTCGTGAAACATGAACTCATTGCCATCATCTGATGTAGATTGTGTGTACTCCATAGATCGAGGCGGTCCTCAATGTGTACTACAATTACGTTCTGAACAGAAATAAGAAAAAATATCAATATGTTCCACATTTTTCGGTTGCAAAATTATCAAAATATTTGAGAAGGCGCGGCAACGAAATTTATTTATTTGTTTAACGAACAAACTAGAGCGGGATATTAAGTCTCTTATGTTGCAATTTTATACTTATTTTAATAAGAATCATAGTCTTGAAGTGGGATTTTTGCACTACACACATTAGTAAACTAAATGTAACTTAACCAAACTCATTTTGCCGGTATAATAGCATAAATGACCATTATATTTGTCAATGTCATAACATCAGCTGATCGTTAGGAAACCATTCACCAGAGTAAATATATGTTGCATTTATTTCAGATGAGAAAATGAACCTAGAAAGTATTTCATGATCAATCTCCACGAAAGAAAGTTGTCGATCCGACAGGTATTGAACCCGAAAAAGTAACGTAGAAATAGACATGAACATAAAAGATAAAAAAGGGAAATTTTCCTCCTGGAGACAAACCGGGTTTAAAAGAACAAACAACACACAGGTTGGGCTAAATGGGATCTTTAATTTCTATCTACTACTCCTGCCTACAGAGCGCGCACATGTAAAGAGTACATCATTATTAATCATTCAATGCTGCTGCGCCGTTCGCGCACACATGTAAAGAGAACATCATTATGTATTATTCAATGTTGCTGCGCCGTTCGAGTGTCTATAAAATGAACACATTACGAGATATAAATGTGATGAAAGGTTGAATAATACTTTAAAGTTCATTTCATTCAAATCATGAAATTTTGCTCCAAAATATGAAGTCCATTCCATACGTTAAAACAGCAATAAAGTAAAAGGTGGGCAACTTGATGGGTATTAAAACATGTTTCCAGCGCAAAAACTAAAACAACACTGAGCCGGGGAGAACAAAGTTCCCATGACCAGAATTGATATGAAGCAGATGTGGCCAAAGGCCAGCGCACAAGTTGCTGACCCTCCAAACAAAATTAGACGATTCTAATTCCATTTAATAGAACAAACAACACACAGGTTGGGCTAAATGGGAGCTTTAATTTGTATCTACTACTTCTGCCTACAAAGCGCGCAAATGTAAAAAGTACATCATTATTTATTATTCAATGTTGCTGCGCCGTTCGCGCGCACATGTAAAGAGTACATCATTTTTATTATTCAATGTTGGTGCGCCGTTTGAGTGTCTATAGAATGCACACATTACGACATATAAATGTGATGCAAGGTTGAATAATACTTTAAAGTTCATTTCATTCAAATCATTCCTTCTTGAGACAAACTGGGTTTCAGATCACCAAGGCCTGTTTTCAAAACTTCTTTCAAAACAGAAATTGTACATAAGGTGCATTATAAACTGTAAATAGTAAAAAATGAAGGATTCATCAACTCATGCCTGACAATATCTACTCCATTTGAGGTTTACCGAGGACAGCAGAATCTATATGTTACAGTTAAAATTAGCGACATGTCTACGAAACTGTAATATGAAATAAGGCATGGTTATTGTTATGTAAATCAATCCTGCCAGTACTGTAAAATAAAAATGTTTTGTTTGATTACAGGATATATCACGATCGATCATCGAAAGTAATCGGACAGGAAGTTTTGATTATCGATTACAATCGAAAGCTGTTAAACAAATGTATACACCAGGTTTTAACTCAAAACAAAAAGGTTGGTCCCATAATTTCACACTGTAAAAGCTGAAAAAACAAACATACTTTATGATTGGCGTGCAGGATTTGTGTTCCATTATCCTTCATTTTTGCAGTCATTGAAATGTCTATAGTCACTGGTGTGCTTCAGTCTCTATGAGGCCGGCCTCAGTGGCTCAGTCGGATGCGCGTCTGACCGGTGATCAGGAGGACGCGGGTTCGCCTCCCGCCGGGGTCGGCAACAGTCTTTCGTGGAAATTGTTCATGAAATCTTTTCTACGGTCATTCTCTCCCTTCTGCTGATTCAAGAAGGGCAGTTGTCAGTTTCTGGCGAAAGAATGTGCACTGTACTGGTTAACTGCTTACGTATAAGCCTGCCGAGGAAAGTGTTTATAGGTAAACTGACCGGCTCAAAACTGACTTAAATAGTGTTGTCTGGGCCGTAAAACTCCAATACAAACAAATCAATCTCTATGAAATGTTACTATAACAATGTTTTATGATGAAGTTTAAATATATGTCATACCGACTCAAAATCTAGGTTACAAGATCAATATTGAACTTGTTCATGCTGTCTGTAGGCCTAACATTAGCTTTAATCTTCATGAATCTTGACGGAGGAAATCTCTATTGCAATGGCATAAGTTATACCAGGTTAAAACTAGGTCAATAGGTTTCATAATTTTACAAAAATGTACCAGATTAGCTTTGTCAAACTCTTATGGTTCTTTTACGTATGTGACCGACGACAAATAGGGTCTCGCCTCCGTCCATCGGGGTTGGAGAAATGGATTGGGTTGCATGGTGCTTCCACGCAGAGCTGAATCAGACCACACACGAGTACTGATAAACTGTTTAGAAAGATTATGCCTGCCCAGTCAAAGCGGTATGAGTCAGATCGTCCAGTGCATTTAAGGCTTCTGGTTAGTAACCAATATCGAACATTTTGGAGAGGTCTAATGCATCACATAATAGATATGCGTATAGAAGTCGAAGATAAAATTGACTAGACGGAGTTACTGAGGTATTGTCAATATATGTTAAATTCGCTGAGTCCACCTGAGCCATTCGCATGCTTTCTTCAAGCGGACCAACAGGCCATATACGCAACAGCTTTTTTGTGTTACAGCTGAATTCACACATTCACCTATTTGTTAATAGAACATTCCAAGGGCAGGTGAAAACGATAGCTCCGCCTAGTCAATCTATTCCGCGACTACTATACCTTAGCCCAGATATGCCTAGCATCACTTTTATGGGATATAAGTAAGTATTGTAGACCAAGATCAGACGCAACACAACGCGGCGTCGGATCTGGATCTACATCGGTTACTAAAAGAACATTCATTCTTGCTAAACTTATCATTGAAAAAAAACCTGACGACCCTACAGTTGGAAATGGACCGCTCCGAACTTATTAGGTGGAAGATTCCATTGTCATATATGGTTTAGCAAATACAGAAGACACTGATCAGACGTCGCATTCTGTGGCCTCTAATCAGAGTCTTCGATATTTTCGAATGCCCCAGTAAAGGGACGCTTGGCATTTATGGGTGCCAAGGAACTCGTTTTATACACCCTTGGTGATACGAGTCAAAGTGACGAAGTTGATAAAGTGCGGCGTCTGAAAAGAGTCTAGACTGTTAAATTAAAATGCGGAAAATTTAAAGGTTTTGTTGTTTGATTTGAGGTTTAACGTCCGTGTCAACACTGTAAAGTTTATTTTGGAGGCGTTGCTTCCAATTTTGGTGGACTATTACACGACATTGAAATGAAATGGCATCTCAAGCCATGTGGCCCAATGAAACCAATAGGGTTTATAAGCATGGATGGTCCTACTCGCACTGCTTTGCCTCGGCAGGCTGCAGTTTACCAGTGCTCGTGTGCGGTCGGTTTCAGCTCTGCGTGGAAGCATCATGCAGCCCATCTATTTTTTTCAAGCCTCGATGGGCGGGGGCGGAGAAATTAAAGGGTAAACGACTGACAAGGAAAATTTAAGCTAAACCGTTTTTTTTTTTTTTTTTTTTTTTGTCTTTTTATGTCCCCACTTCGGAAGGAACAGAGGTAGCATGTTGACTCTGTGGTCAGATAATCTCGATTTTATGGTATAAGCATGGTTAATGAACAGGCACGTTTGTTTTGTTTATTTAGTTTTGTTCTTTTTTCGTCGGATTTGGTGTCTCCCATTTCCACTCAGCCGGATTGACACTGTTGAATAGTTACGCCTCATAAATCAACCTCCCCCAGTACTTAGATTTTATTTATAACAAAAAGTTGAATAAATAAAGTCATGAAGTCTCAGACCAGAATATGTATGTGTTTAAAACATCAGAATTTCCATGCGTGCGATGCACGTGTGAAATATCTGATGTTTTCTATAGACAGGATGATAATTTGTCGGGGTAGACCTCCAAAGATATGTGGTAGTCAGCTAAGCCGGAGGAAATTAAGATAGTTATAGGACGATTAATTAATAAATACATATTCCAGTTTGAAAAAGAGTTAATTTCTCTTGGTCATAAATCCAGTATGTTGTCTTTTATAGCCCTTTTGAAGATAAATAAAAAAGAAGACGAAGGAAAAAAGAACACTTTTGAAATGATAAATTAAACATCAATTACATGTACTAGAACGGAAAAGGACTTTAGATATGTTCAGTTCAAGTTTTATTTGGATAAACAAACACAAAAAGTTTTATTCAAGAGCGTTGTAAAGAAATAAGACATTACTCGCTCGCCCCTCAGTACTTTCGTACTGAAAGTACTGAAAGTACTGAGAGGCGAGCGAGTGATTTACGTAGTGAGAGAGAGAGAGCAATGAATGCGAGGCCAGCATGTTTCAAAACAAACAAAGACGATTCCTTATCTGATGTATGTAGCCATTTGAACGCCTTATAAATGTGTCATATTATCGTCATCAATTCCTTATCGTATTGCTTGTTTTTTTTTTCATGATGTTTCGTAAATGATTAACTAAGTGAAAGAATGAATGAGAAAGTGAGTTAGAGTGGGTGAGTAAGACATTTGACTGAATGTGTGTGTGACAAATATGTCTTCAATGAAACAAAGCATATCAACGTTATCTGATGTTTGTAGCACTGTGTACATTTTCCTTCTGTGAAACATAATATATACAGAAACGCATGACAAATCTTATTCATGATATGTGAATACTTGAATGAGTGAGTGAGAGACCGACGAGACTGAGTTATTACGAGCTTGTCTGACTGAGTGCGTGGTAAGCCTGTCTCAGTGGAAACAAAGCTTATTTCATCGGATGTGCGTAGCACTTTTAACAGTTTTCCAATGCACACATAATCTATTAAATATCGTTTGACGTGTAATATTTATAATTAAATCATATATCATGTAATGAGGGAATGAGACATTTAGAGAGTGAGTGAGAGTGGGTGTGTGGGGCTTTTGACTGAATGAGTAAGAAACAATATAATATTTATCTGATGTGTGTAGCACTGTGAACACTCTACCAGTGCGCCGTATTATATGACAAATATCTTTATGATAGGTAAATACTTGAATGAGTAAGTGAATGAGTGATTGAGAGACCGATGAGATTGAGTGAGTGGGAGTTTGACTGAGTGAGAGCGTGGTAAGCCTGTCTTAATCGGAACAAAGCTTATTTCTTCGGATGTGTGTAGCACTGTGGACACTTTTCCGATTTGCCGCGTTATCGTGTTTCTTTCATACAATATTATGTAAAAACTGAGTTTGTGAGTCGGAGTCTTTTAGTCAGCGAGTGTGTCAATCATGGGTGGAAGCAAGCGAAGAGAGAATTGCGTGGCAAGCATATGTATGTGCTTATGGGAGAGATAAAAGAATAAAAAATATATTTATTATTATGATCTTAGTTGCATCGTGAACACCTTTCAAATATACCACATTATCTAGCCAGTATTGCATGCTTACCATGCGCTCATTCAATCAAGATCTCCATTGACTCACTCTCACTGACTCTTTTACTCGCTCATGTACTCACTTGTTCACTCACTCGCATACTCCCTCACTCGCTCATTTAACTCACTCAGTCACACACCCATTCGGATAGTCACTGTGGACACTTTTCCGATGCGCCATGTCGTTTGATGTGTTTTATTCATACAATATCATGTAACAACTTTGAGTTAATGAGTCTATTAGTCCAAGAGTGTGTCAATAATGGGTGGAAGCAAGCGGAGCACTTAATTGAGGAGTGCGTGGCAAGCATATGTAGGTATTCAAGGGTAAAATGAAAGAAAGAAATTATATTTTCATATGACGTGTGTTGCCTTGTGGACACCCTTCAAAAATGCCAAAATTATCTAGCCAGTATCGCATGAATTGTTTGAGTCATTGATAAAATGGGAATACATGAAAGAGTAAATGACTAACCGAATGAGTGAGTATTTGAGTGAGTGAATAAAAGTCAGCGAGTGAGTGAGTCAGTGGGTGAGTGAGTCTATTGACTGAATGAGCACATGGCAAACATTATTTCATAAAATTTCAACAAACATGTACAAAAATATATATGGATATGAGAGGTTTACTATCCAAATGTAAGTTTCCGCATAACATTAACGCGATATATATTTTTTCTATTTATGGTCAACATCATCTTCCCATGTACAACCGTTTGAAGCAAATAACACCTGGATGTGTGTTTTGTGAGTGGCAGAGATCAATGAATACGAGGCCAGACAAGTAAAGTATATTACTTTATTTGATGTACCTAGCAATTTGAACGCCTTACAAATGTGTCATATTATCGTTATCAATTCTTTATCGTGTTGCATGTTTTATTCACGATGTTATTTAAATGACTGCATTAGTGGAAAATGAATGAGATAGTGAGTAAGAATTGGTGTGTATGACATTTGACTGAATGAGTGCGCGGCAAATATGTCTTCATTGAATCAAAGAGTATCTTCTTTATCTGATGTTTGTAGCACTGTCAACACATTCCTAGTGCGACACATAATATATCCGGAAGAGTATGACAAATCTTATTCTTGATATGTGAATACTGGGATGAGTAAGTATGTGAATGAGTGATTAGGAGACCAATGAGAACATGTGAGTTGGAGCTTGCCTCACAGAGTCGCATTGGAAACAAAGTAGAAGTAAATCAAAGATCAGGAATTGATACAATTAACTTACTCCACCCATAAAAGACACCAAAGGGAAAGAAATACAAACATTAAGCGACCAGACCATAATGGAAACCTAAACAAAGGAAGGCCATAAGGACAGTTACTTTCCCACAAAATGGCCATATGGCCATCCAAAATTAAAAGACACAAGTGATACAGACAGTAAGTAACAAACAACAACATATATAAATCGCCACAGAAGAGCCGCCTTGGAACGGTCAGTGGAAGATTTCCACTGGGGAGCTTAAATCGATTTTACGTGGCCACAATCCTCGCCCTTACTTCCGTCGCGCTTTAGACAAATAATATGTTCAGTCCGCATGAAGGCCTCCTAACTCATCAGTGCAACATCTCCGTGAACACAAAAATAAAGCTTATTTCATCGGATGTGTGTAGCACTGTGGACACTTTTCCAATGCGCACATAATCTATTCAATATCGGTTGACGTGTTGTATTCATGAAATATCATGTATCATGCAAAGAGGGAACGATATATTAAGAGAGTGAGTGGGAGTGGGTGAGTGGGGCACTTGACTGAATGAGTACGTGACAAAAATATGTCTTCACTGAAACTAAGAAAATCATCTTTATCAGATGTAGGTCGCACCGAATACTTCCCCAGTACGCCATGTCATATTACCAGTAGGGTAAGGCAAGTATTATTCATGATATGTAAATGCTTGAATGGGTAAGTGAACGAGTGATGAAGAGACCGGTGCGATTGAGTGAGAGGGAGCTTGACTGACTTAGTGCGTGCTAAGCCGGTCCTAATGCAAACAAAGATAATTTCTTCGGATGTGTGTAACACTGGGGATACATTTCCAGTGCGTCGCATAATCTATTCAGTATCGTTTGATATGTTTTATTCATACACTATCATGTAAAATTTTTTTGAATTAGTGAATCAGAGAGTCGACAGTGAGTGTGTCATTTATGGTTGGAAGCAAGCGGGGCACTTAATTGAGGAGTGCGTTGCAAGCATATATATATATATATATATATATATATTTGCTCATTGGAAGAAAACAAAATACAAATTTTCAATTATACTTATGATGTGTGTTGCATTGAGAACTCCCTTCAAATATGCCACATTATCTAGCCTGTATCGCATGATTTGTTTGAGCCATTGATAAAATTGAGAAAACATAAATCAGAGAGTGACTAACCGAAAGAATGTATGAGTATGTGAGTGAGTGAGTAGAAGAGTCGGTGAGTGAGTGATTGATTTGTTTGTTTGTTTGATTTCACGTCCCCGTCAACACTGTAAAGGTCCTTTTGAGACGTTGCTTCCAATTTCATGACTTTTACCCGACGTTGAGATGAAATGACATCCCTGTCGCCCAATGCCAACCAATTGGGTTTATTAGTATGTACGGTCAGCCTCGCACCGCGGTTCATGCACAGGCTTAGATCCTCTAAGTTGTTTACCAGTACTAGTGTGCGGGCCGGATTCAGCTCTGCGTGGAAGCACCATGCGGCCCATATATTTCTTCAAGCCCCTATAGACGTGAGTGATTTAGTGGGAGGGTAAGTGAAACTCTTGACTGAAAGGGCGCATGACAAGCATGTTTTCATAAATAATCTACAAACGTTCTAAAATATATATGGACTGGAGAAGTTTTCTAATCAAATGTTAGTTTCCGCATATCATTTAAGCGATTCGATGTTTTTAAGCCTATTTATAGCCAAGATGATCTTCCCATATACAACCGTTTGAAGAAAATAGCACCTAGGTGTATGTGTGTGTGTTTTGTTTGTGTGTGAGAGAGAGAGCAATAAATGCGAGGCCAGCATGTTTTAAAACAAATAAAAACTGTTTCTATAGCTGAAGTATGCAGCAATTTGAACACCTTACAAATGTGTCATATTATGGTTATCAATACCTTATCGAATTGCATGTTTTATTCATGATGATATGAATATGATTAGTGAAAAAATGTATGGTAGAGTGAGTGAGAGTGGGTGAGTGGGACACTTGACTGAATGAGTGCGTGGCAAATATGTCTTCACTGAAACAAAGAATATCATCTTTATCTGAGATGTGTAGCATTGTGTACACTTTCCTTGAACAACTTATAATATAATAATATATCCAGAAGCGTATTCCTGATATGTGAATACTTCAAAGAGTGAGTAAGTGAGTAGTTTAGGACGTAGTACCGAAGCGTTAATGCAAAATCATTCATTCATAGACAAATGACTAATGTTAATGTTCAGACCAACAGACATGGACTACAGAAGAGCGTTAACAAGAGCGAATGAGATATTGAGAGACCGATGAGAATGGGTGAGTGGGAGCTTGACTGACTGAGTGCGTGGTAAATAAAAATCAAATATGAGTTCCTTTAAGAGCAATGAAAACATTCATAAGAAAGAAGATGGACCATACTACGTAGTTTCGGCTAATAAAGCCTCACCAGTGACCCCGCAACGATCCGGCAAAGAAAGCCAGAGGAAACACACTGCAACTTTGCGAACCTCGAACAGGCAGCCGACCCAAAGACCGATATAAATCAAAATGGGGCCAAAATAATTAAAAACCTGTCCAGAATATGAGTCTTAACCATTAATTTATTTCTGATTTCTCAGAATATTCACACTGACCTCAAAGGACCAAAAGTAAAATATAAACTGCACTTTGGTTGATGTACGGGGAGACGTTTTACGGCCGCCACACGGCACAACACCAGCTGCAGTGAAGGCAAATAAAAAACAAATATGAGTTCCTTTAAGAGCAATGAAAACATTCATAAGAAAGAAGATGGGCCATACTACGTAGTTTCGGCTAATAAAGCCTCACCAGTGACCCCGCAACGATCCGGCAAAGAAAGCCAGAGGAAACACACTGCAACATTGCGAACCTCGAACAGGCAGCCGACCCAAAGACCGATATAAATCCAAATGGGGCCCAAATAATTAAAAACCTGTCCAGAATATGAGTCTTAACCATTAATTTATTTCTGATTTCTCAGAATATTCACGCTGACCTCAAAGGACCAAAAGTAAAATATAAACTGCACTATGGAAACAAAGCTAATTTCGTCAGATGTGTGTAGCACTGTGGACACTTTCCCAGTGCGCCTTATTATATAACCAGTAGGGTACGAAGAGTACTATTTACGATATTGCTTCATGATAAATGCTTGAATGAGTAAGTGAATGGTTGATTGAGAAACCGTTGAGATTGAGTGAGTAGGAGGTTGACTGACTGAGTGCATGGTAAAGTAGAAGTAAAACAAAGATCAGGAATCGACACAATTAACTTACTCCACCAATCAAAGACACCAAAGGGAAAAAACACAAACATTAAGCGACCAGAACATAATGGAAACCCTAAACAAAGGAAGGCCATAAGGACAGTTACTTTCCCACAAAATGGCCATATGGCCATCCAAAATAAAAAGACACAAGTGATACACACAGTAAGTAACAAACAACAACATAAAATAAATCGCCACAGAAGAACCGCCTTGGAAAGATTTCCACTGGGGGGGGGGGGGGGGGGGGGTGGGGGGGGCTTAAATCGATTTTACGTGGCCACAATCCTCGCCCTTACTTCTGTTGCGATTTAGACATATAATTTGATCAGTCCGCATGAAGGCCTCCTAACTCATCAGTGCAACATCTCCATGAACACAAATAATCAAAGAACCACAGAGGTGAGACAACGGTGAGGACTCGACAGCAAGAAACCACTGAAATGCTGGAGCAAAAGAAAACCTACAGTTAGACTCCGATGGGCCCAACCAGAGACAGCGATCAGGCACCAACAAACATTACCTTGCGGTTATATATTTTTCTGAATTTATATACTAAGTCACCATAAAATTTGGGTTCCGATAGACCTTGTTGCAGAAGAGATTTAAGTCCAATATTGAATTTTGAAATTAAATCAGAATGGCGTCTATAAATTTTGAAAAGGCTTTGCGTAGTTTATGGGTCCGATAACCCTGATTAAGAAGTTTAGCCGTTAATAATTTATTACGAGTGTTGAAGTCAGTTACATGACTACACACTCTTGCAAATCGAATTAATTGCGAAATATAAACATCATAGGATGGCGCACGAGGAACATCACCATCCAAAAAAAGGAAAATTTACAATCTCAAAGTTAAAGTCATCGCGTTTATCATTAATTTTGCACGAAACAAACCCATCTACAATAGAAAGATGTAAATCCAAAAACGGGGCCTCGGTATCAGAAGAATGTGCTTTATGTAAATGAAGTTCTGGGGGGTAAATCTGACTAATCAAACCATCGAAATAGGTATTATCAATATTTAATAAGTCATCTAAATATCTAGAAGTGGGGCTAAAGGCTTCAATAATTTCAGATTGGTTATCAATGGAAAGCGACATCATGAATAAAAATAAAAAATCATAACAATACAAGAATAGATCAGCCACAAGAGGTGCGCAATTCGTACCCATCGGAATGCCCACAATTTGTCTAAATAACTTAGTACCGAATCTAGTATAAATATTGTCAAGTAGAAAGGTGAGGGCATCACACACTTTCTGACATGACCAAAGTGTATAATTCTAATGCTCTTTAGAAGAGAAAAATGCATTTCTGACATTACATGCAAGCTAGAAAGAATCTTCTCTGTGAAAAGCCCATTAAATTAAATCATTAAGCTTTTCTTTTATAAGATTATGAGGAAGTGTGTAAAGAGTGGAAAAATCGTAAGTAGACAGACTTGAAGCACGAAAACGTCTGGATTTCAATTTATTTAAAACCTCATTCGAATTTTTATAGACCAAAACAGATTTCTTCCTAATCTTTCAAAGATTTCATCACAATATTTAATCACATGCGTTTTAATAGCAGTAAGACAGGAAGTTAATAATTTAGAAAGTTCATTGGTAGTACAAGAGCTAAAATTTGCAATAAACCGTGCTTTGTTAGGTCTTTTATGAAGTTTTGGTAACCAGTATAGCGTAGGAAGCTTTTCTTTGCCTTCGGTAACATACACAGCAAACTTGGTGGCTGAATGACAAATATGTTATCTACTATAACTCTCCCATCAGCTAAAGGCTGAAGTTCATAGGCCTTAGTACCACCAAGCTCCTGCTTAAGCGTGTTAACATAGTGGAGCCGTCACACAACGACGACGTTGTTAGCGGCCATGTCTGCAGGGGCCAAAACAAACTTCTTATGAAATTTTTGAATACCTAGTTTAAGATGACGTAAAGACGTCTTAGGCTTAGGAGGTAATAAGTAAGTATTTTGAGAATAGAAAGAAATGCATTTATTCACTAGTTTTAAAATGCTAAGTTTCCAGTTCTTAAGGGCTTTATGCTCAACATACAATCGCTTACACCATCGATTACCGAATTCATTCAAGGAAGCAGCGATTTCATCTCTACATTTACTGAAATCAATTTAGAAGGACACCGATATTTCGGTCCTTTAGAAATTATATTCCTTATCCTAGAATCAGGAATAAGTTTTCAAATTGCCAGTTATTACATGACCAGCAGCAGGATAACAATACACTGAGTTTTTACAATCACCTGAATCAGGAGTATAAGTATCAATATCAAGATCTGAAACAAGTTTATTGAAATTAAAAATGATAGATCGAACAGGTTTGTTACATTTATAGCAAATTATAGGTGTTTCAGTATTTTGAAAATAAGCAGGAATGGAAGAAAGCACCGGGCTCTCACGGAAGATACTGGGCAAATCTATAAAATCCAGACCCTTATTAATGAAGGATATTTTGAAGAAATGGCGTTTATGATTAATTTCAGAATCAATGTAAGGACGGAGAGTATGCTGAATATAGCCTCTAGTTAAGAGAGCCGCATCATATAACTGATTAGAACTATCGTAGAATTTATTCGCCTCGGTGTCCAGAAGACGTAAAACAGAAACGGGTAATGAACTTAGAAATGAAAGCATAGAGTGGCCTTCATGATTTAATATTAATATTGACAGTCACTTCAGTCTAGTATTGTTTCGTTTAAAAGCACGTAAGTTACGTTTATAGTTACCATTTTTCCTGGTGCCGTGAGATCTAGTTCTGCGTTTTCGACATTCCAGGAGCGAGAAGATATCAAAGCCCGGCATCCTGGAAATAATACCCTCATGATAAATGTTGTCATTAAATCCCAGTGGAAAAGGGGTCTTTAAAGATTAAGTCAAATTTACAAACATGTACTGAAAATATATATGGACTGGAGAGGCTTTCTATCCAAATGTCAGTTTCCGCATAACATTACCGCGATCAAATGTGTTTTGTTTCTTTATAGTCAAGATGGTCTTCCCACGCACAATTCTTTATCGAAAATAGCAACTAGTAGTAGGTGTGTGTTTGTTTATGTGAATGAGTGACAGCAAGCGGAGAAATTTACCGAATGAATGCGAGGCAAGTATGTTTAAGGAAACCGAAGACTATTACTTAACCTGCTGTACGTAGCAATATGAACGCCTTAAATCGTGTCATTTCATCGTTATGTATCCCAGTTTTATTCATGATGTTATGTAAATGATTGAATTAGTGAAAGAATGAATGAGTGAGTGAGAGTGGGTGAGTGGGGCACTTGACTGAATGAGTGCGTGGCAGATTTGTCTTCACTGAAACAAAGAATATAAATTTTTTCTGATGTTTGTTACATAGCACTGTGAACCCTTTCATAGTGCGCCACATTATATATCAATCAACGTAAGATAAGTTTAATTCATGATATGTGAATACATGGATGAGTGATTAAGTGAAAGGTGATTGAGATACCGAAGAGATTGAGTGTTAGGGAGCTTTACTGACAGAATGCGTAGTAGGCCTTTCTAAATGGAAACAAAGCTTATTTCATCGGATGTGTGTAGCACTGTGGACACTTTTACAATAAGCCCATAATCTATTTAATACCGTTTGACGTGCTGTATGCATAAAATATCATGTAAATACCATGTATCATGTGTAAAGTGAGTGAGAGATTGAGAGAGTGCGTGAGAGTAGGTGAGTGGGGTACTTGACTGAATGAGAACGTGACAAATATGTCTTCATTGAAACAAAGAATATCATCTATACCAAACCCTTATTGTCTTTATGATCCATCAAAAGCATTGTCAAAAAGAAATTTAGATCATATCTAATAATTTAAGCATGCATAAATCTTCAGTGACAAAAAAACTTTGAAGTTTGCGAAAAAGTTATCGCTTACAGATTATACAATGAAAGCCGAACAAACCATATTTTTATGAAAAAGCGCAAAGTTTACCTCTTTCTGGAATGAAACCCAGACACCGGCTTGCATCAGTGGTTCTTCTCCTATGTCTTTGGAACACTTCAATCCTAAAATGCACTAAATTATGCCTTAATAGCATACCAACTGGTATTTATGGCTGATTTTACATCTATACCCCCTATTTTATGTAAATATTGCATTTTTAGGATATTTTGATGACAAAACTTTGATGAAAATGATTATAAATGCCTTAATAACATGGGAATTAGTGGCTATATATCTGTTCAGATCCTTTAACATGAATCTAATCAATTAGAACCAATAATAGATCAGAAAACTTATCGCGATATTGCAGGAGAGACAATTTTGAAGTTTTGCTTTGGTCAGAGACCAAGGCCAAAAAAAAAACATGTAACCTTACTGTTATATTCCAGATGGTATAGACTCTTTCTCTTGTGTTTCTGGTTATACACTTACTGTAAGACTTTTTCCAAAACAAACCCAATAACAATTGATAAATATGACTTTAAAGTAACCCCCCCCCCCACCACCCCAATGCACTGATCAGAAGCAAAACCTGATCAAATACACCCTGTTAGACCTAAATTACCACTAACCTTACACTTTTTTACGGTTTGTATGGCAAACCATATGCCAGGAATATCCATTTTATGATACAGAATTGGACAGAACCTACCAATGTGTGAAAATATGATATAATGACTGAACACGGGAGTGTGGGGCTGATTTTTCTACTTTTGGTATAGGGAGATAACCACTAAATATTTTCCATAGGCGACAATAGTAACCTTTTACATGCTCCCACAAAAATACACATACAAAACTTTTCAAACCTTACTTATTTATAGAGCCATCCTAGCTCAACAAGTTGATGAGAAAAAAACAACACATGTTGCGCTTCTCCTTTTGGTAGCTTAACACTAAATATTGCTGAGCCGGGGAACCAGCACTTTGGGACAGAAGATTTGATAGAGGATCAAATACCAGCTGTGCATTTCATTGGTTATATAGGCTGGATTTATTTCATTTTAAGAAAAGGGTACTTATAGCAAAACAAAATAATAGATGGTTTGCAATTATATCTGCAAGCCCAAAAATATTGCTGCCACATTTTCATGGTCACCCCTTTGAGAAAAAAATGCCCTGTTATCCACTGCGGCGCTACACATCAACAATATGGCGGACAATAGCTCAAAAAGGAGACGGGCTACATGTGGATTTTTTCTTTGGGATTTATTCAGCTAGAGTTGCTCTACAAACCACCAAGGTTTGAAATATTTTGCATGTACAGTTTTTGTTGGAGATGGAAAAATGTTACTATTGTCGTCTATGGAAAATATTTAGTGGTAAGCTCCCTATACCAAAAGTTGGAAAATCAGCCCCACACTCCAGTTTTCAGTCAGTACATCATATTTTCACACATTGGTAGGTTCTATCCAATTCTGCATCATAAAATGGATATTCCTGGCATGTGGTTTGCCATAGAAACTGTAAAAAAGTGTAAGTTTTGTGGTAATTTAGGTCTAACTGGGTGTTTTGATCAGTTTTTGCTTCTGATCTGTGCATTTTGAGGGGGGTGGGGGGGTACTTTAAAGCCATGTTAATCAATTGTTGATGGGTTTGTTTTGGAAAAAGTCTTACAGTAAGTGTATAACCAGAAACACAAGAGAAAGGATCTACTCCATCTGGAATTTAACACTAAGGTTACCTGGTTTTTGGCCTTGGTCTCTAGCGAAAGCAAAACTTCAAAATTGTCTCTGCTGCAATATCGCGATAAGTTTTCTCATCTCTTATTGGTTCTTATTGATAAGATTCATGTTAAAGGGTCGGAACAGATATATATCTACTATTTCTCATGGTATTGAGGCATTTATAATCATTTTTGTCAAAGTTTTATCATCAAAATATCCTCAAAATGCCAATTTTACAAAAAATAGGGGGTATAGGTGTGAAATCAGCCATAAATACCAGTTGGTATGCTATTAAGGCATACTTAAGTGCATTTTAGGATTGAAGTGTTCCAAAGAAATAGGAGAAACACTACTGTTGCCAGCCGGTGTCTGGGTTCCATTCCAGAAAGAGGTAAACTTTGCCCTTTTTCACAAAATATTGTTTGTTCGGCTTTCATTGTAGAATCTGAAAGCGATAACTTTTTCGCAAACTTCAAAGATTCTTTGTCACTGAACATTTATTATGCATGCTTAAATTATTAGATATGATCTAAATTTCTATTTGACAATGCTTTTGATGGATCATAAAGACAATAAGGGTTTGGTATAGGTAGCTTAACACTAAATATTGCTGAGCCGGGGAACCAGCACTTTGGGACAGAAGATTTGATAGAGGATCAAATACCAGCTGTGCATTTCATTGGTTATATAGGCTGGATTTATTTCATTTTAAGAAAAGGGTACTTATAGCAAAACAAAATAATAGATGGTTTGCAATTATATCTGCAAGCCCAAAAATATTGCTGCCACATTTTCATGGTCACCCCTTTGAGAAAAAAATGCCCTGTTATCCACTGCGGCGCTACACATCAACAATATGGCGGACAATAGCTCAAAAAGGAGACGGGCTACATGTGGATTTTTTCTTTGGGATTTATTCAGCTAGAGTTGCTCTACAAACCACCAAGGTTTGAAATATTTTGCATGTACAGTTTTTGTTGGAGATGGAAAAATGTTACTATTGTCGTCTATGGAAAATATTTAGTGGTAAGCTCCCTTTTCAAGTTATGGTCCGCCATGTTTGTTTACATGCAGATTCGCAGTGAATACAAGCCGGATTTTTAACGGAGAGGTGACAATATAAAATCAGCAAAATTTCTTTGAGCTTGCAGATGTAATTATAAAACACACATCATTTTATTTCCTTATAACTATCCTTTTCTCACAATGAAATGAAACATGGGATATTTATCCAATGGCAGCCTGCCTGGTATTTAGACTGCAACTAAAAGCTCTGTCGCAAAGTGATAAAACCCAGTACCTCCAGTATTTAGTGCCAAGCTACCTATATCTGATGTGTGTAGCACTGTGAACACTTTCCAAGTACGCCATATTATATAACCAGTAGGGTATGGCAAGTATTATTCATGGTATGTAAATGCTTGAAAGAGTGAGTCAATGTTGAGTGATTGAGAGACGGTTGGGAATGAGTGAGTTGGAGCTTGACTGACTGAGTGCGTGAGTAGGCTGTCTTAATGAATCAATTTAGCTAATTTCTTTGGAAGTGTGAAGCGCAGTGGACACTTTTCAAATGCGCCGCATAATCTATATTTTATTTGTTTGACGTCTTTATTCATACAATATCATGTAAAACTTTCAGTTATTGAGTCAGATAGTCTAATACTCAGTGACAAGCATATGTATATGCTCATGAGCAAAAATGAAATGAAGAAATTATATTTATTTATATTATTGGTTGATGATGATGATGCTTTCGTGTTTAACGACGCGTCAACCCTCTCTGTGGGTCATAAGTGTCAAGCGGTTAATGGTTAAACGGCATGAAGAATTATGAGGATATTAAAAGTAAAAAACGTTAGTATGAAATGTATAAAAATCTGAAACAGTTAAATCTTATGAAAAAGTCTTTTAAGAATAAAATAATATTATAAACAGGTACATCTTGAAATAATTGTTGCAAAGTGTCAGCTTTAAAGTATACGTTACGAGACTGTAAAAAGTCTACACAGTCAATTAAGATATGTTTCACAGTAAATGGCTGATCACAACCTACACAAGAAGGCTGATCATCACCATTAAAAATATAAGAATGAGTAACTCTGGTATGGCCGATGCGCGGTCGCGTTAATACTACATCCTCTTTCCTGGAAAACTGTGTAGGAGAGCATTTTGTTCCAACATGGAGTTTGTTATTTATTGCACCGTCCCATTCGCCTTGCCATTCAGACAATATGCATCTGTTGATAAATGGTTTAAAGTTATTAAAAGGGATTTTAAAAACAGATGGATCAAGATTGAGCGATCCCTTTGCTTTTTTATCAGCATATTCATTGCCGGCAATGCCGATATGGCTCGGAAGCCAACAAAACAAAATTTGGTGTGTTTTAAAAATTTCATGATGTTTTTCAATCAACTTTTGTATTTGAGGATTTTTAGATGATGAATGGTCTAAAGCCTAAAGCACAGAAAGTGAATCAGAAAATATGATTGCTTTTTGAAATGTTGAAGGACTGATAAAATCTAAAGCTAGGTCTATTGCTTTGGCTTCAGCTGTAAAAATATATGAACCATCTGGAAGGCGCAAGGTTTGGTGCGTATCTTGAGAAACATACGCACAACCAACTTGTTCTCCTTCTTTGGAACCATCAGTATAGACTTGCTGGTAATCATCATAACGTGACTGCAGTACCTGAAAGTTTTTAGCATTGGATTTGATTCGGATTTTTGTCATGTAAGTCAAACAGAATAGGAGGATTTTTAATACACCAAGATGGAACTCCGGCCGTTTCATGTTTTTGAATATTTGTAAGCTCGATACCTGAATTTTCTAGCAGTGGTAATATACGTAATCCAAAAGGTTTGATAGCTGTGGGTTTAGTTTCATACTTATCTACAGATTGAGGTGGAAATGAAATTTTGGATGCTGGGTTAGATTGATTTGCAGCAAGTCCAATAGCATACTGAAGAGAAAGTTTCTCCCTGCGCGAAGTTAAAGATGGTTCATCTGCTTCTACATAAAGGCTTAATACGGGAGAAGTACGGACGGCTCCCATAGCCAGACGAAGGCCTTGGTGATGGATAGTATCCAAGGATTTTAAATAGGACTTTATGGCAGAACCATAAACAACATACCCATAATTTAATTTAGATATTATTAAAGACCGGTAAAGATGTAATAAAGTATACCGATCTGCACCTCAACTTGTATGAGCTAAACCTTTAAAAAGATTCAAAGCTTTTAAGCATTTCGCTTTAAGATATTTAATATGGGGAATAAAAGATAACATTTGATCAAATATGACCCCAAGAAATTTGGCTTCTTCAACAACAGGAATTTGTGATCCGTATAAAAACATGGAAGGATGTTCCTGTTTCTTCCGTAGTTCACAAAAATGAACACACTGCGTTTTCGACTTGGAGAACTTGAAACCATTTTTATCAGTCCATTCTTCTATTCTTTTTAAATTTTGTTGTAACTTTCGTTCAATTGTTTTCATATTTTTTGAACGGTAACATATACAAAAATCATCAACATACAATGAACAATCAGTTTTGTCATCCAAACATTGTACAATATTATTTATTTTGATGATTATAACGTATTTGAAAGAATACTACCCTGTGGGACACCCTGTTCTTGACCATAGAGATCTGACACGGTGGACCCCACACGCACCTGAAACATGCGCTCCCCTAAAAAGCTTTCAATAAAACTGGGAAGTTTTCCTCTTAAGCCAATGTTATGGAGATCTTTCAATATTCCATAACGCCATGTAGTATCATATGCTTTCTCCAAGTCGAAAAAGACAGCTACTACGTGTTCTTTGTTAATAAAATCATCTCGTATAAATGTTTCTAGTCTTATTAAATTGTCGTTGGTACTACGTTCCGAACGAAAATCCGACATATTCTAAAATGAGGTTGTTGGACTCAAAGTACCAGACTAATCTTTTGTTTATCATTCTCTCCAATGGTTTACACAAACAACTTGTCAAAGCTATCGGACGATAATTTGTAGGTTCTGCATGATCTTTCCCTGGTTTCGGAATTGGTACAGCTGTAGCTAAACGCCAACTCTCAGGACAGACCCCGGGACGTGGCCAGGTTGGACCCCAGGGGCATGACTGGCACAATTTATGTAGGGGCCCACTTGACATTATTACATGCTTAATATATATACTCGGGGCCTAGTGGTTTCATAGAAGAAGAATTTTTAAGCTTTTTTCCATAATAAGTCTATGGGGGCTAAGGGGCCCGTGGAGCGGCCAGTTTAGACGCTAGAGGCATGAATGGCACAATCTATATAGGGGACCACTTGACATAGCTACATGCTTAATATGTAAGCTCTGGGCCTAGTGGTTTCAGAGAAGAAGATCTTTTAAGTTTTTTTTTTCCATTATTATTCTATTGGGGCTAAGGGGCCCCGGGGCATGGCCAGTTTAGACCCCAGGGCATGATTGGCACAATTTATGAAGGGGACCACTTGACACTGCTACAGGCTTAATATGTAAGCTCTGTGCCTAGCGGTTTCAGAGAAGAAGATGTTTTATTTTTTTTCCAAAATAAGTCTATGGGGGCTAAGGGGCCCAAGGGCGTGGCCAGTTTAGATCACAGGGGCATGATTGGTACAATTTATGTAGGGGACCACTTGACATCGCTACATGCTTAATATGTACGCTCTGGGCCTAGTGGTTTCAGAGAAGAAGACTTTTTAAGTCTTTTCCATTATAAGTCTATAGGGGCTAAGGGGCCCCGGGGCGTGGCCAGTTTAGACCCAAGGGGCATGATTGACACAGTTTATGTAGAGGACCACTTGAAAGTTACATGCTTAATATGTAAGCTCTGTGCTTAGCAGTTTCAGAAAAGATGATTTTTAAGCTTTTATTTCCACTATAAGTCAATGGGGCTTAAGGGACCCGGGGCGTGGCCAGTTTAGACCCCAGGGGCATGATTGGCATCATTTATGTAGGGGACCACTTGACAATGCTACATGCTTCATATGTAAGCTCTGGGCCTAGTGGTTTCAGAGAAGATTTTTTTAGCTTTTTCCATTACAAGTCTATGGGGGCTAAGGGGCTCCGGGGCGTGGCCAGTTTAGACCCGAGGGGCATAATTGGCACAATTTATGTAGAGGACCACTTGACATTGCTACATGCTTAACATGTAAGCTCTGTGCCTAGCGGTTTCAGAGAAGAAGATTGTTTAAGCTTTTATTTCTATGGGGGTTAAGAGACCCCGGGGCGTGGCTAGTTTAGACCCCAGGGGCATGATTGACACAATTAATGTAGGGGACAACTTGCCATTGCTACATGTTTCATATATAAGATCTGGGCCTATTGGTTTCAGAGAAGATTTTTTTTTAATTTTTCCCATTGTAAGTCTATGGGATCTATATGTTGCCATGGCAACAAGAGTTTCCATCTGATCTGCCCCAAAACATAATGCATTTTTTCACCCAACCTGATAATGCTTCTCCTGAAATTTAATCATGATTTGCCAACTGGCTTTAAAGATAAACTTAGTTGAAAATATGAACGGACGACGGACGCCGGATCATTGGCATACTAATACCTCGCATGAGCCTTCGGCTCAGGTGAGCTAATAAGCATGTCTTCAAGAACACAAAGAATATCACTTTATCTGATATGTGAAGCGCTGTGGACAACTATAAAATTTGCCACACTATAAACTGATCTGTATAATTCGTATATCATATGACTATCACTACCTATCATATGACTATGAAGTTCACTACCACTGAACTTTCTAAATTATTAACTTCCTGTCTTACTGCTATTAAAACGCATGTGATTAAATATTGTGATAAAGTCTTTGAAAGATCAGGAAGAAATGTGTTTTGGTCTATAAAAAATTCGAATGAAGTTTTAAATAAATTGAAATCCAGACGTTTTCGTGCTTCAAGTCTGTCTACTTACGATTTTTCCACTCTTTACACTACACTTCCTCATAATCTTATAAAAGGAAAGCTTAATGATTTAATTGAATGGGCTTTTCACAGAGAAGATTCTCTCTATTTTGCATGTAATGTTAGAAATGCATTTTTCACTTCTAAAGAGCATAAGAATTATACACTTTGGTCATGTCAAAAAGTGTGTGATGCCCTCACCTTTCTACTTGACAATATTTATTTTAGATTCGGTACTAAGTTATTCAGTCAAATTGTGGGTATTCCGAAGGGTACGAATTGCGCACCTTTTGTGGCTGATCTGTTCTTGTATTGTTATGAAAGAGACTTCATGTTGTCGCTTTCCATTGATAACCAATCTGAAATTATTGAAGCTTTTAGCTCCACTCCTAGATATTTTGATGATTTATTAAATATTGATTATACCTATTTCGATCGTTTGAATAGTCAGGCTTAACCCCCCCCCTCCCCAAGAACTTCAGTTAAATAAAGCAATTTCTTCTGATACTGAGGCCCCGTTTTTGGATTTACATCTATCTATTGTAGATGGGTTTGTTTCGTGCAACTTTTATGATAAACGCGATGACTTTGATTTTGAGATTGTAAATTTTCCATTTTTTGGATGGTGATGTTCCTCATGCGCCATCCTATGGCGTTTATATTTCGCAATTAATTCGATTTGCTAGAGTGTGTAGTCATTTAACTGCCTTCAACACTCGTAATAAATTATTAACGGCTAAACGTCTTAATCAGGGTTATCGGTACCATAAACTACGCAAAGCCTTTTCAAAATTTTATAGACGCCATTCTGATTTAATTTCAAAATTCAATATTGAGCTTAAATCTCTTCTGCAACAACGTTTATCGGAACCCGAATTTTATGGTCACTCAGTATATAAATTCAGAAAAATATATAACCGCAATGACTTCCGCACCCAATTTTGTAAAATCATTCTTCGATATAAAGAGATTGGGTACAACATGGACGTTATACGACAGACTGCATGCATGGTAGTTAACCGAATCATGGTTGGAAACTTTGCTTTCCTCTTTTATTAATTGCACGCCGGTGGGTCAGGCCTCAGATTCTATGAGGGTTCTAACGTAAAGGCTTATTGAGAATTAGAGAGATATAATTCAAGGTAATGTTTGTTGGTGCCTGATGCTCTGTCTCTGGTCGGGCCCATCGGAGTCTAACTGTTGGTTTTCTTTTGCTCCAGCATTTCAGTGGTTTCTTGCTGTCGAGTCCTCACCGTCGTCTCACCTCTGTGGTTCTTGGCCATTTTGTGGGAAAGTAACAGTCCTTATGGCCTTCCTTTGTTTAGGTTTCCATTATGGTCTGATCGCTTCATGTTTGTGTTTATATCCCTTTGGTGTCTTTGATGGGTGGTGTAAGTTAATTGTATCGGTTCCTGATCTTTGTTTTACTTCTACTTTGTTTGTTTGACAGAGATTTAACATCCCAGACAACACTGTATAGGTCATTTTGGAAACGTTGCTTTTAATTTTGTGGAACCTTTACTTGACATTGAGGTGAAATGACAGTTCAAACCCCGTCGCCCAATGAAACCAATAGGGTTAATAAGCATTGGTAGTCCTTGCATGGCCAGGCTAAGATCCTCTTAGCGGTTTACAAGTACTCGTGTGCGGTCGGTTTTAGCGCTGCGTGGAAGCATCATGCGGTCCATCTATTTCATCAAACAACGATGGGCGGTGGCCGTATGTCATTTAAATACTTTGAATGAGTAAGTGAGCAGGGCATTTGCGTGAATGTCTGTGTTGCAAGCTAGTTTTCAATGTAGCACTGTAGACATGCGCCAAATATGACTCTGTGCCAAGCCTGTTCTCGTGGAAACAAGAAATGTGTGTAGTACTGTGGACACTCTGCAAATGTGCTATAATATGAAACGACCTTTTAAAGACATATGATATCATTTAATACGTGAGAAATGCCGTGAGTGAGTGAATAGGGCATTTGAGTGAATGATTTGATATTTTGTGTATACTTTAGTGAGTGAGTGAGTATGTGAACAGGGCATTAGAGCGAAAATGTTGCAAGTTTCATGGAAATAATATCATTTTAACTGATGTGCGACCGTTGGGTGGACACAATCCAAAATGTGCCATATTATTTTATGACTAATTTAATTCATATGATATCATAAGTGAGTGAGTGTGTATAGAGCATGTGAGTGATTGACTGTGTGGCAAGCTGGTCTTCATGAAAATAAAGAAATGGAAACAAAGAATATCATTTTAACTAACATGTGTATATTATGCCATGTTTAATTCGTATGAAGACATGTGATAACTTTAAGTGAGTCAGTGAGTGAGTGAGAGCAAGTGAGGATCAAATTTTAACAAATAAATGTATAACCGTAGTCACTTTCCAAATGCTCCACAGTATCTATTTAGTATGGTATTGAAACATATTTTATTGACATGATGTACATACTTGAGTGAATAGACGTAGCAAAATAGAAGTAAAACAAAGATCAGGAATCGATACAATTAACTTACACCACCCATCAAAGACACCAAAGGGAAAGAAACACAAACATTAAGCGACCAGACCATACTGGAAATCTAAACAAAGGAAGGCCATAAGGACAGTTACTTTCCCACAAAAAGGCCATATTGCCATCCAAAATAAAAAGACACAAGTGATACAACAGTAAGTAACAAACATAAATAAATCGCCACAGAAGAACCGCCTTGGAACGGTCAGCGGAAAGATTTCCACTGGGGGGCTTAAATCGATTTTACGTGGCCACAATCCTCGCCCTTACTTCCGTCGCGATTTAGACAAATAATTTGTTCAGTCCGCATGAAGGCCTCCTAACTCATCAGTGCAACAGCCCCGTGAACACAAAGAACCACAAAGGTGAGACAACGGTGAGGACTCGAAAGCAAGAAACCACTGAAATGCTGGAGCAAAAGAAAACCAACAGTTAGACTCCGATGGGGCCGACCAGAGACAGAGCATCAGGCACCAACCAACATTACCTTGAATTAGATTTCTCTAATTATCAATAAGCCTTTACGTTGGAACCGTCAAAGAATCTGCTCAAGGCCTGACCCACCGGCGTGCAATTAAAGAGGGAATCAAAGTTGCCAACCGTGATTGGATTAACTACCATGCATGCAGTCTGTCGTATAATATCCATGTTGTACCCAATCTTATGTAAGTATGCAAGTTTGATTTCGTTGCTATGATTTCACCTGATACATGCAGTAGTGTTGACACCTTTTAAAAGTACCATATTATCTATTCAGTATCACATGCCCCGTTTTATTCATACACTATCTTGTAAAAACTTGAGTTAGTGAGTGAAAGGATGAGTGAGTGTGTGATTGAGACTGACACCGCTAGAGTGTGTGGCAAGAAAGTTGCCATGAAAAAAACTGATTTCATTTCAACTGATATGTGTAGTACTGTGGACACTTTCCAAATGCGCCGCAGAATCTATTTAGTATGGAATAAACATTTCATTCATTTGCTGACATAGTGTGTGACTGAGTGAGTGACTGACTTGCTAGCTTGTTTTTATGTAACCAAAAAATGTGAAAAATTCGAAATGAGCCGCATTATATAAAGACTTGTTTACTTCATTCTAGTAGATCATGTGAATACTTGAGTGAGTGGGAACATGAATGGGTGACTTTGTGGCAAGCTTGTTTTCATGGAAACAAATTGTGGACAAATTCGAAATATGCCATTTTATATTATTACTTATTTAATGCACATGATATCATGTGAATACGTGCGTGCGTGTGTACTTGCGCCAGTTTTCAGTCAATGACTATGTTGCAAACATGTCTTCATGGAAACAAAGAATAGCATTGTGTCCAATATGTGTACCACTTTACACAACTTCCGAATGTACCAAATTATACAACAACCCATTTAATTCATAGGGTATCATTGAAATACTTTTGGTGATTGAGTGCGTGAGTGCAGGAGTGAAAAGGGCATCTGTGTGAATTGCTGTGAGGCAAGCATGTCATACCATAAATTGCCAGTCTTATAAGCGCTTACCGGCAGTACACACTTGTGATGGAGCATAAAATTTCACAACACTACTTTTTGAACTGCAGTTCATTTCCATGTAGTATAATAATTTATTTACAGGCTCTGATTGGCCTCTTCCATAGACTAATATGAAAATAGCTTTTAAGTGTCTCACCGCGGTGTTCGTACCTGGCTCAGGTGACATCTGAGACGCCAAGTTCTGCAAAGGAAGGCAAGGTGTTTTTTTCCTCGTACTCCGGGTTTTGCCCACCTATGATAAACGACAGTAAATGCCGCTACTGTAACAGAAACAAATTGAAATTCAGACTAATTTTGCTTCCAAAGGCATATTAGAAGGTTTCTGTGATTCTGTCCTTGTGATTTCTACACAGTATCCAACTATAAAAGTCGATCATTGGGACTGTTCAACAGTACTCTGCTGTACTTCATTTGAAATGGTGTTAAAGACGACTTTTGAACAATTCAAACGATGGACTTAATGTAGGAAATTCATTCTTTATGTATAACAGGAAGTATGGCTCAAATCGAGCAGACACAGTCATTCAACTCCGACTGCTAGAACAATCTGGATAGATGCGAAACTTTCCACAACGTGGTTACCACCCTGCCACCACAAACAACAGCGGGCCAAAGTCCGGCAAATAGCAATACAGCGTTGCCAAGGTTGAAATCAGAAATAAATTATTGGTTTAGACTCATATTCTAGACAGGTTTTTAATTATTTGGACCCCATTTTGATTTATATCAGTCTTTGAATCGACTGCCTATTCGAAATTCGCAAAATTGCAGTATGTTTCCTCTGGCTTTCTTTTCCGGATCATTACAGGGTCACTGATGAGGCTTTATTAGCCGAAACTACGTAGTATGACCCATCTTCTTTCTTATGAATGTTTTCATTGCTCTTAAAGGAACTCATTTTTGATTTTTATTTGAAATTTGGTATAAAGCTTCATATAGTGGATCTCCCCGAGATTGTTCCAATTTGGTATGGATTTTACGGCCCTTTCGCTCCAGATTCTTCAAAACTGACAACGACAAACCCAATAACATTAGTGACCAATCTCATACTCCTTTGGTGTTAATTCATTCCTAACGTGTACAAACTTTTGGCTTTTGTCATGATTAGACAAAATAATCAGCTCAACGATAATAGCACCCAGGTGTACACATCTTGCTGCCGTGGTGTAAATCGCCACCACGCATATTCGCCAACTAAAAAGACATAAAACTGCTTACCATTACGCAGTCTGATGTCTCTTTCTTTTTCTTGGCGCTATTGGGTCCATCCTCTTTGGTATTCGGATCCGGGGTAAGAATCCCTGTGTCTATTTCTATCGCATAATGCAAAAATATACACAGATACTCCGGGAGGGGGTTTATGCCCCCTATTCTACACAACACCGATCCATCAATAATCCGTTTTTTTTTTCAGCTCGCCCATCAAATCCTCTTTCGAAAAGTTGGACAGGCATTTACCGTCAATTTTCTTCAAATCCGGATCATCGTTATCCCTTTATTTCTCAAATAATTCGACTATTTGCGATTCCATGATATGCCAGTTGAGTTTCCCGACCAACAGGTTCCAATCGCAATGACCGGACCCACCTGCTTGTATGATATCGTTTTCGTACGGTACCTTGGAGGACTTGGAATATAGCTGTTTGTTAATCAGAGGTGGGTGAAAACCGGAGTAGCCGAGGAAAAACAGCTGACCTTCCGTTGCAGAACTTGGCGTCTCAAATATGACCCGAACCAGGCTCGAACCACACATAGTAAAAATAGTCGCTGATAAGATTGACTAGGCGGGGCTATTCGGCTTTAATCAACATATGTCAAATTCGCTGAGTCCACAAGAAGATTCTGTTGAGTGCATTTCGCATGCAAAAATCAAAACACAACGGTGAAGACGCGACAGCAAGAAACCACTGAACTTCTGGAGCAACAGAAAACCAACAGTAAGACACGATGCATGATTTACTAGAATCATATAATTTCATCTCATCTGATATTTGCAGCACTGCTGTCACCTTTAAAAATCACCACATCATCCTTTGAGCATCATACGCCCTGTTTTATTCATACAGTATCATGTTAATACCAGAATTGGTGAGTGAGTGAGAGAAAGAGCCAGTGCGTGAGTGAGTGAGTCTTGACGTTGCAAGAGTGTTTGGCAAGCAAGTTTTCATGAAAAGTGATGTGTGTAGAACCTTGGACACTTTCCAAATGCACAATAGCATCTATTTAGTATGGTATAACGATTTATTCATATATAATATGAAGATTACAGTCAATGAGTGAGTTGGTAGCTTGTTTTCGTGGATAAAAATATCATTTTATCTGATATGTTTAGCGGTGTGGACAAATTCCAAATGACCCGCATTTTATAAGGAACTGTTTTATTGAGTGAATGAGAACGTGAGCGGATGATTGGCAAGCTTGTTTTCGTGGAAACAAAGAATATTTTATCTGCCGAGTGTAGCACTGTGGACACCTTCGAAATGTGCCACACTATATTGACGTGTTTAATGAATGCTCAAATATCCATTTAGTATGCTATTCATATGATATGGTGTATATGAGTGAGTGAGTGAGTGAGTGAGTGAGTGAGTAAGAATATCATTTTATCTGGTGAGTGTAGCACTGTCATCGCCTTTCAAACGAAGCACACTATATTATTACCTGTTTAACTCATATATCAAGAGAATACCTTTAGTTAGCAAATGAGCGAGTTAGTAAACCAGCGAGTGAGTGTAAAAGGAATGATTAGTGAGTGATTGACCTGGCGAGGCAAGTGAGTAAATGAGTGAGTAGCAAGACGCCACGTCGGATTATGATTTGTCTAATTCACATTATATTACGTGAATACTTGAGTAAGCGATTGAGTGAGTGTGTGAGTAGCTTAGTTGTTTTCATGGAAACAAAGAATATCATTTTATCTGAAGTGTGAGGCACTGTGGACAACTATCTGAAGTATAAGTAAAACAAAGATCAGGAGTCAATACAATTAACTTACTCCACCCACCAAAGACACCAAAGGGAAAGACACACAAACATTAAGCGACCAGACCATAATGGAAACCTAAATAAAGGAGCCAAATTATATAGGGACCTGTTTAATTGATAATATATCATGAAGAAACTTAAGTGAACACATAAGTGAATTCGTACGTGACAGGCAAGCTTGTGTCCATGGAGACAAAATATCTCAATTAATCAGACGAGTGTAACACTGTGGACAACTTTGAAATGTGCCATATTATATTATTGCATGTATGCATATGATATCATGTTGCTAATCGAATGAGTGAGTGTGTGAGTAAGAAGGGCATTTGAGTGAATGACTTTGTGACAAGCATGTCTTCATGGAAAAAGTGAGTGGGTAAGCTTGTTTTCATGGAAACAAAATACATAATTTTGTCTGATGTGTGTAACACTGTGGACACCCTCTAAATGTGTAATGTTATATAATGACAAATATAATTCATATGATATCATGTAAATACTTGAGTAAATGCGTGATTGAGAGAATAAGGTGTTTGAGTAAATGGCTATTTGGCAATTATGTCTTCATGAAAACAAGGAATATCACTTTATCTGATATGTGAAGCGCTGTTGGCCGACTGAGATCCTATAAGCGGTTAACAAGTACTTGTGTGCGGTCGGTTTCAGCGCTGCATGGAAGCATCATGCAGTCCATCTATTTTTTGCAAGACCCAATGGGCGGGGGCCGTATGTTATATGAATACTTTGAGTGAGTAAGTGAGCAGGGCATTTGCGTAATTGTCTATGGTACAAGCTGGTTTTCACTGTAGTACTGTATACATTTGCCAAACATGACTCTGTGGCAAACCTGTGGAAACAAGAAATGTGTTTAGCACTGTGGACCTCCTACAAATGTGATACAATATGAAACGACCTATTAAAAACATATGATATCATTTAAATACTTGAGAAAAGCCGTGAGTGAATAAATAGGGTATTTGAGTTAATGATTTGACAATTTGTGTATACCTTAGTGAGTGAGTGAGTGACTGTGTGAGTAGGGCATTAGAGCGAAAATGTTGCAAGCTTCATGGAAATAATATCAGTTTATCTGATGTGTGCCCGTTGGGTGGACACAATCCAAAATGTGCCATTTTCTATAATGACCACTTTAATTCATATTATATCATAAGTGAGTGATTGTATATAGAGCATGTGAGTGATTGGCTGTATGGCCAGCTGGTCCTCATGAAAATAAAGAAATGGTAACACAGAATATCATGTTATCTAACATGTGTATATTATACCATGTTCAATTCGTATGAAGACATGTGAATACTTTAAGTGTGTGAGTGAGTCAGTGAGTGAGTTATTGAGAGCAGGTGAGGGTAAATTTTAACAAATGTATGTATAACCGTAGTCACTTTCCAAATGCGCAAAAGTATCTATTTTGTATGGTATCGAAACATATTTTATTGATATGATGTACATACTTGAATGAATAGACATAGCCAGTATGATTTCGTTGCTATCATTTCACCTGATACTTGCAGTAGTGTTGACATCTTTAAAAAGTAACACATTATCTATTCAGTATCACATTCCCCGTTTCATTCATATAGTATCATAGTTTATCATGTGAATACTAAAGTGAGTGAGAACGTGAATGGGTGACTGTCTGGCAAACTTGTTTTCATGGAAACAAATTGTGGACAAATTCGAAATATGCAATATTATATTTTGACTTATTTAATTCATATAATATCATGTGAATACGTGCGTGAATGAATGGGTGAGCGTGCGTGCGCATGTGCTTGCGTCAGTTTTCAGTCAATGACTATGTTGCAAACATGTCTTCATGGAAACAAAGAATAGCATTTTATCTAATGTGTGTACCACTTTGCACAACTTCCAAATGTACCAATTTATACAACAACTCATTTAATTCATAGGGTACCATCGAAATACTTTGGGTGATTGAGTGCGTGAGTGACGGAGTGAATAGGTCATTTGTGTGAAAGGCTGTGAGGCAAGCGTATCATACCATATATTGCCAGCCGTACAAGCGCTTACCGTTAGTACACCGTTGTGATGGAGAATTACATGTCACCACACTACTTTTGAACTGCAGTTCATTTCCAGGTAGTATAATAATTTATTTAGTCTCGGATTGGCCTCCTGCATAGACTCATCTGAAAATAGCGTTTAAGTGTCTCACCGCGGTGTTCGTACCTGGCTCAGGGGACATCTGAGACGCCAAGTTCTGCAAAAGGAAGGTAAGATGTTTTTTCCTCGTACTCCGGGTTTCGCCCATCTATGATAAACGATATTAAATTCCGCTACTGTAACAGAGACAAATTGAAATTCAGAATAATTTTGCTTTTAAAGGCATAGTAGAAGGTTTCTGTGATCCTTTCTTTGTGGTTTCTACACAGTGTCCAACTATAAAAGTCGATCATTGGGACTGTTTAATAGTACTCTGCTTTACTTCATTTGAAATGATGTTAAATAACTTCTGAAGTTAGATTCAATTCAAACGATGGAATAAATGTAGGAAATCCACTCCTTATGTACACAAAACAGCGGACCAACGTCCGGCAAATAGCGATATGACGTTGCCAAGGTCTTTGAAATTTGATCTAGTAGACCTCTACAAAGATTGTTCCAATTTGGTATGGGTTTTACGGCCCTTTCAATCCAGATTCTTCAAAGTAGAAGTAAAACAAAGATCAGGAGTTGATACAATTAACTTACTCCACCCATAAAAGACACCAAAGGGAAAGAAATACAAACATTAAGCGACAAGACCATAATGGAAACCTAAACAAAGGAAGGCCATAAGGACAGTTACTTTCCCACAAAATGGCCATATGGCCATCCAAAATAAAAAGACAAAAGTGATACACACAGTACGTAACAAACAACAACATAAATAAATCGCCACAGAAGAGCCGTCTGGTCGCTTAATGTTTGTGTTTCTTTCCCTTTGGTGTCTTTGATGGGTGGAGTAAGTTAATTGTATCGATTCCTAATCTTTGTTTTACTTCTACTTTGATGTTGCCAGAGTGTTTGGCAAGCGAGTTTTCTTGAAAAGGATAGCATTACAAGTGGTGTGTGTAGTACTTTGGACACTTTTCAAAACTGACAACGACAAACGCAATAACATGAGTGACCAATCTCACACTCCTTTTGTGTAAATTCATGCCTAACATGTTCAAACTGCGCTAATCGGATTTGAGTTTTGTCATGATTATCCAAAATTATCAGCTCAACGATAATAGCACCCATGCGTACAAATCTCGCTGCCGTGTTGTAAATCGCCACCACGCGCAACTCACCCACTAAAAAGACATAAAACTGCTTACCGTTACGGAGTCTGATACCTCTATTTTTTCTTGGCGTTACTGGATCCGTGGTAAGAACCCCCGTGTCCATTTCTATCGCATAATGCAAAAATCCTCACAAATACTCTGGGAGGGGGGTTTTGTCCCCTATTCTACATAACACCGATCCATCAATACTCCGTTGTTTTTTGTCGACAGCAAGAAACCACTGAAATTCTGGAGCAAAGAAAAACAACAGTAAGACTCCTATGCATGATTTACTAGAAGCTTAGAATATCCCTACACCTGATATTTCCAGCACTGCTGTCACCTTTACAAGCACCATATCATCTATTCAGTATCATACGCCCTGTTTTACTCTTACAGTATCGTGCTAATACCAGAATTAGTGAGTGAGTGAGTGAATGAGCGAGCGCCTGAGCGAGTGAGTTTTGTTTAGGTTTCAATTATGGTCTGGTCGCTTAATGTTTGTGTTTCTTTCCCTTTGGTGTCTTTGATGGGTGGAGTAAGTTAATTGTATCGATTCCTAATCTTTGTTTTACTTCTACTTTGATGTTGCCAGAGTGTTTGGCAAGCGAGTTTTCTTGAAAAGGATAGCATTACAAGTGGTGTGTGTAGTACTTTGGACACTTTTCAAATGCGCCACAGTATCTATTTAGTATGATAAAAACATTTATTGAGATAAAATATCATAATAGCCAATGAGTGAGTAGGTAGCTTGTTTTCAGGGATAAAATATATCATTTTAAATGATGTGTTTAGCGCTGTGAACAAATTCCAAATGAACCGTTTTTATCAGCACCTGTTTTATTCACAGTATATCATGTTGATACTTGAGTGAATTAGAACGTGAGCGGGTGATTGGCAAGCTTGATTTCGTGGAAACAAAGAAAAGTTTATCTGACAAGTGTTGCACGGTGGACACCTTCGAAATGTGCCACACTTTATTGACCTGTTCAATGATTGCGCCAATATCCATTTTGTATGTTATTCATATGATATTGTGTATATGAGTGAGCGAGTGAGTAAGAATATCATTTTATCGGGTGAGTGTAGCACTGTCATCGCCTTTCAAACGAAGCACAATATATTATGACCTGTTTAACTCATATATCAAGAGAATACTTTTAGCTAGGAAGTTAGCGAGTTAGTCAACCAGCGAGTGAGTGAAAAAGGGAATGATTAGTGAGTGATTGACCTGGCGAGGAAATTGAGTGAATGAGTGAGTAGCAAGACGCCACGGCAGATTATGACTTGTCCAATTCACACTATATTATGTGAATACTTGAGGAAGCGATTGAGTGAGTGTGTGAGTAGCTAAGTTGTTTCATGGAAACAAAGAATATCATTTAATCTGAAGTGTGAGGCACTGTGGACATCTTTGTGATCCAAATTATATAGGGACCTGTTTAATTGATAATATATCATGAAAAAAAAACTTAAGTGAACACCTAAGTGAATTCGTACGTGACAGGCAAGCTTGTTACCATGAAGACAAACTATCTCAATCAATCAGACGAGTGTAGCACTGTGGACAACTTCGAAATGTGCCATATTATATTATTGCATGTGTACATATTGTATCATTGTGGTACTCGAATGAGTGAGTGTGTGAGTAAGAAGGGCATTTGAGTGAATGACTTTGTGGCAAGCATGTCTTCATGGAACCAAAGTGAGTGGGTGAGTGGCAACCTTGTTTTCATGGAAACAAAATACATCATTTTGTCTGATGTGTGAAGCACTGGACACCATCTAAATGTGCAATGTTATATAATGACAAATTTAATTCATATGATATAATATAAATACTCGAGTAAGTGTGCGATTGAGAGAATAAGGTGTTTGAGTAAATGGCTATTTGGCAAGCATGTCTTCATGAAAACAAAGACTATCACTTTATCTGATATGTGAAGCGCTGTGGAGTGAATATACATAGACAATATGATTTCATTGCTATCATTTCACCTGATACGTGCAGTAGTGTTGACACCTTTAAAAAGTACCACATTATCTATTCAGTATCACATCCCCGTTTTATTCAAACAGTATCATGTACAAACTTGAGTGAGTGAGTGAGTGAGTGAGTGAACGGGTGCGTGAGTGTGTGAGTGAGAATGACACTGCATGAGTGTGTGGCAAGCACGTTTCCATGGAAAAAATGATTTCATTTCAATAGATGTGTGAAGTACTGTGGACACTTTTCAAATGCGCCACAGTTTCTATTTAGTATGGAATAAACATTTTTTTTTCATTTGCTGAGATAGTGTGTGACTGAGTGACTGACTTGCTAGCTTGTTTTCATGTAGCCAAACATATGTGACAAATTCGAAATGAGCCACATTATATAAAGACCTGTTTACTTCATGGTAAATCATGTGAATACTTGGGTGCGTGAGAACATGAATGGGTGACTGTGTGGCAAGCTTGTGTTCATGGAAACAAATTGTGGACAAATACGAAATATGCCATATTATATATATATAATATACAAGCAGTATCTGTCATTTGATTCTTGTCACCCTCGGCACACTAAGATGAATATACCATACAATCTGGCACGCCGACTCAGAACAATCATTTCAGAAGAACATGTGGTTCAAACACGTATGGAAGAATTAAAATCATTTTTAATCAAACAGAAATATCCGTTACAAATAATTGAGCACGGCATAAATAGAGCTATGTCGTTAGATAAAGCCGTTCTTCGGACAGTGAAAGAAAAGTCTGAAGACAAAATTATTCCATACGTGTCAACCTACAACCCGAAGGATCCCGAATTGTTCAATGTTATACGAGACAATGTCCCGATTTTAGAAGAGGATGACAAAATGCGAAGAATTCTTACAAAATATAAACTAATAAAAAGCAAAAGGCAACCCTATAATCTAAAGCGGTTACTTACAAAAGCAAATTTTAAGTCTAATGATACACCCAAAGTGACAAAATGCAATAAACCGACCTGCGGCCTCTGCATTCATTTACTAGAAGGTAATTCATTTACATTTCGATGTGGAACAAACTTCACAATCCACGAGAACATGTCATGCGACGTAAAAAATGTTGTTTACGTGATGAAATGCCGAGGCTGCGGAGAGGAATATATTGGCGAAACTGGTAATTTACTACGACAGAGGGTGACAATACATAACCAGCAAATTCGGGACCCCAAGACAAGAATGATTAAAGTTAGTGAGCATATAGCAAATTGTGCACATGATTTAAACCCAAAATATAATATTTTTCCCTTTTATAAGATGTATTCGGAGAGTACAACTTTAAGGCGTGCAAAAGAAAAGCTATTTATTAATACCCTCAAGCCAAAGTTGAATAGAAACAGCTAAGGGACACGTGCCATCAGGGTATTCACTGACCAGACTGTGCGATGATACCGGTTTTTATCAGTTTTTAACGTAACGTCATTGATTCCGGAAGTAACGCCGGAAGTAACGTCGTTACGCATTGTTGCTACGTTACCATTTAATGTCTTCTTGAAAATCTGTTAAAACAGTGAAACCGCGGTAGAAGTCTACTGAATAATAAAGAATTGTGTGGCAATATCGGACTTTTTTGATTTTCTACATATTTCCTTGTATGTGTGACATTTGTTTTGACTGAGAACACTACCATACAAGAGCATCCGATGCCGCAAAAGAAACCAGAAGAATCGTCGAGCAGCTCTACGCTAACGATTCAGCTACCAGGAATAGAAGACAATACTAAGGAAAAGAACCCACAGAAGGAAAAACAGGTGGACATTCTGAAAGAGATAAGTAGAAAACTTTCTTCTCTTATCATCGTAGTGAATGAAATCAAAGATGGTTTTCATGATATGAAAGAACAAACGGTTTCCAAAACCGTGATTCCATCTCAAGACGGTCATGACCAACAAATAGGTCAGACATTACAACAGATCCAAACATATTTAGAAAGGATCAACATGCCGCAATCAGAATCGACGGTAATACAAGAACCTTCACAAACAAATATATTGATCGAAGAAGACGCTCTTAGAATCAAGTCTAGGATTTCGAAAATATGGGACTTAAATCTAAAAACCCGAAGATTATCATACTGGCAGGCATATCGCAATGAAAACATCGCCAAAAAGTATGAAGAATGGGCAAATTTAGACGAGATTATTCTACCTCAATGGCTTCAGATGAAATCAATACCAAATGAGCCTGAAAATCTAACAAAAAGAAGAGAAAAACAAGTCCTGGATAACTTCAGAGCAGAAATTGAAATAATCAGATTACGTCGAGAAAATCAAGAGGAAAAATATAAAGCAATAGACAATAAAATGAAAGAAGAAATCAGTAAAATCGCTGCAGGACAGAGACGTGTCTTCTTACTAAAATTATGGGAAGAAGACTGCGAAAGGAACAAGGAAATTTCACAGAAAAGATGGAATGACAAAAACGCTGCATGGTTCGTCAAATATGAAAAATCATTTAGAAACAATCATGCAAATAATAATCCCTTCATCAAAATCGGAGAAATCTCACAGACTGCCAGATCATATGCAGACGCAGTATCTACCCCACAATATAATCCATCAACAAATCAACAACAACAACAGCCGGAAGTCAGCCAGGGGCAGCAGGTACTAGGCACCGAAATGAATCAGATACCTTTACCACGGAGAGCTCCAAGGCAGCGAATCCGGCAACCTTCCCCACGACAAACAGGGACTGAAGCCGAAAACGGAGGACAACGAACACCTCTAGTACATCAAGGAGCTGTCAATCCACCAACCAATTACCCACAACGCGGTGTTGATGGAACAAATGAAGGACAGCAGTATTTTTTAGTTCAGGGCCGGGGTCGGGGCCGGGGGAGGGGCCGAGGCCGCGGCCGAGCTCGAGGTCGCGGTCGAGGACGCGGTCGCCCTCCAAACATGCAGTAAATGATAACGAAATAAAAGATGTAAAAATAATTAATTTATCAAAGTGACAATTAAATACAGCTGAAATATCGCTATTAAACAAAGGACTAAAATTTACACCCACCCCACCTATAGGAAACCCTGAACAACTGACTGAAGACGTGGAAGAATTTAATAGAAAAGTACGTCTGGTCGAATACTTTGATGGCACAGAAGATACAGACATATCTTTGGTAAGAAACAAAAGTGATTTTACCCCACCCCCTGAAAGAAATAATGCCGTAGACAAATTCATTTCTACTGTAGAGGAATTTCCAAAAACTAAGCTTAACGCCATTTCAAAACCAAACATTATCAAGTCTGAAGCAAACGCAATAAAATCTTTGCAAAATGATCAGACCATTATTATTAAAGAGGCGGACAAAGGCGGCGCAACGGTTATTATGGACAGGGAGCATTACCTCGAAATGGTAGAAACTACTCTAAATGACAAAGAGTACTATGAAATTTTAACAAAAGATCCCCTTAGGGAGACAAAACTTAAATATAATAAATTTTTAAAGAAATATGAACGTAAACTAACTAAAAAAGAAATGAACTATTTAGAACATTTTGAGGTAAAAGAAAGTCAGTTTTATGGTCTTCCAAAGATACATAAGAGTCAAAAAATTACTAACAAGTGCAAACAAATAAACTCATCCTATGTTGAGGTTAAAGAAGTCGGGGACTTAAAATTACGGCCGATTGTAGCTGAGCCTTCATGTCTCATCCACAGATTAAGTAATCTCCTAGACATTATCTTACGCCCATACACAAAGCGTGTACAAAGTAACCTGCGAGATTCAACGGATTTTCTTAATAATTTACCAAACTTAGTTCCAACCGATACCATATTAGCCTCATTTGACATTGAGTCGCTTTATTCAAACATTCCACATGATTTAGGAATAGAAGCGGTACGTTTTTGGTTAGAGAAATATCCAGAAACATTGAACGGTAGATTCTCCAACGAATTTATCTTAGACGGAGTAAGGTTAATATTAGAAAACAACACCTTCTCTTTCAATGATAAGTACTATAAGCAAGTGAAAGGGACCGCAATGGGGACCAAATTCGCGCCCGTTTATGCAACTCTAACTGTAGGGTATCTCGAACAAAAGTTGTATAAAGAAATAGAAACGACTTTTGGTTCGGAAATCGGAACATATTTCATTCAAAACTGGAAAAGGTTTTTAGACGATTGTTTCTTACCATGGACAAAATCTTTCAAAGATTTAGAACAAGTACACGCAATCCTTAATAGCTTGCATAAGGATCTAAATTTTACATTACAACACAGCAGGGTGCAGCAGGCCTTTTTAGATGTTTT